>OZ007600.1:27932934-28532934 GCA_963931845.1 Maratus michaelseni | reverse complement strand
TTAGGAGAGATTATGCAGCTTATTGGTAAATTTTCATAAAAAGAGAGTAAAAATGAAAATGGACTAATTTTAAGTTAAACGTGTTATCAAGTAACTTAATGTTATTATGTAATCTTACCTGGACTTGCTTTTTCCGATTCTTTAATTTTTTTCCCTTTAATTAAAATTTTTTAATCGTTTATAATTATTTTATTTTTCTGATTCTTTAATCATTAGGTTGAAATATTTACTCCTAATACAATAATATTTGTTCACAAAAATCTTACAACAATGTCATTTAAGTGTAATTATTATTGTTAACAATTTAATTGTTATTATTAGTAACAATCTTTTCTACCCATGTGCGCAATCACACCAACCCTGTAAGGACAGATTGCGCAAAATAACTTTCTTGGTTTTATTACAACTGTTCTATTAAATTACAACATAACAACAAAATAGAAATCGAAATGCATATAAAACAAATGAAGTAAAAATTATTCATGGATAGTTTAGCAAAAAATTAATATTTAGACATTTTATTGTTATTCTTTTGAATTGTGCGCAGACTCTCCTAGCTTTACCTTACAGTAGTTAATCTTGGTTAAAAACGGTCTCGCAGAAATTTTTCACATTGGGTATAAAAGGAATTCAGTTTCGATCTTCTAGCCCCCTAGATCTAAACATTTATTTTTTTTAAACTGTCGTCGTACAGTAATTTTTGAATTGTTTGCGAAATGTTTATGTGCTTTTTAGCGTTTTTTCGCGTTTTGCGACAATTTCTTAACATTTGTGTTAGGAATTAAGTTTCAATCTTTTAACACAATATAGTAAAATTTGCCCTCTGCATTTTTTTAATTTTTCGCGAAATTTTTATTTTATTTTTAGCGTTTTTTATCTTTCCGAGGCAATTTTTTAAACATTCGTACGAGAAATCTGGTTTTATTTTTTCAGCCGATAAAGTACATTTTCTACTCTGCGATTTTTAAATTTTTTGAAAAATTTTTATGCGATTTTTCGGGTTTTGCGGCGATTTTTTTGGCATCCGTTAACGGAATTCCACTTCAATCTTTTAGTCCAATATAGCAAATTTTGTGATCTGCGATTTTTAGATTTTTCATGAATTTTGTATGCAATTTTAAGCGTTCCTCGGCGATTTTCTTAAACATTCGTAAAATACACCTGGTTTCAATTTTTCAGTCCGACATAGTAAATTTTGTCGTCAGTGATTTCTAAATTTTTCATAAATTTTTTATGTGATTTTTAGTGTTTTTCCGCGTTTTGTGGCAATTTTTTAACATTTTTGATGCGAATCTGGTTTCAACCTTTTAACCAATTATTGTAAAATTTGTCCTCTGCGATTTTTAAATATTTCATGAATTTTGTATGAGATATTTTGAGCGTTCTGCTGCGATTTTTAAACATTCCTAAAATGAGTCCAGTTTCAATCTTTCAGCCCATTGTACTAAATTTCGAACTCTGCGATTCCATTTTGTACTCAATTTTGTACTCACTGATTTTAATCGCGAATTTTTCATGCGACTTTTTGCGGGATTTTTTTCGCATTTCGTGGAAGTTCTTATCCAATTATAACCTTTTAGTCCAAATTATTTTAGCCCAATATAGTAAATGTTGGCTTCTTTTCAATAATGTTTATTCGGAACTCGTTATAGCGAATTTGAATTCGTTCGCGAATTTGTTATGTGGGGTTTAGCATATCATTCGTAAAATAAATCCGGTTTCAGTCTTTAAATACAATACCGTTAATTTTGTCCTTTGCGATTTTTTAATTTTTCGTGTTTTTTTTAAATTTTTTTTTTATGTGATTTTTTTTTTTTTTTTACGTTTCGTGGAGATATTTTCACATTCGTAAAACAAATCCGGTTTTAAACTTTTAGGCCAATAGGGTAATTTTTTTTTTTCTCTTTTCAATACAGTTTATTCGGAATCCGTACTATGATTTAAATTTTTCATATTTTTTTGCAAATTTTACGTTTTTATGCATTTTGCGGCGATTTTTCTACATTCGCAAAGGAAATCTATGGTTTCAATCTTTGAACACAATATAATAAATTTTGTCTTCTGTGGTTTTTGAAATTTTCGTGGATTTTTTTTTTTTTTTTTTTTTTTTTACGTTTTGTGAAGATATTTTCACATTTATGAAAAGAATCCACTTTCAATCTTTTAACCCAATACAGTAATTTTTTTTATCTTTTTAATAAAGTGTATTCATAATCCTACAATGATTTTAATTTATCATGCGATTTAATTTTTTTTTTTTTTTTTTTTTTTTTTGCGTTTTGCAGCAATTTTTTAACATTTGTTACAGGAATCGGGTTTCAAGCTTTTAGCCCAATATAGTAAATTTTGTCCTCTGCGATAAAAAAAAAAAAAAAAAAAAAAAAAAAAAAGAGAGAGAGAGAGAGATTTTTAGCGTTTCTTTGCATTCTGCGGCGAAAGGAATCCGGAAGGGATCGTAAAAGGAATACGGTGTATATTGTATTAAAATCGCGTACATAAAAAATTGTACGCGATTTTCTGCGGTTTTTCGCGGTTAGCGGCAATTTTTTAACACTTGTAAAATGAATTCGCTTTCAAGCTTTTAGACGAATATAGTATATTTTGTCCTCTCAAATTTTGAATTGCTCGCGAATTTTTTAGTGTTTTTTCGCTTTTTCGGCAAATTTTTTACCTTTTTTTTTTCGAAACAGAAAGAACTAACTGTGTTAAATTTTCCTTTCCTGCGATTAAGTTGGAAGAATACAAAATCGTCGTAACGTGAACTACGATAGTCAAAATATTAAACTAATTTGGGTCGAAATAAATTTTTTTTTAAATTCAAGATTAGTTTGATTCGAGACCAGATCAGGCGTAGCCTGTACGGATGTACGCTGTTGACAGCAATTGGACCCCACTACCAGGTTCATTTAATTCGAGGTTCACTTGGAAAAAAAACGACCAAGTAGATGAGGAAAGCTCCGCTAGATCATTTTATTGAAATTAATATTTTTGTAACAAATATAATAAACAGCACCACAACAACTGTATCTGGCGCATGGTGGGGGGGGGGGGGGCACCGCCCACACCACCCTTGGTACGGCCCTGATAATAAATAAAAGACATTTATCAAACTTTTAAGACATTTTAAATAAGTCTAGTTAGCACTTTTAAGAAGTACTAATCATTTAAGGTATGTGCACCTGCAAAATTGCATCTTGGATAGCAATGGTTTTGCTTAATAACGGTATTTCTGGAACAGATTACCATCGTTTACCAAGGTACAGCTGTATATTAACTTTAAAAAAGCTCATTCAGGAAGGCTTACATTTTGAAAAAAAAATCATAACCATTGCATCTCAAAAATGCGAAGGTATAGTAGAAGATTAAGTGCTGTCAATAAAAAAAATAATAAGTAAGAGAGAGGAACATATTTAATAACTAAATGAAGAAAATATTAATTATTTTTTATAATCTTAGTGATGTGTGGTTGCATTCCATTGGTAAATAACTCCATTGACACAGCTTGGAAAAGCAGGGTATTTATGACTTGATTAAATTATAATTAAAGTTACAACAAATTAAATGAAATATAGATTGCGGGGAAACAGAACTCCCTCTCTGATAAACACAACTACATTTTCTAAAGTCTACAGACGGAATGAGAAGAAAAAAAAAGTACATGTAGATACTAACCGCAGACAGCGGAAAAAAACAGATGACACATTGAAATTGCCCGCTGCTGTAAGAGAGTGACAGTTCAAACTTTCGTTTAATGAATGTACGTATCAGCGTTTGTACTGCACAATACAATTTTTGCTACCAAATTCATTACTTCAAAGAAAAAGAGCTGAGCTATCTATACTGATCTGACATATGATTAAGTAAAAAAAATGAAGAAATATAAAATGAAAATTAAAGTAGTTATTTCATTTCCATTTTGGGTCAATAAAAGACAAATCTTAATTGACTGTATTATATTTTAGAAATTGATGTTCAGAAAGTTGGGGGGGCACGTGCCCCCTTGTGCCCCCCCCGAGGCTACGCCTATGTGTGTCTGTATGTCTGTAGACGCTCTAGCTTCCAAAAAAATTGAGATAGAGACTTGAAATTTGGTATGTACTTAGTATGTAATAATGGGAAGAAGCTTATTAAATTTCAGTAACCTCGATTATCCGGAAAAAAAATTTCGGACTCTCGAAATATTCTTTCTGATAAAAGGTATATAAAAATTTTCGAAATTGCTTATTTTAAGGAGTGAATATAAAAGACAATAAAAAACATAAAAATTTTGCATAAACAAAGAATATAGAATAGATAAGAACTACAGCTTAGAAAAAGCGTAACTGTCGCCATCTATCGCTAGCTTTATCATAACATTACGGGTTGGGATATGTGGAGAAAACAACCATACAGGATGACGCCGCCTGAACGCGGCAAGGCGGGAACTTTGCTAAACCTCTGACGTAGCCTACGATGATGCACGTCGCTGTACAGCCCACAGATTATATATTCCACCAGATAGGACAGTGGAGCGAAAACCCGAACCGGCGCGATACAAGCGCCACTACTGAGCACAGTCAAGAACTAACGCACAGGCGCGCGATCTATAAACTGTCAGATTGTCACGGTCACATGTACCTGTTGGGAGTTTTGTTTATTTAATATCGACAGGACAGCTATTTTAGTATTTCATTTTCATAAAAGTTCTTTTCAGAGCTATTTTTCTTGAATATAATTAATTTATATTGCCAATTGCTTGTTTCAGGGCTGTTTTTCTTGCAATTAATTATTGCAAAACGTCAAAAAATAAGGTGTTGTATAAAACACAATCATGTCATTCTTCTGTTTTCCTACAGGAAATTAAAGAAGGTAAGTGATTTCTGTATTTATAAATTATAAATGCACGAATGTTAAAAATCTAGTTTTATTTTACTTTAATGTAGATTTCTTTTTAAACAATTTTTCCCTTTCCTTAACCTTTTATTCATTTCCATTTTTTATACTTGTTTTAATTCGCGTTTCCATTTTCATTTTCTTTCCGAAAATTTAATTACACAGAGTTCGTACGGTCATAAAAGTTCTTAAAAATTTGAAAAGTAATTTTTTATCCTTAAAGGTCCTTATTTTTCAGGAAAATCTGCAAAAAGTCCCTTCCTTTTTCTCCATCTTTTCAAAATGAGGGGCAAAAAACTTCTCTGCTCTATTCTTTATTTTATTGTAAAAATAAATAATAGAGCATAATTAGTTTAGTTAAAATTTCCTCTAAATTCAATAGTTTATCAATTTGTATGTCCTTAAATTTTTATTGTTTTGGTCCTCGAATTTTATTTAAAGAAATGAGTACGAACCCTGTTACAAGGGTGAAAATCTACCACATTTGCAAAGATTTTCTCTGCTCCCCCCCCCCCCCATCTAAAGGTTTTTTTTTCTACTCTGAAATTTTTTCTGCATATTTCTGCCAAAGATTAAAATATTTAAAACTTAAATTTTCTTTTTCTATCTTGTTTGTTTACTTGTAACAATATATAAACAACCAGCTGCTTATTTCTTCATTGTGACATTAAAATAATCAAGCATCTAAATTATTCTTGCTCCTGAAATTTCTGCTTTCTGTCTTCCCCATATCCCAATTGTATAAAGTCTAAAATCATTAAATGTTTAAAAAAAAATGGACACCATTCACCCACAGTCCGCCATCTTATATTTTAAATCAAAACACATTTGCTTTGTTTCTCATTTCCAAAATAATTTTCATACATATTTACTTATTATAAACATGTTATTTAATTTAATTGACTAATTTATTTATATTTAATAATAATAAAAAAAAAAAACAAGATGGCAGACTGCAGGCGAATGGTACATCTAAGCCAAAAAAATATCTCCTTTGTTATTTTGCAGTAACAGAAAATAAATAATAAAATGAAAAATTTACCCTTTTTAACCCCCCCCCCCCTAATACACACCCTTTCTCCATAATTTTCACTTTGCATTTGCACCCTCAATGCACAAAATCCTTAAGCCTATTGAATAATAATAAAAAACTATTTATATATACTTATTAATATACACATTCATATATATATATATTACACTGATGCCCGGCTAACCGAAAAGTATCCTAATATTTTTATATCTTTTGTGTTATACATCCATATACTTATCTACTAAATTTCTCGATAAATAGATCATGTATATCAGGGGTGTAAAGACATAGCCTGTAGATTTCCACTATTTCTGTGGCCTTTTTTAATCGCAGGATTCGGCAGTTAAATAATGTGCAGAATACTATTCAGAAATAATGATAATTCATGGTTTGCAGTTCAGCCCCTTGAAATATATGTTTGATTATTTTGACTAATGTCTGTGTAGAAGGGATAGAGATATTTTTACATATGGTTTCATTATACACTTTAGCTTTCAGAGTATAACACTTTATGCTTTGATTTAAATTTGCTGCAGTATAATGCATTTTGTTGTATGTATTTCGATAAATATAAAACAATTATTTTACTTAATTATAACTTTAATCTTTAGAACTTAATGGAATAGTAAAGTAGAGTATGTTAAAAATTTCTATATTCTTAAAAAGAATTGTAAAAACTTGCTTTTTATAACAATGTATTCTTTATCTTTTAGATGTTCTTTAAATGATGTTGAAGATTCACCCATGGATAAAAATGCTTCCTTGGTTAGTTGCTCTGCTTTTGTTAGCACCAGTTCAGTTGCATGCACCAAAATCTTCGGTCCAGCTACTTAAACACTGAAATCTGCAGTACAGATACCTACACCAAAATCTGTAGTACAGTTTAAAACACTCAAGAATAGTCATCCAGTTTTTCTTTCAAACTAACACCAAAAGATGAAAAAGGAACAGCTATAAATCTTTAATTTACTGGTTTAAAAAAGACTGTATTTCAAAATGCTCAAAACATATCAAAAACTAACTAAACCTTTCAACCAAGATGCATTAGAAAATACATTTTCTATTGTAAGAACAAAAAGAGGTAATGAGAAAAATCTGAATTGCTCACAATTAAAAAGTTACGAACAAGCAGTGACGGTAAACAGAATTTTCAGCATGTCTAAGGCTACGAACGGTGAAGTAGATTTTGTTGAAATTCTGATATCATTAAAACATAGAAGTGCTTCCAAATATTTAAATTTAACTTCCATATTCAGTGATCATGTCAAATTAAATGTAGATGTTCCTCTTCATGAAATTCCATGCTCGCCATCTGACAGTAAAGACAAAATTTCATTTATTATATGGCTGGATATGTTGCAAGAAAAAGTTTCAAAATTAAATTGTGAATTATTGTCAAAATACTTTGTTTAACACTACAAATACAGTAAATCACAATTCTTTGCTAACTCAGTAAAAAAACTGTTCGGGTAATAGTCTAAAAAAGCCTAGTGATGTATTATTTCATATTGTGCAAAAAATGGATACTGTTGATACAGCTCATATGTTTTCGTCTGCAAATGTTCTACAAAATATGGTTAAATTTCTCTCTGAGATAATAGATTTCAACAGTGTAAATGTTCTTGAAATTCATAAAGATTGTTAGTATAATGATTTCAAAAATTGAAATTCTACAAACACATTAAAAAAGTAATTGAAGATTTAAAAAACCTTCAAAGGTTTTATTCAAAGTGTACAAAAAAGAAGTAGGTTTTTATTTTCTATTATTCAGTGGGTGCGTAGAAAAGGATAACATTCTAAAAATAAAAAAAATAAACTGAGATAGTTTAAGTAACAAATATTAATCAGTATTTTTCTTTGAAATTTATAAGATGAACCCTCATCGACTAGTCCTGCAATCTAATAACAGTGAACATTTCTCTAAATTTTTTTTTTTTTTTTTTTTTTTTTTTACATAAATGTTTATTGTTCTTCCTCAACATTTACATCAGCTGGAATGTTATCCTTTTCCCACTCCCCCATTCAGTTATGTTGCTGTCTTCAAAGTTTATACAATGTTGTCTGTATAGACTTTACAACTTAACATGTATATCTTATGTTAATTCCTTATATTTCTAAATCAGTGATATCAGATAGAGCTTATTTTAGGCATATTCAGCACAGCGACCTGATTCAATGTAGGAATCTACCTGGAAACCTACAAAAAAAATTTCTATGATCAAAAATCTACTACTATCAGAGAATTATATATTAATGTAATGGAAAACTAGTCTATAATCCGTACTTTTCAGTTAGCCAGCGTCAGTGAAATATATATATGTATCCTATGAATTTCAAAATACATTAAACAAGTTCTTGCATCAATATACAGGTATATTTATGCATACATTACATATATATATATATATATATATATTTCACCGGTGGCCAGCTAACCGAAAGTACCCTATAATCATATATCTAATATCAATTTTATGTTCAAAATTAATGTGTAAAAAGTTTTGGTACTTCTCCATTATCCCGTCGACCACTTTTACGAAAAAAAAAAACTATCGCCAAACTATAGGATTTAACGGCAAAAATGCAGTCCTATTCACTTGACATCAGAAGCATTAAATTATAGGTGCAGATTCCCAACATTTGGAAGGAGTCACTGGCTCCTAAACCCAAAAAATCCAGTGGCCACAATTGTAAAACAAACACATAAAAACAATAGTGTTTATATAGGGTAAAAAACTAAAAAAAAAAAAATAATAATAATAATAATAATGAATTCAAAGTGTAAAGTAATTTATTTAATATAAACACGTGTACAACAAAATTTGAATATTAATTAAATCTTAAATCATGTACAGTCAGAAGATTGGTCAAGATCAGTTGGGAAGATACGGTTTAAAAAAAATATGTATAAGCTAAGCAATCATGCTAGCGGGGAATATCAGAAATACAATATTTCTTATTTTGATTTTGCCAGACAAAAGTACATATGAAAGAAAATCTGAATTTGTGAGAATATTTTGCACTGTAAAAATCAAAACACACTTCAAACATTTGTTTATATATATATATTTAAATCACAGTCTATGTAAATCACAGTCGTGTATTGTTTCGAGTAATCAAATTTTACTGAAGATACTTTTTTGGAAGGGGATATGGATTATAGCTGGGCGCAGATGATAAATCAACAAATATTGTTATCATCATCATGATTTGTAATGCATTTATTTCATTAAAATATAAACCTTTCATCCATTTAAAATGCAGAACCTTAAAAGTCATGCCTTACACTCATTTCATCAGAAGAAAAAAAAGAATTCCATAATCCGAAACATTTTATTTCAACATCAAAACATTATTTCTAATTTACACACGTGGAAAATAGAATCTGTTAGTGACAAGGGGGATAAAAAAAAAAAAAAAAAGATTTTAGCGAGATTTGTGCTTGGCTAACATAAAAGTTCAGAGTAAACTAACTCTACACATATCTAAAATATCTGAATGATATTTAGGAACACTGATAAAAATGCATCATTGTGAATCTAAAAAGTGCCATTTTCTTATCAGCAGCACCCTGCTTTTTTTTTAATCTGGTGAAAACTTTGTTATTGTAAAATAAATGTTTGTAAATTATTTAAAGAAAAAAAATCCCTGACAGCTCGGCCTACAAGCACAGGTAGATTTCGAAGATGCAGACCATGGGGCGCCTATTTGTTGGAAATTGCGGAAGAAATGACCTTTTTGCCATGATGCGATAGTTGGAACCACCCACTTCGAAACCTAACTTGTTTGCAAGTGGAGCCAGCAGGGATTTTTTTTGTTTTTATTTCTTTTCTTGCTATAAGTGTTGGTCCTATAAAAAATTTGTCAATACAAAAGTTTTAGGTAATATTAGAGGATTTATGATAAATTTAAACAGATTTCATATCTTGTGACTTGATGAAGTTATGAATTTTTTTCTTCTAACCCCCCCTCCCCTTTTCCGCTCCCTTTGGGGCTATTTTTAATAATATCAAAAATCTGTCATACATAAATTTTCTCCTTTTCCTAGAAGTAATAATAACTTTAAATAGATTCGATACGTATCATAATTAAGAAATTATGGGGGGTTTTCAGTTTTCACAAAAAGCCCTCCCATAGTTCGATTTTGCCCATTAACGAACTTGACCGATATTTTATGCCCCTTGATTTTATGTATCAGTTTGGAAGAGATTTGTGCAGAATTATTAGAGTTATTGTGTCCATAAAAAAGTGACATAGATATAAGTAAGTAGTTAGAAAATTTGCATTCCATGTAATATTACTTTTTAATGCATGGAATTTTGTATTTATGCTGAAAACATTCATAAATTTATCCTACTATACAGTTGTATTTTTTACAAAATGTGCAATAAATTTTTATTTTTGAAATTTGTCTCTTTAATGTTTTATCATGCTTAAGTAAAACTTTTTATATGGAAAAAAAAAATAATAATAATAATAAATAGCAGTGTGTTTTACTGCAGACATTAAAATTGTGAATATCGTATTAAGTGACATTGTTTAAAATGTGGCACTAAATGGTATTTTTAAATATGTTATATTTATTACTTTTTAAATGAAAAAAAAATATATTTAGAATCGTATTAAATAACGTTGTTTAAAACGCTTCACTAAATGGAATATTTAAATAAAAAATATTTAAAATCGTATTAAAATAACATTTAAAATTTAGCACTAAATAGTATTTTTAAATATGCTATATTTATTTATTTTTTAAATAACCACATATACATCGTTAAGAAATATAAAAGTGGTTTTAAATACTTTTCATAAGTATTACGATAACATAAACAAACAAATTTTACAAGTATCAAATCGTTTAAATATTTGAAAGTTTCTCAGTTTAAATTATTAAAAAAAAGTGTGTAAATCTGTAAGAAACTCGTGTAAATATATAATTCAGAACTTATTTGCTTAGTTTCTAGTATTTGTATGATAAAATAAAATGCGTTTGATGTTTTATAAATAATAACAAACATCGCCGAAACTGCGGGGGGAAAAAAAGATAGATACTAAACAAATAAGATAAGTCATACCTACCTGTGGCGACACGCCCGAACCGTTTGCGACTGTTGTCACTAGGGGCTCTGAAGTTGCGATTCGGTTACCATTGAGCTTATGGAAGTGTCCTATCTGGTGGAATATATTATCTGTGGTACAGCCTATCATTTTCGACTCAAAAGTAGGGGACAGGGAGTGGGAATTTTTCCCGGGACGAGCGCCATCTACTGGCAAACCATGGTTATAGAAATTCCCCCAATCTTTTCTAAGGGGATGGCAGGAATTTAGATTATTGTTCATTTTTTTATTGATACTACATAATTATACAGAATTTTTTTCTGTGTGAAAGGGAAAAGGGGTTGCAAAATTTTTGGATAGTTGACGAAATTAAGATGATTTTTTATTGTTATAATAAAGTAATAAATAGCAGCAGAAAACTTTTAAGAAAAATACTTTTTTTTTTTTTTTGGGGGGGGGGGGGGGTAAGTGCTTGATAATTTATTAATTTGTTTTACATTAGAATGAAATGTAAAACAATTTATTATAAATAATTTACAAAATTTATGTATAACAAGAATTTTTCACAAAACTTAATAAAATTATTACCTTCTTAAAATTTGTAGCACACTTTGAAAGAATTTTATGAATCAGTGCTTATAAGTCACACATAATTACAGACGAAGAAAAGGTGCACAAAATTTTTGGATAGCTGAGGCTATTATGATGATTCTTTTTTCATCCTGTTATAATAAAGTAATAAATAGAGCAGCAGAAAAGTTGAGAGAAAAAGTTTTCTTAAAAAAGTTATAATAAAGATTTTAAACATTGTCAATTGGAGATTTCCCCCCCCCCCCCTTTACCTTTCTTTTCTTTTCTTTTTTTTGGGGGGGAAGAGGAGGAGAAGGGGGGTTATTTAAGTACTTGATCATTTAGATCACATTAGAATGAAATGTAAAAAAATTTATTATAAATATTTTACAAAATTTATGTACATCTAGGATTTTTTTAGAAAACTTAATAAAACTGTTACCTACTTAAAATTTAATTTGTAGCACACTTTGAAAGAATTTTACGCATCAGTGATTATAAGTCACACATAATTACATATGAACAAAATGTGCACAAATTATTTTTGGATAGTTGAAGATATTAAAATGATCATTTTTCTATATTGTTATTCTATTGTTATTCTATGTTATTGTTATTCTATTTAGTGATAAATAGAACAACTGAAAAGTTTTAAGAAAAAGTAAAAAAAAAAAAAAAAAGTTATAAGGTATTTAAACATTGTAAACTGAATTTTCCCCCTTTTTTCCTTATCATTCTTTTATGAGGGGGTGGAGGGTAATTTAAATACTTGATCATTTACATCACTTTAGAATGAAATGTAAAACAATTTAAATATGCTTTTGGGAAAGAAGCAGAAATGTGTGTTTATAAATATTGTACTATTGACTTGCAGAGCTAAAATGAAACAAGATTTGCAGTCATTGGCTTAAAAAAAATTATAAAACAAAAGGTAGGAGGTGCACAAAATTTTTGGCTAATTGAGGAAATAAAGATTATTATTTTTATTATTGTTAAAATAAAGTAATAAATAGAGCTGCAGAAAAGTTTTAAGAGGAAAAAATTAAAAATTTTAAACTTTGTAAACTGGAGATTGATTTCTTTTAGGTGGGAGGAGATTTAAGTGCTTAATAATTTAATAATTTGTTTTACATTAGAATGAAATGTAAAACAATTTCATATAAATATTTTACAAAATTTATGTACATCTAGGACTTTTCAAGAAAACTTATTAAAAATGTTACATACTTAAAATGTGTAGTACACTTAGTAAGAATTATCAGTGACTATAAGTCACACATAATTATGTTTTTGAAAAAAGAGCAGAAATGTGTGTTTAATAAATATATTGTATTGAGATGTTGAGTCAAAATGGAACAAAATTTGCTTTCATTGGCTTAAAAGAATTTTAAAAATGATATAAAGCGAAAGGTACTCCAGATGCCAGACAGTTTCTCATACTCAGTACATATAAATTTCCGATACACATCAACTGTAATTTATTATCAATTTTATAGTTTGATTAAAAAAGTAATAAATGCAATAAAAATCATTGAATATTGTTTATCGCAATCTTCTCTAAAACTACCAAGTGCAATATTTAAAGCTAATGACTTTCTGGTTTTTACCAGTACCAGATTATCCGGAAACTGGATTTTTTAAAGGGTTCTTGGGCATTTGCTCTTAAAAACTACAACAAAATATTAAAAAACGAATTTATGTAAAAGGCTGTTGCACTCAGCCACAGAGACTCTTTGATCTGACACTGGGAAAATTAAACTGATGTATTAAAAAAAAAAAAAAAAAAACTTCGCCAAGATGCCCCACTCTCCCCTACACAAAGACCGAAAAGTAAAGGAGTTTCGTTTTTTCATGTAATAACAGGTCATAATTTTTTTTATTTTATTTAGATACTTTTTGAGATATTTAATGAGATAATGTAACTAATAGTTTTCAACTAGATATAATATTTCTGCTCTCCCACCCCCCTCCCTCAACACAATATTCAAAGTTATGAAATTTCTAACAATTATTTTAAATTAAAGCATGTAGTATTTTAAGACATTTAAGAGTAAAAATTCTAATACTATTACACAGATCAAGCAATTACCTGTACCTTGTATCTATAAAATTTCTGTTCATTATAAATCAATTTAAAATAAATGTCTTTTAAAATATATGATAAATGTGCCAGTAATGGATACCCTCCTAAGTTTTTGGTTTATAAATAAATAATCAATATAAACAGTTAACCAGTGAATCTCCAAACTAATCAGAGAAGCACCTTACCACAATGAACATATATACAAAATTTGAAGAAAATAGGATAATTCTGCATGAAAACCTTATTTATCAAAATTGAGGGGGGGAATTAGCCCCCCGTTTCCTCTCTTTATACTTAACCAATGGACCCCCAAAACTAATCAGGAAAGCTCCTTACCACAATGAACTTATATACAAAATTTAAAGGAAATCGGAAAATTCTGCATGAAAAACCCATGTATCTAAATTAAGGGGGAGTTACCCCCCGTTTCCCCCCTTTATACTTGATTATGAGATATCATGTTTTTTCATTTTGTACTTTTCTAAGCTATCAAATCGTTCTATTACAACAGTATTCTCATTGTAAAAATTAAATTAAAAAAATTTAGAGATTGTTTTCATTGATTACATTACAATTCTATAGTTATACTGGAGATTGACAATTTTAAATGCGAATATTACTCCATGACGAAGTAAAGTGTATATATCTTACTGAAATGATTAACATATTTAAACCTTAACACTGGAATAGATGTTTTATTAAACTTATTATCTACGACTAAAAATTAGAAAAATAAATTGAAGCAGAAAATTTTGTAAAATTATAAAATTCTTCAGAGCAGACGTCATAAAGTTAATAAATGGCTTTATATATCGATGTCAAAATTTCTCTATTAGTAATATATACTTTGCATTAATAAAATATGTCGGTTTTAATTAGATATAATAATCATTAACAAAAATATAGCTAATTAAAGCGTCACACAATGCTAAAACGAACTCTAAGTAATGTAATTTCAACGTTTGTTTTCCCCGGGAATGACGCCCTCTACCAGATTATATTTAAACTATTTTCTTGACCCGTTTTCGCTTACAGAAATCGTTCAAAATGACAGGCTTTACAGCGCCGCGCATCATCGTAGGCTACGCCTCTGACGACCTTGACATGCGCGCGCATTCTAGACGAAAACAATAAGAAAAGCCCGCGTCTTTCTCCCGCGCTTTTTTCCACCCTATTCTTATCTGTTTTGCCCATTAAAAAGAAAACACATGAAGTTGAAATATCTTGTTTTTTGTTTCTGTTTTTAGCAGACTAAAACAAAAAGAATTTATTTCATATGATCTGAAAAAGAGTTAAAACTGTATACGTCTTAAAAGAAAAAAAATATTTTGTTCAGTTTATTGCTTAACATTTACAAGAAGATAATCTTTCAAACAATCCACTCCATTTTTTACAACTTGTAGATAAAAAAAAAAAAAAAAAATTCTAAAATTATACTTTGCTTTTACATTCATTTATTGAAAAAAAAAAAAAAAAAAAAAAGGAATTTCTTTTTTTTTATTATGGTATATTTGTTGATTTTCAAAAATTGCAATGATAAGCAGTTTGGTGAAACAATAACACTGGCTCCTGTGGTATAAATTTTCTTTAATATTTAAAACAGAAAAAAAAATCTCTAAAAATATTATTCTGAGTGAATGAGCAACTAATCCATTGAACGGCAGAATATTTTATTTGAATCTATAAAAAAAAAAAAAAAAAAAAAAGATAAAACATCAATTTTTAACTATTTTTTTTTCTTAAAAGTAATGATTTACAGAGATACAGCTGTCAATTAATTGAAAATGCATTTTCGATTGCCCATTAAAAAGAAAACACATGAAGTTGAAATATCTTGTTTTTTGTTTCTGTTTTTAGCAGAATAAAACAAAAAGAATTTATTTCATATGATCTGAAAAAGAGTTAAAACTGTATATGTCTTAAAAGAAAAAAAAATATTTTGTTCAGTTTATTGCTTAACATTTACAAGAAGATAATCTTTCAAACAATCCATTCCATTTTTTACAACTTGTAAATAAAAAAAAAAAAAAAAAAAAAAAATTCTAAAATTATACTTTGCTTTCACATTCATTTATTGGAAAAAAAAAAAGAATTTCTTTTTTTTTATTATGGTATATTTGTTGACTTTCAAAAATTGCAATGATAAGCAGTTTGATGAAACAATAACACTGGCTCTTGTGGTATAAATTTTCTTTAATATTTAAAACAGAAAAAAAAAATATCTAAAAATATTATTCTGAGTGAATGAGCAACTAATCCATTGAACGGCAGAATATTTTATTTAAATCTAAAAAAAAAAAAAAAAAAAAAAAAAAAAAAAACGATAAAACATCAATTTTTAACTTTTTTTTTTTTTTTTTTTAAAGTAATGATTCACAGAGATACAGCTGTCAATTAATTGAAAATGCAGTTTCGATTGCCCATTAAAAAGAAAACACATGAAGTTGAAATATCTTGTTTTTAGGTGCGTTCGTAATTATATAAATACGTAGCACCTATAGTCGTCGTTTGGTCCGTCCGTCTGTCCGTCCGTCTGTCTGTCTGTCCGTCCGTCTGTCTGTCTGTCCGCATATAACAACGCAAAAACTACTCAACCAAATGGTTTGCAATTTAAAATATATTATCTTTGCAGAATTTTGTCGAGACATTTCAAATTTTATTAAAATCGAATCAAAACTTTAGGAGATATTAATAAAAATATTTATTAAGAAATTTGATTTTTTTTTTAAATCGGTGCTTTTTTGTTATAGGAGCTTCCAATGGATGTTAAATCGTCAAGCGACCGAGATGCTTATTTTATTACAGAAATTAATCTGCAGACGATATAATTCATTTCACAGAATTAAAAATCATTAAGATCTGAATATTTATATAATTAGCTGATACATATATATCTGAATATTTATATAACTAGTTAAGATATTTGTATGAACAGTGTCATAAAATATATACTTAACTAGCTGTTTAACCCGTTCTACGCACGGGATATCATGAATTTAATTCTAAAACGTGCGTACGAACGCACCTCGTTTGTAACGTTTGACGTACAATTTCCAACTTGTTTGTTTCTGTTTTTAGCAGAATAAAACAAAAAGAATTTATTTCATACCATCTGCAAAAGAGACAAAAAAAAAATTCTTAAAAGAAAAAATATATATTTGTTCAATTTATTGCTTAACAATTAATTTTGTTTATTGTTTTTTCTTTTAGTATATAATGCAAGCCAAACTTTTTCATATAGATATTTATTTTTAATGGAAAAAGAAATAAAATAATATTGATATTTAAAAAGAAAAAATGGCTTTTATTATATATAAAATCGAAGTGGGGGGCGGGACAAGAGCATTATCTCCTTGAGTCGTGTGTTTACAACAGAAAACAGCTGAAGCTTATAGCGGATATGTCACAGTATGAATGATGGAGAAAAGCGCAGACATTTTATTCTGGTTTCGAGTCAAGTGCGCGCGCATGCATCGCTGCGCTTCATCCCTGTAAAGTTTGTTTTGCAGCAACACTTTTCCCGTCATCAGCGTACGGGTCTCAGTTTTACATTAGCCCTACGGAAGCTGTTATTCTTCATGTTCTATATTCTTTGGCATAAAGAATGAAGTTGATCGGATAATGAGTTGCCGAGATATTTGTAGTCACATTTACCACATTCTTCGATGTTTCATGACCCTGTATTTCATTCAAATTTCAATTCAGAGATATATTTTAATAGGAAATGAGACGCTTAATCTGACGCAGTAAACTGGTAGTTAATATGATTATCATTTTTAGAGTATTGCAATGAATTTTATATATAGTTTACACAAGTTTTATTTTCATATTTTATACTATGCATATGATATCCATGATCATGATGGGTAAGTATTACGGTGGCCCCCATCGACTATAGTTTTAATCATTGCAAAACAGATTGCAATGCGGATAGTTTTTTAGGCTGTTTTTCAAAAACCAATTGGCGAAATGTGTTGTAATTTTGGCTTTACATTTTTTAAGCTTCTAGAAATCAATCACTGTTAAAAAAATTCATAGTTTACAATTTATATTTCTTGCGAAAATTAATTTCGAAAATACATAGGTTTTTTTTCAAGTCCAATAACCATGTTGAACCAGAAATTTTATTTAAATATCATTTGTGTGCATGCACACATACTTTATTTGATGTGTTTGTAAAAGCAAAAGAAAAAAATAGATTGTTCATTCGTTGTGTTTTGGAGCTAAACTAGTAAATCTGCAGATCAGGACCTCAACGTCTCGGCTCTACAAGTCATTGTTTATTAATCTCACTTTGCATAATATTTAATACTGTACAATCCGCAATTTAATTGTTTCAAGTTCTATATACATATATTTATAAGCATAAAACATTTCTCAAAGCTTACGGAAATTTAAAAGTGTCACATTAAATATGGTTTTACGCAATGATATTCTCATAAACTACTTATTCTTACAAAATTACAAGAATAAGTAGTTTATGAGAATATCATTGCGTAAAACCATATTTAATGTGACACTTTTAAAATTCTGTAAGCTTTGAGAAATCTTTTATGTTTATAAATATATATAAGAACTTAAAACAATTAAATTACCGCCCTCCTGCTATTGTCACTTTGATTTTATGTTTTCAATTTCAAGTAATTGTGCTATTTCAGGATTCGATTATATGTATGGATGCGTTATACTACACTAATTTCTTTAAATTAACCATCTCCTTGTACGAGAGACTTTATCCTATTTTTAAAAGAATACTAACTTTTCAATTACGAAACATGCCCATTTGTTGCAGAAATTGAATAAAATCTCATGGAAAAAATATACAAATGTAATCTCTTATTATGAGACTTGAATCCAAATTACATGTCCTACGTTTTTATAATTTTCGTTTGGAAATTATGTTTTGGTGATCATTCTAAAGTAGTTAAAAAAGAACTTTAATCCAAATAAATCCTCACCCATCTCAATAGAATACTAAAAATCTCCAGAAAATAAGCTATTTTACTGAAAGAAAATATTGCGGCAAAATAGTGTAATTTACGTGAATTTTGTTATTTTGATATGCTTTGAAATACAGTTTGCTAAACAACTAATAAATTAAGGAGGAAAGTTAAAAGAAATACATTTTAAAATTCGTGAAAAAATATGAAAATAAAATGTTTTATATTTCTAGAACAGATGCAAAAAATATCCCAATAAATTAAAAAAAAAATTGATTTCTAAATTCTAATAAATGTATCGGCAAATTTTCAAAGTTATTGGATATATTTAAGATCTCCATATTGAAAATTTAACATCCATAAGTTTACGTTTAAATCCGTTAGTCAAATGTGCCATTTTCATTTCGGTTAACAATGAAATTTGAAAATCGTCTGAATTCCCATAGGAAAACATTATAATGTTTTCCTATGTCATATATGACATTAAAAGTCTATATTTTTCGAACGAATGAATCAAATTTAACCAAAAACTATACAGCTAAATCTGGGACCTCACCCACCAAAATATCTACCAAATATCAATCAAATCGGACTACTTTTCCGGCAGTTATCGCAGAATAGACAAACAGAAACCAAAATCTTTTTGGGTCTCAATAGTATAAGCTTCAAGTGACGTTTCGGCAATGGTGCGTAAGACCCTCCCTTTAGAGTATCACTATTTTCAAATAGTAAGTTTCGTTTTATTTAATCACGGAAAATTCGAAAACTCTGTGATTAAAAAAGATGAAAAAAGAGTGCGTTAAAGAAGGCTATTCCGAAAATTTGTTTGGACCATACATACCTTGAATTTGCTGCTCCTCACAGGGCCGTGAGAAGAGGGGGACGAAGGGGGCTTCCGCCCCGGGCGCAAAAATTGAGGGGGCGCCAAATTTATACTACCAACCATGGTTTAATTTATTTATTTATTTATTCATTTTTGGTCATCGATCATTTTCTGGGGAATTTCTTTTTCTGTCTTCATTATTCTTTTTTTTTCTGTCCAAAATATCATGATCTCTCCAGCAAATAAGTGCAATTTTCTCTTGTGTTATTTTTAGTTATTTGTAATTTCTGAATAAAAATTAAAGCTTTGAATTTATTTCTGTTTCTGTACTTAATCAGTTTTGTGAGACCTGTCACAAAAAGAAGGGGGGGGCGCATAATTGAAACTCTGCCCCGGGCGCAGTTTTCTCTTCGCTCGGTCCTGGCTCCTCACATTTTAAGTGGCAGCAATGTCAGTATAAAAGGAAAAAATAATAAAAATTAACTAATTACCATGTATTTAGGGGAAAAGTTTGAAATGTGGTTCGCAGATTATAAGTTTTTTCAACTACATTTCTGACATTATGTTAAAATAAATGCAGCAATTTAGTCAAGATTAGCATTAAAATTACCAATTAATACACTATCTACATTTGACACACAACATACTAAAAAATATATATAACTTTCACACCAGAAAAATTCTACTGAAGTTGATTTAAGTAAAAAAGTAAGCAATTCATAGATCATACGATATGCTTCAAAATATTGCAAACTTCTGGGGAGTGCTAGTGCAGTGCTAGTACGTTTTGATATAAGAATAATAAGAGGTAGTGTTGGTTGACGCTGTAGAGTCACAGATTAAATATACTAGCGGCTCTTTCGAAGAGTGGCTCACTATGTAGTGGGCTAGTTCATTAATATGGTAGGTGGGGACAGAGGTATAGAAGAGACCCAGATAATTTATGTCCAGCCCCTATCCTCTTCTACCAATTAAGATTTTCCTTTGCAGTCTAAGGAGCGTTTATCGCACGCAAACAAAAATATTGAATTTTCGTACTGAAAATAAAATTTTGTTTGATGTAGTTTACATTATTTCGTGTTATTAATTATTTTATATATGCTTATGTTACTGTCAGTTTGCTAGTAAATTTTCATAGGGCACATTATACAGCCTATTTTTTAATAGTTTTACGCAAAAACTTTTATATGATTTATTTAGTTTGTGATTTATTACTTGCATATTGGTAATAAAATAATAAATTTTATGGTAAAAAATTAAGTTTTTATTTTATTGTGATTAGATATTTTTTTTATATATTACAAAATACCCTTTTTTTTCTCTTTTTCTGGTGGATTTCGTGCATTTCATTAGAATTATTAAATTTTCATATTGTAAACAGAAATTGCATTTAAGACTTTTGACTTTTTTTCTTCCTTTACACAAAGTTCTTTAATAATTCAGTCAAACATTTATTTAAAAATTATTATAGACAAACATTTCCTCAAATCACTACACTATTTTATTTTAAAAAATCTTTAATTATCTGAATTTAAATATGATTAATGAAGCACAAATATTTAAATTTTCTTATTATTTTTGTAATGATGTGATGCATTTTATAAATTTGTTTTCATAAGTTAATTTATCCATACTATATTATAAACATTAGGAATGCATTAGGGACTTTTTTGTTAGGTGTACTAAGAAAAATATTTTGTTTTAACAAAATCTTTTTAGATTCCTTACATAATAATTGTAATAATAATAATAATAACCATTGCTTGCCCCTCCCCCCCCCCCTTTTTTTTTTTTTTTTTTTTTTTTTTGTAAACAATATAGTCACCTCTTGATTATTTTTATTGGTAGTAGTAGATTTTTGTGAGCAAAGCCTAAGGTAAACTGGGACTATTTCTTTTTAATGAAATGATTATTTATGATTTGAATTTTGTATAATATAACCAATATTTTAATTACTTTTAATTTCATTCTTTGAATGTCAACACTGAGCATTTTTTGCATATTTCGAGGGTAAGAATTTGTGGTGTTTCCATTTTATATATTTTTTATTCCACGTAAATCCCCCATCTCCCCCAGAACACAAGTTTAAAAACTCAGTAATCTTTTAAAATTTTACTGTCCATTTTTGTTAATTTGTTATAAAAATGTGATTATAAATCTAAATCCTCCCCCCTCCCTCCCCCCCCCCGCCCGCCCACAAACACACCACTCTTCACACAGCAAAATATATTTTCTAGATTTGAAAAGGGCAGAGCAAAACATTTTCTTTCTTTTTTCTTTTTTTTTTTTTTGTAATTTGACTTTTTACACTCTTTTTGTTTGATACTTATCATTTTTATTAAAATAGTGATACATATTTTTTTCTAAATATACTAATATTTAAAACACACAGTGAGCCACTCACATTACTAAATGTAAAAAATTAAAAGTTTTAAACAGCACAAAACTTTCTTATTATATCATCCTACTGTATTAGTTTAAATAGTGCAAGTACAAACATGATGTTTATGTGAATTAACATGTATTTACACTGATGCAACAATAATAATAATAAAAAAATAATGATAATAGAACACTGATCAACGCATGTACAATATCCTCAAATGTAAAATTTTAGCAGAACCACATGCCGAGGTCAGGAAATAGGATAGACATTAATTCTCCCGGTCTCCCCTTTTCTTCTGTCCCCACCTTCTATTATTGCGAGTTCTAAATGGACTGATCCACTACACAGTGAGCCACTCTTCGAAAGAGCCGCTAGTGATTAAATATACCCAGGGCCTTATTATCCAAAAGGCATATGAAGCATATGCTTCCCCTCTAAAATTAAAAGGGGCCCAAAATGTCTGTGAAGAGAGCCTTCTTCATTAAATAAAGCAAAAATTACTATTCGAAATTTCTGAATAGAAAGGGGGCAAAACCAGTTTCTACAAAAGTTGACAAGTGTGTCTCATGAAAATAATTACCGTCGTAGCCAGAAATGTTTTTTTTTTTTTTTTTTTTTAAACTATGGCAGTGCATTAAATTTTGTTGTTTTACTTTATCTTAATTTTATTAAAGTGTTTTACATGAAATATTCAGTATGAAATAGGCTGTAAGGATATTTGACCATACCAAAACAAAGGAGTAATCATATGAGTTGTGATTTTCCAACTGGGCAAAAATGTCCGGGCCAGGATTCGAACCTGGGATCTCTTGGCTGCCAGTGCTCTACCAACTGAGTGTTCAGCCAAGAGATCCCAGGTTCGAATCCTGGCACGGACATTTTTCGCCCTGTTGGAAAATTACAACCTGTATGATTTCTTTACCAATTTGAAATAATTGTGTTAAAATTAATCTAGTGTAATCACGTATCCAGCGTTTACTGGAGTTCCAAATTACCTGCGATTTATTCTGTTGAGCTGCTATAATCAACGAGGTTAACTGGATGAATTAGGTCATCCAGATTCAACCAAGATGGCTCAGTTCGTAGAGCACTGTCAGCTTCAGCCAAGAGATCCCAAGTTCGAATCCCGACTCAGACATTTTTTGTCCAGTTGAAAAATTACAACTTATATGATTTCTTTACCAATTTGAATAATTGTGCTAAAATTAATCTAGTATAATCACGTATACAGCGTTTACTGGAGTTCCAAATTACCTGTTTAGCTGATTCAGATATCAGACCAAATGCTATGATCAATAAGGTTAACTTGATGAAATAGATCCTCCAGATTCAACCGGGATGGCTCAGTTGATAGAGCACTGGCAGCTTCAGCCAAGAGATCCCAGGTTCGAATCCTGGCCCAGACATTTTTCATCCAGTTGGAAAATTACAACTCATATGATTTCTTTACCAATTTGAATAATTGTGTTAAAATTAATCGAGTTAATAATCAGACTGGACGAGAACAGAATATTTCTGTCATTTAACACTGATGCTTCAATCAAAAGCTCTGACGTGGATCATTCGATTATTATTTTTTCTTTCTTTCATTTTTTATTTATTTATTTATTTATTTTGTAGATGGGATAGAGAGAAAGGACAGATGAATAGAGATAAAATGAGAGACGGGACATTTTGCGCGTCAAAGGATATCTCAGTCATTAAATTTTTTCTTTAGTAGTTACATAGAGAATCATAGATTTATTTTGTTAATTTTAAGCGATAAGCTTGAGTTCCCCACGAACAATTAATAATAGCTCAATCTATATAAAATATAATAAATTATAACACCTTGTAATAATATATTTCTTTTAAATGCTAAAAGGTCTAAACTAAAAACATACTATACAGTAAAATAACTTTTATTAGATTGTTGACATGTCTCTACTCACTCCGAGCCATTATCAAAAACAAATGAGAATATTCTGTAATAGCACGGTCTTTGAAGTTATTATTTGAAATGCTGTTATTTAATTTTCATGTACTTAATTAAAAAGTAAGTGAAAATTAAATGAAAGCATTTCAAAGCATAACTTCAAAGACCGTGCAATTATAGAATATTTCTCATTTGTTTTTTTATAATGGCTCGGAGTGAACCGAAACATGTCAACAATCTAATAAAAGTTATTTTACTGTATAGTATGTTTTTAGTTTACACCTTTTCGCATTTAAAAGAAATCACAATCAGTTTTTACATTGTGGGCGTGTATGATAATTTTGGATATAAAATCAGCTTTGTACTTAGATATTTTTTAAAGCCCAAACTTTTAAGTTAAATATTTTTGTGTTTACCCCAAATTTGTCTATCGCAATATAGCAAGTTTCGTAAATCATTATTTTCATACATTTTTTGTTTCTTTGCCAGTGTGACATTCATTTCACACACGTAACACATGAAAATTCATGGAACTAGGAATGATTAGTTCGTAGTTCCATGTGAAAATTCTCTTTCTATGGCATAAAGCTAAAGTTTAAGAAAATCTATTCTGTAATGTTGTGTAAACATAAAAATATATTATTTAAAAGTGTAGTACAAAGTTTATTACTTTAAATACAAAGGCAATTTATGTGTAAAAGAGCCAGGAACGTACCCATGGATTTGTTGTAATAATAATAATAATAAAGGTACAACTGACTACTCAAGTTTTTCAATAAAAATTTTAATTTCAGTAATCTTAGTTAGATATTGAACTAAAACTGGATGCTGAGTTAACAGCCAATTACATTTTTAAATGACAAGCGTTTGCTTTGATTATTTTATTAATTAATAATCCAATGCAACGTCTCTTCAAAATTTAACGTAATTTGTAAGCCCAACTGATTGGTCTGCGTAGTTGTTGTGATTACATCTAAAAAGAATATTTTTAAGGTAGATCATCTCTGAAATAAGCTGTTAATCTAAATTTCCCTTGAAATTTTTGATAAAAACCGATTTAATTCGATTTGAAATTGAAAGCATTAAACAGGACAAGTAAGCTATCCAGTGCTCCGCCCACTTTTATATAAATTATTTTATCATCTGGTTCCTATTTCTGGAAATCAGTCACCATGAACAGAATGGACTCATTTCAGTCATGTGTATCTTGAGATTTTTCATGTTTTCAAAACCAGAAACTGGAGAAAATACAGTGGACGTACAGATTTTGATAATTTTAGTTACCGTATATACTCGTGTATAAGTCGAAGAATTTTAGACAAAATTTGGGAGCTGAAAATGGGGGGGGGGGGGGTCGACTTATACACGAGTAAGTAAAAATAAATAAATAAAATAACGGAGTGAAATACCGGAGTCATATTTTTTTCGCAGATAATTGGTGAATGTGCAAGTCTTTTAATTAATCACATATGGGTCTAGGTTGGAGAGACAGATAAAAGCGGACAATGGTGATTGATAAAAAAAAAAGCTCAACAATAATGTCTCTGTAATTGTTCTGCACTCATTTTCTCTTGGGATAGAATTCCCTTCAATACAGGGGCATTCCTTTTAACATTTTAATCCCCTTTTTAAAAAGAGTTCAACTTGAGAATGCTTCTAGATTTCTCTCCTAAAAGTCCTACAATACAAAGAAGTACTATGTTCTAGCAGTTTAAGAAGTGGTGTTTACCCTTGAAAATAAGACTTAAATAGATTTTTCAAAAAAAAAAAAAAAAAAAAAAAGTAAGTAATCATTAATGATGTGAATAGCTTTCAAAATAGTTTAACCTTCTTCAGTTTTACATACTTATACAATTTTAAAATGTTGAATTAAAAGAAAAAAAAAGTCTGATTGGAAACGTAAAAAAAAAAAAAAATAATACTAATTTAATGAAAATTTATTATTATTTTTGTTAAATTCTCGATTACAAATCATTTTTCAACATACTACCGGAAATGTGGTTCAACTTATACACGAAAATTCAATTTTTTCCAAAATTTTGCGTAAGAATTGGGGGGAGGGGGAGGGGGGGGGTTGACTTATACACGAGTATATACGGTAGTTAAAAACAATCGACCGAACAACAGCAGTAAAAGAAAGTCATTAGGAAAAGTAAAGTGCAGTTTATGAATATCCGTCTAAAGAAATAGCAATTATTTTTATTTTGAATTTATTATGTTAAGTAAAGCAATTTGCGAAAGTTGCCATATCTACTTTAGTGCATGATTGAAAGCTGTCTTCAAATAAAAAATAAAAAAGCCAATCAACTCTTTTTACAGAAAATTTTAGACTATAATAATGTTATTTATCACAAGACGCTTAGAATAGGAATAATAAAATATTATAATATTTTTCAAATGTATTATGTACTTAGTTCGCGCTTCAAGTGTCTCTTACAATTGTCCAAATATATGATAGTTGAAAGGCGAGAATTCTCGATCGTAACCAAAGTATCTCGAAGTGTACATTTCTTCCAATTTTGTAATCCTATTCTAAATGCTTATCTCTTTTTAATCAATTTGGTTCATTTTATTGTAAGTTTTACACCGGAAAAATTTAAAATAACTTTTATTTAAATTAAAACATTAGATTTTCGGTAGTCAATCACGTTATTTCGCAAGTATAATCTTGATATCTTGCTTTTGAGCTTCGCCAGAGGCTAGAGCAAGTAAAATTAACATAGAACCAAACACGGAGCAAAGTTAATTAACGGGATACACTGTATATCCAACTTTGCCACGGAGTAACTGATATATGGATCGGATCTATGTACTGAGTACTCTGTGGATATGTGCGTAGAACTAAAAGACAAAGGTAAAGCATGAACATAGCAATAGATTGGGACTGTGGTGCCTTGCTATCTTAAATATTACGATGTCGTGCGTCAAACGTACAACATCTGCCGATATTCACAGACATAACTTAAAATTAGTTTTTAAAAGGAAACATCCAGAGGAGTTTTTTTCGTTACTTATAACGTTATAATACAGAAAAAGAATTCTAAACAATACAATTTAATAAGTTTGCCGTTTTAAAAAGAAAAATTGATTTTTTAATGCCTTATTTTTAATATTTGATTTACATTGACCAATGTCGTAAAAATGATATTACTAGTACAACATTCAGGGATATCTATCGACATTCGTGAAAACAACATCATTTTTTAGGCATTTCAAGCTCTCTGTCGACATTCAGCATATCTGACGAAGTTTGTAATCTTGACCGAAGGGAACGGGAAGTTCTAAAGCACCGCCCATTTGTATAGTTTTCGTTGAAGTGCATTTGATGGAGGCGTCCGTGAAATTTGCACAGAAAGAAAATGTCTGTAGGAATCTATAGTTATTCATATATTTAAAAAAAGCATTTGAAAAATTGTTACTTTTATAAAAAACTAAAGATGTTTTTATACTAGTTTTACACTATGTTTTCTATACTGTTTTTAATAATGTTTTTAGTACATGAAAAAAAAAAAAAATCAATTTAAGTAATTTTTAAATGGATGCTTGTTTATCTTTTTTCATGCTTTCGAAATTCCGACTTTTATAAGAATTTTATTTTTTATTGTTGAAAGAATACTAGTTTTAAAAGTAGGTCATTGATTTTTTAATTAGACACTATTCATCTAAGTAATAATAATTATTATTATATATAAAATAATAATAATAAGCTTTTAGAGATAATTTATGTATATGTTAACTTGTATATAGTGCATCATTTATTATTATTATTATTTTTTTTTAATATACACATATTTATGACTTAAATTTAATAGAAAATCTATATATTTAAAACGCTAAGCGATTTCTTCCGACAATCCGTCAGAACAAACTACTGCATCAAATTACACCATTCTTTTTTTAAATGAAAGATATTTGGACACAGATTTGTTATCGTGCATTCGTTTGTTCGAAAATTTAATTAATTAGCTGTAATTTTCAATTAAACATTTACTTCTGCTTATGACGTCATAAAGACGGCAACTCCCACTTTTGAGGGCATAGAGTTTATCCTCTGAACTCTGTGGTTCGCCAATCTTTTGACATTAGCTAATATCAACTAGGTAATATTTTAACAATGTAGTATAAAATCTTTAAAAAAAAAAAACTTAATTAGCTAGTATATAATCATAATAAAATATCTAAACGTAAACATATCAATATGAATAACAAATCTCACGTAAAATGTTGCAATTTAAATGATTCCAATTGAAACAAGATTTGGAGAGTTATCCTTGACGCCCAGCTAACATAAAAGTACCTATTTTATTTTATTTATTTACACACATATTCAAATTTATTATAAAACACCAGGTTGCCATACAAAGCAAAAATCGTCATTTAGGCGCCAAAAAATAACCCAGGTGCGTCTGCGATATATGTACTGATTTAATCAAAATTATTTTGGTTGCACCGCATATTGCAAAATTAATTAAATCCATGATTATTGTTTCTTTCTCAGATTAAAAATAAGAAAATTGGTACTTCTCTATTATCCCGTCGACCACTTTTCGTAACAAAAAACTATTGCCAAACTGTAACGCCAAATAAACGGGAGAACGTTGCCATTGAAATATCAAAATAAATAAATAAATAAAATACATGAATTTAAGGACACAATTGTTATTTTAATTAATGAAATAACTAATAATGCAGTAAAACTTAAGGAAAATAGACGCAAATCTCGAATTAAAAACCACTTCATGACGTAACAAACACATATATTGCTTCTGACATCAAGTAAATCGGACTGCATTTTTGGCGTTTAATTTTACAGGTTGGCGATAGTATTTTGTTATGAAAAGTGGTCGACCGGATAATAGAAAAGTACCAGAAAATTTAATGTTTAACGAAATTCAATTATTTGATCGATCGCAAATTTTGGTTCTTTTCCGTTATACCGACACCATGCCATACATGTAAATATATGCTTGGCGACAATAGTGTCCGTATAATGGAAAAGTACTCAATTTTTTCTTAGTTCGGGCTATACCAAAAACAAACATTTTACAGGTAACAAAAAAATCGCCGAAAAGGGCTGCTTCATCAGCTGTTATGACAGAAAAGTTGAATAAAATTTAATAACCTGAATTTTACAACGTTTATGCGAAACACCACAGAAAACACACGCTATTTTTATATAAGTAGGGTATATTTAAACGAATAAGAGAACTAACAACCTTCAATAATATAATGCATGAAAAAGTAAACTAATAACTGATTCAGCAAATCATAAAAATATGTATTTCTTAATATAACTGTAAAATACAGAAAAATATTCTGGTACCATAAAAAATATTCATTATCCCGTCGTACCATTAAGAAAAAAAAACTATATGTAAATTAGGTACTTTTCGGTTAGCCGGCGCCAGTAATATATATATATATATATATATATATATATATATATATATATATATATATATATATACAATATATATATACACATAATAATAAACTCCAATGGAAAATTACTTGCAGAATCATTATCACAAAAGCCAACCAAAATCTATAAACCACATAAATTCAATACTAGAAAAACAAAACTATATACATTATATATATTTGTATATATATATATATATATATATATATATATATATATATATATATATATATATATATATATATATATATATATATATATATATATATATATATATATATATATATATATATACTTCATTGGCGCCCTGCTAACCGAAAAGTACCTCAAATAATTCGCCAAACTGTAGCGCCCAATAAACAAACGGAAGAATGTTGCCATTAAATCTCAAAAAAAGAAAAATAATAATAATAATAAAAATGATTAAGAAAAGCCCCATTTACTAAAGTATCATTTATCAGTAACTTTTAACAATAAAATTTACAATATATTAATGAAAACAGAATCAAAAATAATCTTGGATATTATTTATTTACATTATTTCTCTTAATTATGGAAAAGGAA
Organism: Maratus michaelseni; assembly: GCA_963931845.1. NCBI lineage: Eukaryota > Metazoa > Arthropoda > Arachnida > Araneae > Salticidae > Maratus > Maratus michaelseni. Next base: position 28,503,268 of record OZ007600.1, on the reverse strand, counting down.
TAATCATCCTGATTATGTAAAGGAATGAAGAAACCAAACAAATAAATTACACTTGAAAACATTAAAAATCTCCTTTATCTGTAAATTGATTTATTATTGTAAAAAAAATTCTTCATCTTTACATAAAAATTGATTAGCTTAAAACAATGTATGCGTTTCAGAAGATATGGATTTGAAACGAACAATGATTAAAGAAGACATTTTAAAAATTTTGATCAAAACATTTTAAAACTTTTTTGTAACGTCGAATTTCGACGGTGCGTTTGGGGAGATGCAATGCACATGCGCATAGGAGCTCATTCGGTTGCATTATCACAGAGAGGGGGGGATGTGTGCCTTATTTAATATGTTCTTTTATTGACTGAATATGAGATGAATGTAGGGATATGCTATTTGTATGATACTTCATAGGTTTAGGAAATTTTCTTTCTTGCCGTGAGGAATAGGGCGGTAATGTCAAACTGATTTCCATTTTGTTTACGGATTGTTTGTTTGGAGTTTGCAGCGGAAATAATAACGTAATTCACTGGGGGGATTTTTTTTAAATAAAATATTTGAAAGATTGTTTCATAAGCACCCCAATAAAGAAGCTTATTTTACTAATATTGTTATTGTAATTTTTTCCGTCAAATTTTGACGGGTACCATCTAGTATATATTTAATTTCTTACAAAGCAAAATTCAAAGTATGGAGTTGTTAAAACCTTTCTTTTATAGTTTTGTGCAAGGGGAACGCATGATTTTTAAGACAGCAAGCTTTATTTTTTTTTACTTGTTATAATTTTCTAAGTTTTAAATTTCTTACCTGCTTTAAAATAATTTGTTACAAAATTTTTAACAAACTTAATAATAAAAAGTGATATTTAAATAAATCGTTACTAAACGAACGTAAAAAAAAAAATAAGTTGATTGCGATTGAAAGAGTATTAGAGAATTAAATGATAGTTCTGATTAAAGGATAGTTTCAGGCATTTTTTTATCTACTAACAGAAAAATCTACTCCCACTACGTTTTGCTAAAACCGTTTTTTAGACCTTTTTTTGAAAGTTAATATTAAACCAATGAAGGCATTCTTTGTGAACGACAGTTCACATTTTAATATTTTTCAATGTTTCTTTTTCATAGGCTATCTGAGGTCAAAGTAAGTTGTATCTTTCTATTTTTTTTTAAATTATTTTTTTTAAATATTTCTGTTGCTGTTTTATTCTGAGGACGGTACATTTTCGATTTTCGATTTAAAAAAAATGATTGGTTGGTTCCAAAAATGAAAGTATCCACAGAATGTAACTGTGACGAAAATTTAAAGAAGAAAAAAATCATGCGTCAAGCATAGATTATGAAACACTTTCCAACATATTCTATTCAGAGTACTGTAATAAAACAACCCTGTTTAATAAAGTAAAAAGTAATATTTAAAAAAACAAAGTGGGTAAGCGTGATCGAAGATCGCACAAAGGGTTTCGTTTAATATTCCTTTCAAAACACTTTATCCTTTCTTTAATAAATCCAAATAAATTTCATTATTTAAAAAAAAAAAAAAAGAGTCATGTTTTTTATAAAGTAAAAATTTACCGGTCTATTTTTCTGGTATTTTCGAAAATCTGAACCGGTCTGATAACGGGCGAAGCAAGCTATTATACTATGTCATAATAATATCTGTCATGTGGACTAAATGCGATATTTAAAAAAAAAAAAAATCAATTTCAAAATTAAACATGTTGTATAGAGGAGGCCTTCAAAATGTTAAAATATGCCAATATTTCCATAATCGGGTTTTTATTATAATTCAATATGTTCTTTAATCTCATATGACGTTATAATCAATCGCTGACGTCCTATCTACTTGCTTTCTCTATTACTCATATTGATACTCTCTTTGTATTATTCTCAAACATTTGAAAAAGTCCGTTAAACTTACAATAGGACGTCAGATTAATTTTATTTTTAATTCTCTAATGACGTCATATTAACCTTTTTTCTGGTACTTACACATACTCATACTCCTTGTATTATTGAGAAATGTTTGAAAATTTCCGTTTTATTACCAATATGATGTCATATTAATCTTTTTTCAACTGGTGAAACTTTTTATTTCATTTTCATTTTTTCACTTGGAAATCTTTCAATAGAAAATTAATTATTGTAGAAAGAATTTAATTGTGGATTTTTAATTGTTGGCAACTGCTATAACGGAAAATGTTTAAATTTAATAGGAAAAGGCTGTTAGATTTTTGGTTTTTTATCTCTCTATAGTAAAATAATACGATTTTTTAAAAAAAATTATGATTTTCAGCTTCATAGTAGGTATTGAGCTATATAAGTACACAGGCTATATACGTCAAGTAATAAGCATAAAATTAGTTACATTTAAAAACGCGTATCACAACTGAAAACGCACTTCCAGCAATTATTGCTCATAGACAGTACTGTAATCGAACTCTTTTGTGTGCCCCTGTAGATGAATGATAAATGCTATACACATCAGTGTACTACAGTACACTGATGTGTACAGTACACAGCACTACAGTAAACACCTTGTAGTGCACCCTAGTGATGTGCATCTCAATCTTATTATGTTTCAAATAGCGTAACATCAAGAAAATATCGTCAACGAACCTTTTTTCTGGTACTTACACATACTCATACTCCTTGTATTATTGAGAAATGTTTGAAAATTTCCGTTTTATTACCGCAAACGATTTTAATATCGCAAACGATTTTTCCCCACAGACCATAATATTATTCTTTTGAGTATCTCTGTAAACGAACTATAAATTCTACACAATTTATTTTCGATAACTGAAGATGCCATAGTGAACCTCATTAGCATATAATCAATTACATGAAAATCCGAGTATTTTACGGGAGTTAGAGAACGGACAGACAAACCGAATTCATAACACTTTCAACAATGTTGGAAAGTGTTAAAAAGTAGAAAGGTACAACTTTAGACATCGACCTAATATATCTTATGCAAAAAGGAATACAGTAATCCCTTAACATTCGCGAGGGTTACGTTCCAGGAAAACCTCGCGAACGTCAAATCCGGGAATGTTGAGTCTATCGCTCTGCATTAAGAAAAGGAGTAACGTTCTATAAAATTTTACTTAGAGTGGCACAGTATTTCAAGAAAACAAAAGGATATATGTATTAACAGTACGTTATGCATAACATATATGTATGAATGTACACACATATTCATATTTATGAAATTTATTTAATGAAGATAGTTCAAATTAACTGACTGGAGAAATAATTACAGCTAAAAAGCATAGGTATTATTTTTTAATAAAGTAATTTCGACTCTCTCTCTAATCGCAAAGATATGATAATGTATTCAGCTTCAGCTCCATACAGCAGCTTCAGCTCAATCTCTACGAGAACCTGTACAAGCACATTTTAAATTAATAGATTGAAGATGGCGTTACCTTACCACTTCTAATATCCCCATTGCAATGAGTATTCTTCTACTGTTATTATTTTGTTTTCCTTGTTGTATACAACACTCGCTCCTTTTCAGTGCACAACTGAAAATTGATTTGTAAATACATACTGAAAAAACACAAGGGAAACAATCTTTAACCACTGTAAATTCTGAAAAAGCAAAGATATAATTTTTTAAAAATCGCGAATAATCAAGTCAGATTCTCGCGAATGTTAAGTTTCCCGTATTTTCATGTTCGCGAATAATCAAAACTCGCGAATGTTAAAACCGCGAATGTTAAGGGATTACTGTAATTTTAAAATATTGAAACGCAAACAAGTAATTTAAAAAGAATGCCTCCGTTGGCTCGTAACATATACAATTGTATTTTTATTTAATTATATACGGCATGGTTTAATACAGAGAAAACAACAGAATTTTTTAATACTTAATTTTAGTGTTATTTTTAAATACTGTTAGGAAGACTTCTTATTACAACATTGCATATTAAAGAATATGCAAGAAATATGCATACGCACTTTGTCATAAAATAAATTTAGCAAATGAATCATAGAGTTATACGTATAACTGGGTGCGTGCGGTTTTTAGGTGCATTCGTAATTATATAAATACGTAGCACCTATAGTCGTCGTCTGGTCCGTCCGTCTGTCTGCATATAACAGCACAAAAACTACCCAACCGAATGGTTTGAAATTTAATATATGGAATCTTTGCAGAATTTTGTCGAGTCATTTCAAATTTTATGAAAATCGAATCAAAACTTAAAAAGATATCAATAAAAGTTTTCTTTATTCTATTAAATCCTATCATACGGAATCTATCTAATAAAAGCGCAAGTCATGTGATTGAAGAAAACAAATACGGGCTAACCACATCTTTTTCCATATGCGTCTTATACACGAGTAAGTAAAAATAAATAAATAAAATAACGGAGTGAAATACCGGAGTCATATTTTTTTCGCAGATAATTGGTGAATGTGCAAGTCTTTTAATTAATCACATATGGGTCTAGGTTGGAGAGACAGATAAAAGCGGACAATGGTGATTGATAAAAAAAAAAAGCTCAACAATAATGTCTCTGTAATTGTTCTGCACTCATTTTCTCTTGGGATAGAATTCCCTTCAATACAGGGGCATTCCTTTTAACATTTTAATCCCCTTTTTAAAAAGAGTTCAACTTGAGAATGCTTCTAGATTTCTCTCCTAAAAGTCCTACAATACAAAGAAGCACTATGTTCTAGCAGTTTAAGAAGTGGTTTACCCTTGAAAATAAGACTTAAATAGATTTTTCAAAAAAAAAAAAAAAAAAAAAAAAAGTAAGTAATCATTAATGATGTGAATAGCTTTCAAAATAGTTTAACCTTCTTCAGTTTTACATACTTATACAATTTTAAAATGTTGAATTAAAAGAAAAAAAAAGTCTGATTGGAAACGTAAAAAAAAAAAAAAATAATACTAATTTAATGAAAATTTATTATTATTTTTGTTAAATTCTCGATTACAAATCATTTTTCAACATACTACCGGAAATGTGGTTCAACTTATACACGAAAATTCAATTTTTTCCAAAATTTTGCGTAAGAATTGGGGGGAGGGGGAGGGGGAGGGGGGGGGGTTGACTTATACACGAGTATATACGGTAGTTAAAAACAATCGACCGAACAACAGCAGTAAAAGAAAGTCATTAGGAAAAGTAAAGTGCAGTTTATGAATATCCGTCTAAAGAAATAGCAATTATTTTTATTTTGAATTTATTATGTTAAGTAAAGCAATTTGCGAAAGTTGCCATATCTACTTTAGTGCATGATTGAAAGCTGTCTTCAAGTAAAAAATAAAAAAGCCAATCAACTCTTTTTACAGAAAATTTTAGACTATAATAATGTTATTTATCACAAGACGCTTAGAATAGGAATAATAAAATATAATAATATTTTTCAAATGTATTATGTACTTAGTTCGCGCTTCAAGTGTCTCTTACAATTGTCCAAATATATGATAGTTGAAAGGCGAGAATTCTCGATCGTAACCAAAGTATCTCGAAGTGTACATTTCTTCCAATTTTGTAATCCTATTCTAAATGCTTATCTCTTTTTAATCAATTTGGTTCATTTTATTGTAAGTTTTACACCGGAAAAATTTAAAACAACTTTTATTTAAATTAAAACATTAGATTTTCTGTAGTCAATCACGTTATTTCGCAAGTATAATCTTGATATCTTGCTTTTGAGCTTCGCCAGAGGCTAGAGCAAGTAAAATTAACATAGAACCAAACACGGAGCAAAGTTAATTAACGGGATACACTGTATATCCAACTTTGCCACGGAGTAACTGATATATGGATCGGATCTATGTACTGAGTACTCTGTGGATATGTGCGTAGAACTAAAAGACAAAGGTAAAGCATGAACATAGCAATAGATTGGGACTGTGGTGCCTTGCTATCTTAAATATTACGATGTCGTGCGTCAAACGTACAACATCTGCCGATATTCACAGACATAACTTAAAATTAGTTTTTAAAAGGAAACATCCAGAGGAGTTTTTTTCGTTACTTATAACGTTATAATACAGAAAAAGAATTCTAAACAATACAATTTAATAAGTTTGCCGTTTTAAAAAGAAAAATTGATTTTTTAATGCCTTATTTTTAATATTTGATTTACATTGACCAATGTCGTAAAAATGATATTACTAGTACAACATTCAGGGATATCTATCGACATTCGTGAAAACAACATCATTTTTTAGGCATTTCAAGCTATCTGTCGACATTCAGCATATCTGACGAAGTTTGTAATCTTGACCGAAGGGAACGGGAAGTTCTAAAGCACCGCCCATTTGTATAGTTTTCGTTGAAGTGCATTTGATGGAGGCGTCCGTGAAATTTGCACAGAAAGAAAATGTCTGTAGGAATCTATAGTTATTCATATATTTAAAAAAAGCATTTGAAAAATTGTTACTTTTATAAAAAACTAAAGATGTTTTTATACTAGTTTTACACTATGTTTACTATACTGTTTTTAATAATGTTTTTAGTACATGAAAAAAAAAAAAATCAATTTAAGTAATTTTTAAATGGATGCTTGTTTATCTTTTTTCATGCTTTCGAAATTCCGACTTTTATAAGAATTTTATTTTTTATTGTTGAAAGAATACTAGTTTTAAAAGTAGGTCATTGATTTTTTAATTAGACACTATTCATCTAAGTAATAATAATTATTATTATATATAAAATAATAATAATAAGCTTTTAGAGATAATTTATGTATATGTTAACTTGTATATAGTGCATCATTTATTATTATTATTATTTTTTTTTTTAATATACACATATTTATGACTTAAATTTAATAGAAAATCTATATATTTAAAACGCTAAGCGATTTCCTCCGACAATCCGTCAGAACAAACTACTGCATCAAATTACACCATTCTTTTTTTAAATGAAAGATATTTGGACACAGATTTGTTATCGTGCATTCGTTTGTTCGAAAATTTAATTAATTAGCTGTAATTTTCAATTAAACATTTACTTCTGCTTATGACGTCATAAAGACGGCAACTCCCACTTTTGAGGGCATAGAGTTTATCCTCTGAACTCTGTGGTTCGCCAATCTTTTGACATTAGCTAATATCAACTAGGTAATATTTTAACAATGTAGTATAAAATGTTAAAAAAAAAAAAACTTAATTAGCTAGAATATAATCATAATAAAATATCTAAACGTAAACATATCAATATGAATAACAAATCTCACGTAAAATGTTGCAATTTAAATGATTCCAATTGAAACAAGATTTGGAGAGTTATCCTTGACGCCCAGCTAACATAAAGTACCTATTTTATTTTATTTATTTACACACATATTCAAATTTATTATAAAACACCAGGTTGCCATACAAAGCAAAAATCGTCATTTAGGCGCCAAAAAATAACCCAGGTGCGTCTGCGATATATGTACTGATTTAATCAAAATTATTTTGGTTGCACCGCATATTGCAAAATTAATTAAATCCATGATTATTGTTTCTTTCTCAGATTAAAAATAAGAAAATTGGTACTTCTCTATTATCCCGTCGACCACTTTTCGTAACAAAAAACTATTGCCAAACTGTAACGCCAAATAAACGGGAGAACGTTGCCATTGAAATATCAAAATAAATAAATAAATAAAATACATGAATTTAAGGACACAATTGTTATTTTAATTAATGAAATAACTAATAATGCAGTAAAACTTAAGGAAAATAGACGCAAATCTCGAATTAAAAACCACTTCATGACGTAACAAACACGTATATTGCTTCTGACATCAAGTAAATCGGACTGCATTTTTGGCGTTTAATTTTACAGGTTGGCGATAGTATTTTGTTATGAAAAGTGGTCGACCGGATAATAGAAAAGTACCAGAAAATTTAATGTTTAACGAAATTCAATTATTTGATCGATCGCAAATTTTGGTTCTTTTCCGTTATACCGACACCATGCCATACATGTAAATATATGCTTGGCGACAATAGTGTCCGTATAATGGAAAAGTACTCAATTTTTTCTTAGTTCGGGCTATACCAAAAACAAACATTTTACAGGTAACAAAAAAATCGCCGAAAAGGGCTGCTTCATCAGCTGTTATGACAGCAAAGTTGAATAAAATCTAATAACCTGAATTTTACAACGTTTATGCGAAACACCACAGAAAACACACGCTATTTTTATATAAGTAGGGTATATTTAAACGAATAAGAGAACTAACAACCTTCAATAATATAATGCATGAAAAAGTAAACTAATAAGTGATTCAGCAAATCATAAAAATATGTATTTCTTAATATAACTGTAAAATACAGAAAAATATTCTGGTACCATAAAAAATATTCATTATCCCGTTGTACCATTAAGAAAAAAAAACTATATGTAAATTAGGTACTTTTCGGTTAGCCGGCGCCAGTAATATATACAATATATATATACACATAATAATAAACTCCAATGGAAAATTACTTGCAGAATCATTATCACAAAAGCCAACCAAAATCTATAAACCACATAAATTCAATACTAGAAAAACAAAACTATATACATTATATATATTTGTATATATATATATATATATATATACTTCATTGGCGCCCTGCTAACCGAAAAGTATCTCAAATAATTCGCCAAACTGTAGCGCCCAATAAACAAACGGAAGAATGTTGCCATTAAATCTCAAAAAAAGAAAAATAATAATAATAATAAAAATGATTAAGAAAAGCCCCATTTACTAAAGTATCATTTATCAGTAACTTTTAACAATAAAATTTACAATATATTAATGAAAACAGAATCAAAAATAATCTTGGATATTATTTATTTACATTATTTCTCTTAATTATGGAAAAGGAATAATCATCCTGATTATGTAAAGGAATGAAGAAACCAAACAAATAAATTACACTTGAAAACATTAAAAATCTCCTTTATCTGTAAATTGATTTATTATTGTAAAAAAAATTCTTCATCTTTACATAAAAATTGATTAGCTTAAAACAATGAATGCGTTTCAGAAGATATGGATTTGAAACGAACAATGATTAAAGAAGACATTTTAAAAATTTTGATCAAAACATTTTAAAACTTTTTTGTAACGTCGAATTTCGACGGTGCGTTTGGGGAGATGCAATGCACATGCGCATAGGAGCTCATTCGGTTGCATTATCACAGAGAGGGGGGATGTGTGCCTTATTTAATATGTTCTTTTATTGACTGAATATGAGATGAATGTAGGGATATGCTATTTGTATGATACTTCATAGGTTTAGGAAATTTTCTTTCTTGCCGTGAGGAATAGGGCGGTAATGTCAAACTGATTTCCATTTTGTTTACGGATTGTTTGTTTGGAGTTTGCATCGGAAATAATAACGTAATTCACTGGGGGGATTTTTTTTTAAATAAAATATTTGAAAGATTGTTTCATAAGCACCCCAATAAAGAAGCTTATTTTACTAATATTGTTATTGTAATTTTTTCCGTCAAATTTTGACGGGTACCATCTAGTATATATTTAATTTCTTACAAAGCAAAATTCAAAGTATGGAGTTGTTAAAACCTTTCTTTTATAGTTTTGTGCAAGGGGAACGCATGATTTTTAAGACAGCAAGCTTTATTTTTTTTTACTTGTTATAATTTTCTAAGTTTTAAATTTCTTACCTGCTTTAAAATAATTTGTTACAAAATTTTTAACAAACTTAATAATAAAAAGTGATATTTAAATAAATCGTTACTAAACGAACGTAAAAAAAAAATAAGTTGATTGCGATTGAAAGAGTATTAGAGAATTAAATGATAGTTCTGATTAAAGGATAGTTTCAGGCATTTTTTTATCTACTAACAGAAAAATCTACTCCCACTACGTTTTGCTAAAACCTTTTTTAGACCTTTTTTTGAAAGTTAATATTAAACCAATGAAGGCATTCTTTGTGAACGACAGTTCACATTTTAATATTTTTCAATGTTTCTTTTTCATAGGCTATCTGAGGTCAAAGTAAGTTGTATCTTTCTATTTTTTTTTTAATTATTTTTTTTAAATATTTCTGTTGCTGTTTTATTCTGAGGACGGTACATTTTCGATTTTCGATTTAAAAAAAATGATTGGTTGGTTCCAAAAATGAAAGTATCCACAGAATGTAACTGTGACGAAAATTTAAAGAAGAAAAAAATCATGCGTCAAGCATAGATTATGAAACACTTTCCAACATATTCTATTCAGAGTACTGTAATAAAACAACTCTGTTTAATAAAGTAAAAAGTAATATTTAAAAAAACAAAGTGGGTAAGCGTGATCGAAGATCGCACAAAGGGTTTCGTTTAATATTCCTTTCAAAACACTTTATCCTTTCTTTAATAAATCCAAATAAATTTCATTATTTAAAAAAAAAAAAAAAAAGAGTCATGTTTTTTATAAAGTAAAAATTTACCGGTCTATTTTTCTGGTATTTTCGAAAATCTGAACCGGTCTGATAACGGGCGAAGCAAGCTATTATACTATGTCATAATAATATCTGTCATGTGGACTAAATGCGATATTTAAAAAAAAAAATCAATTTCAAAATTAAACATGTTGTATAGAGGAGGCCTTCAAAATGTTAAAATATGCCAATATTTCCATAATCGGGTTTTTATTATAATTCAATATGTTCTTTAATCTCATATGACGTTATAATCAATCGCTGACGTCCTATCTACTTGCTTTCTCTATTACTCATATTGATACTCTCTTTGTATTATTCTCAAACATTTGAAAAAGTCCGTTAAACTTACAATAGGACGTCAGATTAATTTTATTTTTAATTCTCTAATGACGTCATATTAACCTTTTTTCTGGTACTTACACATACTCATACTCCTTGTATTATTGAGAAATGTTTGAAAATTTCCGTTTTATTACCAATATGATGTCACATTAATCTTTTTTCAACTGGTGAAACTTTTTATTTCATTTTCATTTTTTCACTTGGAAATCTTTCAATAGAAAATTAATTATTGTAGAAAGAATTTAATTGTGGATTTTTAATTGTTGGCAACTGCTATAACGGAAAATGTTTAAATTTAATAGGAAAAGGCTGTTAGATTTTTGGTTTTTTATCTCTCTATAGTAAAATAATACGATTTTTTAAAAAAAATTATGATTTTCAGCTTCATAGTAGGTATTGAGCTATATAAGTACACAGGCTATATACGTCAAGTAATAAGCATAAAATTAGTTACATTTAAAAACGCGTATCACAACTGAAAACGCACTTCCAGCAATTATTGCTCATAGACAGTACTGTAATCGAACTCTTTTGTGTGCCCCTGTAGATGAATGATAAATGCTATACACATCAGTGTACTACAGTACAACACACAGTACCACAGCACTACAGTAAACACCTTGTAGTGCACCCTAGTGATGTGCATCTCAATCTTATTATGTTTCAAATAGCGTAACATCAAGAAAATATCGTCAACGAACCTTTTTTCTGGTACTTACACATACTCATACTCCTTGTATTATTGAGAAATGTTTGAAAATTTCCGTTTTATTACCGCAAACGATTTTTCCCCACAGACCATAATATTATTCTTTTGAGTATCTCTGTAAACGAACTATAAATTCTACGCAATTTATTTTCGATAACTGAAGATGCCATAGTGAACCTCATTAGCATATAATCAATTACATGAAAATCCGAGTATTTTACGGGAGTTAGAGAACGGACAGACAAACCGAATTCATAACACTTTCAACAATGTTGGAAAGTGTTAAAAAGTAGAAAGGTACAACTTTAGACATCGACCTAATATATCTTATGCAAAAAGGAATACAGTAATCCCTTAACATTCGCGAGGGTTACGTTCCAGGAAAACCTCGCGAACGTCAAATCCGGGAATGTTGAGTCTATCGCTCTGCATTAAGAAAAGGAGTAACGTTCTATAAAATTTTACTTAGAGTGGCACAGTATTTCAAGAAAACAAAAGGATATATGTATTAACAGTACGTTATGCATAACATATATGTATGAATGTACACACATATTCATATTTATGAAATTTATTTAATGAAGATAGTTCAAATTAACTGACTGGAGAAATAATTACAGCTAAAAAGCATAGGTATTATTTTTTAATAAAGTAATTTCGACTCTCTCTCTAATCGCAAAGAGATGATAATGTATTCAGCTTCAGCTCCATACAGCAGCTTCAGCTCAATCTCTACGAGAACCTGTACAAGCACATTTTAAATTAATAGATTGAAGATGGCGTTACCTTACCACTTCTAATATCCCCATTGCAATGAGTATTCTTCTACTGTTATTATTTTGTTTTCCTTGTTGTATACAACACTCGCTCCTTTTTCAGTGCACAACTGAAAATTGATTTGTAAATACATACTGAAAAAACACAAGGGAAACAATCTTTAACCACTGTAAATTCTGAAAAAGCAAAGATATAATTTTTTAAAAATCGCGAATAATCAAGTCAGATTCTCGCGAATGTTAAGTTTCCCGTATTTTCATGTTCGCGAATAATCAAAACTCGCGAATGTTAAAACCGCGAATGTTAAGGGATTACTGTAATTTTAAAATATTGAAACGCAAACAAGTAATTTAAAAAGAATGCCTCCGTTGGCTCGTAACATATACAATTGTATTTTTATTTAATTATATACGGCATGGTTTAATACAGAGAAAACAACAGAATTTTTTAATACTTAATTTTAGTGTTATTTTTAAATACTGTTAGGAAGACTTCTTATTACAACATTGCATATTAAAGAATATGCAAGAAATATGCATACGCACTTTGTCATAAAATAAATTTAGCAAATGAATCATAGAGTTATACGTATAACTGGGTGCGTGCGGTTTTTAGGTGCATTCGTAATTATATAAATACGTAGCACCTATAGTCGTCGTCTGGTCCGTCCGTCTGTCTGCATATAACAGCACAAAAACTACCCAACCGAATGGTTTGAAATTTAATATATGGAATCGTTGCAGAATTTTGTCGAGTCATTTCAAATTTTATGAAAATCGAATCAAAACTTAAAAAGATATCAATAAAAGTTTTCTTTATTCTATTAAATCCTATCATACGGAATCTATCTAATAAAAGCGCAAGTCATGTGATTGAAGAAAACAAATACGGGCTAACCACATCTTTTTCCATATGCCAAACGGCCATTTTTATTCAAAATTTTTTTTTCAAATAAAATTGCATAAAAGTTACATTTTTAGGAAGATCGTTCAAAAAAATTGTTTGCTTGAGAGATGAGTTACATTCGAAAAGGTATAGATTCTGAGATAATTTCAGTGAATTTCAGCGACTTATACACGAGTAAGTAAAAATAAATAAATAAAATAACGGAGTGAAATACCGGAGTCATATTTTTTTCGCAGATAATTGGTGAATGTGCAAGTCTTTTAATTAATCACATATGGGTCTAGGTTGGAGAGACAGATAAAAGCGGACAATGGTGATTGATAAAAAAAAAAGCTCAACAATAATGTCTCTGTAATTGTTCTGCACTCATTTTCTCTTGGGATAGAATTCCCTTCAATACAGGGGCATTCCTTTTAACATTTTAATCCCCTTTTTAAAAAGAGTTCAACTTGAGAATGCTTCTAGATTTCTCTCCTAAAAGTCCTACAATACAAAGAAGTACTATGTTCTAGCAGTTTAAGAAGTGGTTTACCCTTGAAAATAAGACTTAAATAGATTTTTCAAAAAAAAAAAAAAAAAAAAAAAAAAAAAAAAAAAAAGTAAGTAATCATTAATGATGTGAATAGCTTTCAAAATAGTTTAACCTTCTTCAGTTTTACATACTTATACAATTTTAAAATGTTGAATTAAAAGAAAAAAAAAGTCTGATTGGAAACGTAAAAAAAAAAAAAATAATACTAATTTAATGAAAATTTATTATTATTTTTGTTAAATTCTCGATTACAAATCATTTTTCAACATACTACCGGAAATGTGGTTCAACTTATACACGAAAATTCAATTTTTTCCAAAATTTTGCGTAAGAATTGGGGGGAGGGGGAGGGGGAGGGGGGGGGTTGACTTATACACGAGTATATACGGTAGTTAAAAACAATCGACCGAACAACAGCAGTAAAAGAAAGTCATTAGGAAAAGTAAAGTGCAGTTTATGAATATCCGTCTAAAGAAATAGCAATTATTTTTATTTTGAATTTATTATGTTAAGTAAAGCAATTTGCGAAAGTTGCCATATCTACTTTAGTGCATGATTGAAAGCTGTCTTCAAGTAAAAAATAAAAAAGCCAATCAACTCTTTTTACAGAAAATTTTAGACTATAATAATGTTATTTATCACAAGACGCTTAGAATAGGAATAATAAAATATTATAATATTTTTCAAATGTATTATGTACTTAGTTCGCGCTTCAAGTGTCTCTTACAATTGTCCAAATATATGATAGTTGAAAGGCGAGAATTCTCGATCGTAACCAAAGTATCTCGAAGTGTACATTTCTTCCAATTTTGTAATCCTATTCTAAATTCTTATCTCTTTTTAATCAATTTGGTTCATTTTATTGTAAGTTTTACACCGGAAAAATTTAAAACAACTTTTATTTAAATTAAAACATTAGATTTTCTGTAGTCCATCACGTTATTTCGCAAGTATAATCTTGATATCTTGCTTTTGAGCTTCGCCAGAGGCTAGAGCAAGTAAAATTAACATAGAACCAAACACGGAGCAAAGTTAATTAACGGGATACACTGTATATCCAACTTTGCCACGGAGTAACTGATATATGGATCGGATCTATGTACTGAGTACTCTGTGGATATGTGCGTAGAACTAAAAGACAAAGGTAAAGCATGAACATAGCAATAGATTGGGACTGTGGTGCCTTGCTATCTTAAATATTACGATGTCGTGCGTCAAACGTACAACATCTGCCGATATTCACAGACATAACTTAAAATTAGTTTTTAAAAGGAAACATCCAGAGGAGTTTTTTTCGTTACTTATAACGTTATAATACAGAAAAAGAATTCTAAACAATACAATTTAATAAGTTTGCCGTTTTAAAAAGAAAAATTGATTTTTTAATGCCTTATTTTTAATATTTGATTTACATTGACCAATGTCATAAAATGATATTACTAGTACAACATTCAGGGATATCTATCGACATTCGTGAAAACAACATCATTTTTTAGGCATTTCAAGCTATCTGTCGACATTCAGCATATCTGACGAAGTTTGTAATCTTGACCGAAGGGAACGGGAAGTTCTAAAGCACCGCCCATTTGTATAGTTTTCGTTGAAGTGCATTTGATGGAGGCGTCCGTGAAATTTGCACAGAAAGAAAATGTCTGTAGGAATCTATAGTTATTCATATATTTAAAAAAAGCATTTGAAAAATTGTTACTTTTATAAAAAACTAAAGATGTTTTTATACTAGTTTTACACTATGTTTTCTATACTGTTTTTAATAATGTTTTTAGTACATGAAAAAAAAAAAAAATCAATTTAAGTAATTTCTAAATGGATGCTTGTTTATCTTTTTTCATGCTTTCGAAATTCCGACTTTTATAAGAATTTTATTTTTTATTGTTGAAAGAATACTAGTTTTAAAAGTAGGTCATTGATTTTTTAATTAGACACTATTCATCTAAGTAATAATAATTATTATTATATATAAAATAATAATAATAAGCTTTTAGAGATAATTTATGTATATGTTAACTTGTATATAGTGCATCATTTATTATTATTATTATTATTTTTTAATATACACATATTTATGACTTAAATTTAATAGAAAATCTATATATTTAAAACGCTAAGCGATTTCTTCCGACAATCCGTCAGAACAAACTACTGCATCAAATTACACCATTCTTTTTTTAAATGAAAGATATTTGGACACAGATTTGTTATCGTGCATTCGTTTGTTCGAAAATTTAATTAATTAGCTGTAATTTTCAATTAAACATTTACTTCTGCTTATGACGTCATAAAGACGGCAACTCCCACTTTTGAGGGCATAGAGTTTATCCTCTGAACTCTGTGGTTCGCCAATCTTTTGACATTAGCTAATATCAACTAGGTAATATTTTAACAATGTAGTATAAAATCTTAAAAAAAAAAAAACTTAATTAGCTAGAATATAATCATAATAAAATATCTAAACGTAAACATATCAATATGAATAACAAATCTCACGTAAAATGTTGCAATTTAAATGATTCCAATTGAAACAAGATTTGGAGAGTTATCCTTGACGCCCAGCTAACATAAAAGTACCTATTTTATTTTATTTATTTACACACATATTCAAATTTATTATAAAACACCAGGTTGCCATACAAAGCAAAAATCGTCATTTAGGCGCCAAAAAATAACCCAGGTGCGTCTGCGATATATGTACTGATTTAATCAAAATTATTTTGGTTGCACCGCATATTGCAAAATTAATTAAATCCATGATTATTGTTTCTTTCTCAGATTAAAAATAAGAAAATTGGAACTTCTCTATTATCCCGTCGACCACTTTTCGTAACAAAAAACTATTGCCAAACTGTAACGCCAAATAAACGGGAGAACGTTGCCATTGAAATATCAAAATAAATAAATAAATAAAATACATGAATTTAAGGACACAATTGTTATTTTAATTAATGAAATAACTAATAATGCAGTAAAACTTAAGGAAAATAGACGCAAATCTCGAATTAAAAACCACTTCATGACGTAACAAACACGTATATTGCTTCTGACATCAAGTAAATCGGACTGCATTTTTGGCGTTTAATTTTACAGGTTGGCGATAGTATTTTGTTATGAAAAGTGGTCGACCGGATAATAGAAAAGTACCAGAAAATTTAATGTTTAACGAAATTCAATTATTTGATCGATCGCAAATTTTGGTTCTTTTCCGTTATACCGACACCATGCCATACATGTAAATATATGCTTGGCGACAATAGTGTCCGTATAATGGAAAAGTACTCAATTTTTTCTTAGTTCGGGCTATACCAAAAACAAACATTTTACAGGTAACAAAAAAATCGCCGAAAAGGGCTGCTTCATCAGCTGTTATGACAACAAAGTTGAATAAAATCTAATAACCTGAATTTTACAACGTTTATGCGAAACACCACAGAAAACACACGCTATTTTTATATAAGTAGGGTATATTTAAACGAATAAGAGAACTAACAACCTTCAATAATATAATGCATGAAAAATTAAACTAATAAGTGATTCAGCAAATCATAAAAATATGTATTTCTTAATATAACTGTAAAATACAGAAAAATATTCTGGTACCATAAAAAATATTCATTATCCCGTTGTACCATTAAGAAAAAAAAAACTATATGTAAATTAGGTACTTTTCGGTTAGCCGGCGCCAGTAATATATACAATATATATATACACATAATAATAAACTCCAATGGAAAATTACTTGCAGAATCATTATCACAAAAGCCAACCAAAATCTATAAACCACATAAATTCAATACTAGAAAAACAAAACTATATACATTATATATATTTGTATATATATATATATATATATATATATATACTTCATTGGCGCCCTGCTAACCGAAAAGTATCTCAAATAATTCGCCAAACTGTAGCGCCCAATAAACAAACGGAAGAATGTTGCCATTAAATCTCAAAAAAAGAAAAATAATAATAATAATAAAAATGATTAAGAAAAGCCCCATTTACTAAAGTATCATTTATCAGTAACTTTTAACAATAAAATTTACAATATATTAATGAAAACAGAATCAAAAATAATCTTGGATATTATTTATTTACATTATTTCTCTTAATTATGGAAAAGGAATAATCATCCTGATTATGTAAAGGAATGAAGAAACCAAACAAATAAATTACACTTGAAAACATTAAAAATCTCCTTTATCTGTAAATTGATTTATTATTGTAAAAAAAATTCTTCATCTTTACATAAAAATTGATTAGCTTAAAACAATGTATGCGTTTCAGAAGATATGGATTTGAAATGAACAATGATTAAAGAAGACATTTTAAAAATTTTGATCAAAACATTTTAAAACTTTTTTGTAACGTCGAATTTCGACGGTGCGTTTGGGGAGATGCAATGCACATGCGCATAGGAGCTCATTCGGTTGCATTATCACAGAGAGGGGGGGATGTGTGCCTTATTTAATATGTTCTTTTATTGACTGAATATGAGATGAATGTAGGGATATGCTATTTGTATGATACTTCATAGGTTTAGGAAATTTTCTTTCTTGCCGTGAGGAATAGGGCGGTAATGTCAAACTGATTTCCATTTTGTTTACGGATTGTTTGTTTGGAGTTTGCATCGGAAATAATAACGTAATTCACTGGGGGGATTTTTTTTTAAATAAAATATTTGAAAGATTGTTTCATAAGCACCCCAATAAAGAAGCTTATTTTACTAATATTGTTATTGTAATTTTTTCCGTCAAATTTTGACGGGTACCATCTAGTATATATTTAATTTCTTACAAAGCAAAATTCAAAGTATGGAGTTGTTAAAACCTTTCTTTTATAGTTTTGTGCAAGGGGAACGCATGATTTTTAAGACAGCAAGCTTTATTTTTTTTTACTTGTTATAATTTTCTAAGTTTTAAATTTCTTAC
Organism: Maratus michaelseni; assembly: GCA_963931845.1. Lineage (NCBI taxonomy): Eukaryota > Metazoa > Arthropoda > Arachnida > Araneae > Salticidae > Maratus > Maratus michaelseni. The sequence continues at coordinate 28,484,655 of OZ007600.1, read as the reverse complement.
CTGCTTTAAAATAATTTGTTACAAAATTTTTAACAAACTTAATAATAAAAAGTGATATTTAAATAAATCGTTACTAAACGAACGTAAAAAAAAAATAAGTTGATTGCGATTGAAAGAGTATTAGAGAATTAAATGATAGTTCTGATTAAAGGATAGTTTCAGGCATTTTTTTATCTACTAACAGAAAAATCTACTCCCACTACGTTTTGCTAAAACCTTTTTTAGACCTTTTTTTGAAAGTTAATATTAAACCAATGAAGGCATTCTTTGTGAACGACAGTTCACATTTTAATATTTTTCAATGTTTCTTTTTCATAGGCTATCTGAGGTCAAAGTAAGTTGTATCTTTCTATTTTTTTTTTTATTATTTTTTTTAAATATTTCTGTTGCTGTTTTATTCTGAGGACGGTACATTTTCGATTTTCGATTAAAAAAAAATGATTGGTTGGTTCCAAAAATGAAAGTATCCACAGAATGTAACTGTGACGAAAATTTAAAGAAGAAAAAAATCATGCGTCAAGCATAGATTATGAAACACTTTCCAACATATTCTATTCAGAGTACTGTAATAAAACAACTCTGTTTAATAAAGTAAAAAGTAATATTTAAAAAAACAAAGTGGGTAAGCGTGATCGAAGATCGCACAAAGGGTTTCGTTTAATATTCCTTTCAAAACACTTTATCCTTTCTTTAATAAATCCAAATAAATTTCATTATTTAAAAAAAAAAAAAAAAAGAGTCATGTTTTTTATAAAGTAAAAATTTACCGGTCTATTTTTCTGGTATTTTCGAAAATCTGAACCGGTCTGATAACGGGCGAAGCAAGCTATTATACTATGTCATAATAATATCTGTCATGTGGACTAAATGCGATATTTAAAAAAAAAAATCAATTTCAAAATTAAACATGTTGTATAGAGGAGGCCTTCAAAATGTTAAAATATGCCAATATTTCCATAATCGGGTTTTTATTATAATTCAATATGTTCTTTAATCTCATATGACGTTATAATCAATCGCTGACGTCCTATCTACTTGCTTTCTCTATTACTCATATTGATACTCTCTTTGTATTATTCTCAAACATTTGAAAAAGTCCGTTAAACTTACAATAGGACGTCAGATTAATTTTATTTTTAATTCTCTAATGACGTCATATTAACCTTTTTTCTGGTACTTACACATACTCATACTCCTTGTATTATTGAGAAATGTTTGAAAATTTCCGTTTTATTACCAATATGATGTCATATTAATCTTTTTTCAACTGGTGAAACTTTTTATTTCATTTTCATTTTTTCACTTGGAAATCTTTCAATAGAAAATTAATTATTGTAGAAAGAATTTAATTGTGGATTTTTAATTGTTGGCAACTGCTATAACGGAAAATGTTTAAATTTAATAGGAAAAGGCTGTTAGATTTTTGGTTTTTTATCTCTCTATAGTAAAATAATACGATTTTTTAAAAAAAATTATGATTTTCAGTTTCATAGTAGGTATTGAGCTATATAAGTACACAGGCTATATACGTCAAGTAATAAGCATAAAATTAGTTACATTTAAAAACGCGTATCACAACTGAAAACGCACTTCCAGCAATTATTGCTCATAGACAGTACTGTAATCGAACTCTTTTGTGTGCCCCTGTAGATGAATGATAAATGCTATACACATCAGTGTACTACAGTACACTGATGTGTACAGTACACAGCACTACAGTAAACACCTTGTAGTGCACCCTAGTGATGTGCATCTCAATCTTATTATGTTTCAAATAGCGTAACATCAAGAAAATATCGTCAACGAACCTTTTTTCTGGTACTTACACATACTCATACTCCTTGTATTATTGAGAAATGTTTGAAAATTTCCGTTTTATTACCGCAAACGATTTTAATATCGCAAACGAAATAATTTTTTTCCCCACAGACCATAATATTATTCTTTTGAGTATCTCTGTAAACGAACTATAAATTCTACACAATTTATTTTCGATAACTGAAGATGCCATAGTGAACCTCATTAGCATATAATCAATTACATGAAAATCCGAGTATTTTACGGGAGTTAGAGAACGGACAGACAAACCGAATTCATAACACTTTCAACAATGTTGGAAAGTGTTAAAAAGTAGAAAGGTACAACTTTAGACATCGACCTAATATATCTTATGCAAAAAGGAATACAGTAATCCCTTAACATTCGCGAGGGTTACGTTCCAGGAAAACCTCGCGAACGTCAAATCCGGGAATGTTGAGTCTATCGCTCTGCATTAAGAAAAGGAGTAACGTTCTATAAAATTTTACTTAGAGTGGCACAGTATTTCAAGAAAACAAAAGGATATATGTATTAACAGTACGTTATGCATAACATATATGTATGAATGTACACACATATTCATATTTATGAAATTTATTTAATGAAGATAGTTCAAATTAACTGACTGGAGAAATAATTACAGCTAAAAAGCATAGGTATTATTTTTTAATAAAGTAATTTCGACTCTCTCTCTAATCGCAAAGATATGATAATGTATTCAGCTTCAGCTCCATACAGCAGCTTCAGCTCAATCTCTACGAGAACCTGTACAAGCACATTTTAAATTAATAGATTGAAGATGGCGTTACCTTACCACTTCTAATATCCCCATTGCAATGAGTATTCTTCTACTGTTATTATTTTGTTTTCCTTGTTGTATACAACACTCGCTCCTTTTCAGTGCACAACTGAAAATTGATTTGTAAATACATACTGAAAAAACACAAGGGAAACAATCTTTAACCACTGTAAATTCTGAAAAAGCAAAGATATAATTTTTTAAAAATCGCGAATAATCAAGTCAGATTCTCGCGAATGTTAAGTTTCCCGTATTTTCATGTTCGCGAATAATCAAAACTCGCGAATGTTAAAACCGCGAATGTTAAGGGATTACTGTAATTTTAAAATATTGAAACGCAAACAAGTAATTTAAAAAGAATGCCTCCGTTGGCTCGTAACATATACAATTGTATTTTTATTTAATTATATACGGCATGGTTTAATACAGAGAAAACAACAGAATTTTTTAATACTTAATTTTAGTGTTATTTTTAAATACTGTTAGGAAGACTTCTTATTACAACATTGCATATTAAAGAATATGCAAGAAATATGCATACGCACTTTGTCATAAAATAAATTTAGCAAATGAATCATAGAGTTATACGTATAACTGGGTGCGTGCGGTTTTTAGGTGCATTCGTAATTATATAAATACGTAGCACCTATAGTCGTCGTCTGGTCCGTCCGTCTGTCTGCATATAACAGCACAAAAACTACCCAACCGAATGGTTTGAAATTTAATATATGGAATCTTTGCAGAATTTTGTCGAGTCATTTCAAATTTTATGAAAATCGAATCAAAACTTAAAAAGATATCAATAAAAGTTTTCTTTATTCTATTAAATCCTATCATACGGAATCTATCTAATAAAAGCGCAAGTCATGTGATTGAAGAAAACAAATACGGGCTAACCACATCTTTTTCCATATGCGTCTTATACACGAGTAAGTAAAAATAAATAAATAAAATAACGGAGTGAAATACCGGAGTCATATTTTTTTCGCAGATAATTGGTGAATGTGCAAGTCTTTTAATTAATCACATATGGGTCTAGGTTGGAGAGACAGATAAAAGCGGACAATGGTGATTGATAAAAAAAAAAGCTCAACAATAATGTCTCTGTAATTGTTCTGCACTCATTTTCTCTTGGGATAGAATTCCCTTCAATACAGGGGCATTCCTTTTAACATTTTAATCCCCTTTTTAAAAAGAGTTCAACTTGAGAATGCTTCTAGATTTCTCTCCTAAAAGTCCTACAATACAAAGAAGCACTATGTTCTAGCAGTTTAAGAAGTGGTTTACCCTTGAAAATAAGACTTAAATAGATTTTTCAAAAAAAAAAAAAAAAAAAAAAAAAAGTAAGTAATCATTAATGATGTGAATAGCTTTCAAAATAGTTTAACCTTCTTCAGTTTTACATATACAATTTTAAAATGTTGAATTAAAAGAAAAAAAAAGTCTGATTGGAAACGTAAAAAAAAAAAAATAATACTAATTTAATGAAAATTTATTATTATTTTTGTTAAATTCTCGATTACAAATCATTTTTCAACATACTACCGGAAATGTGGTTCAACTTATACACGAAAATTCAATTTTTTCCAAAATTTTGCGTAAGAATTGGGGGGAGGGGGAGGGGGGGGGGTTGACTTATACACGAGTATATACGGTAGTTAAAAACAATCGACCGAACAACAGCAGTAAAAGAAAGTCATTAGGAAAAGTAAAGTGCAGTTTATGAATATCCGTCTAAAGAAATAGCAATTATTTTTATTTTGAATTTATTATGTTAAGTAAAGCAATTTGCGAAAGTTGCCATATCTACTTTAGTGCATGATTGAAAGCTGTCTTCAAGTAAAAAATAAAAAAGCCAATCAACTCTTTTTACAGAAAATTTTAGACTATAATAATGTTATTTATCACAAGACGCTTAGAATAGGAATAATAAAATATAATAATATTTTTCAAATGTATTATGTACTTAGTTCGCGCTTCAAGTGTCTCTTACAATTGTCCAAATATATGATAGTTGAAAGGCGAGAATTCTCGATCGTAACCAAAGTATCTCGAAGTGTACATTTCTTCCAATTTTGTAATCCTATTCTAAATGCTTATCTCTTTTTAATCAATTTGGTTCATTTTATTGTAAGTTTTACACCGGAAAAATTTAAAATAACTTTTATTTAAATTAAAACATTAGATTTTCTGTAGTCAATCACGTTATTTCGCAAGTATAATCTTGATATCTTGCTTTTGAGCTTCGCCAGAGGCTAGAGCAAGTAAAATTAACATAGAACCAAACACGGAGCAAAGTTAATTAACGGGATACACTGTATATCCAACTTTGCCACGGAGTAACTGATATATGGATCGGATCTATGTACTGAGTACTCTGTGGATATGTGCGTAGAACTAAAAGACAAAGGTAAAGCATGAACATAGCAATAGATTGGGACTGTGGTGCCTTGCTATCTTAAATATTACGATGTCGTGCGTCAAACGTACAACATCTGCCGATATTCACAGACATAACTTAAAATTAGTTTTTAAAAGGAAACATCCAGAGGAGTTTTTTTCGTTACTTATAACGTTATAATACAGAAAAAGAATTCTAAACAATACAATTTAATAAGTTTGCCGTTTTAAAAAGAAAAATTGATTTTTTAATGCCTTATTTTTAATATTTGATTTACATTGACCAATGTCGTAAAAATGATATTACTAGTACAACATTCAGGGATATCTATCGACATTCGTGAAAACAACATCATTTTTTAGGCATTTCAAGCTATCTGTCGACATTCAGCATATCTGACGAAGTTTGTAATCTTGACCGAAGGGAACGGGAAGTTCTAAAGCACCGCCCATTTGTATAGTTTTCGTTGAAGTGCATTTGATGGAGGCGTCCGTGAAATTTGCACAGAAAGAAAATGTCTGTAGGAATCTATAGTTATTCATATATTTAAAAAAAGCATTTGAAAAATTGTTACTTTTATAAAAAACTAAAGATGTTTTTATACTAGTTTTACACTATGTTTTCTATACTGTTTTTAATAATGTTTTTAGTACATGAAAAAAAAAAAAATCAATTTAAGTAATTTTTAAATGGATGCTTGTTTATCTTTTTTCATGCTTTCGAAATTCCGACTTTTATAAGAATTTTATTTTTTATTGTTGAAAGAATACTAGTTTTAAAAGTAGGTCATTGATTTTTTAATTAGACACTATTCATCTAAGTAATAATAATTATTATTATATATAAAATAATAATAATAAGCTTTTAGAGATAATTTATGTATATGTTAACTTGTATATAGTGCATCATTTATTATTATTATTATTTTTTTTTTTAATATACACATATTTATGACTTAAATTTAATAGAAAATCTATATATTTAAAACGCTAAGCGATTTCTTCCGACAATCCGTCAGAACAAACTACTGCATCAAATTACACCATTCTTTTTTTAAATGAAAGATATTTGGACACAGATTTGTTATCGTGCATTCGTTTGTTCGAAAATTTAATTAATTAGCTGTAATTTTCAATTAAACATTTACTTCTGCTTATGACGTCATAAAGACGGCAACTCCCACTTTTGAGGGCATAGAGTTTATCCTCTGAACTCTGTGGTTCGCCAATCTTTTGACATTAGCTAATATCAACTAGGTAATATTTTAACAATGTAGTATAAAATCTTAAAAAAAAAAAAACTTAATTAGCTAGAATATAATCATAATAAAATATCTAAACGTAAACATATCAATATGAATAACAAATCTCACGTAAAATGTTGCAATTTAAATGATTCCAATTGAAACAAGATTTGGAGAGTTATCCTTGACGCCCAGCTAACATAAAGTACCTATTTTATTTTATTTATTTACACACATATTCAAATTTATTATAAAACACCAGGTTGCCATACAAAGCAAAAATCGTCATTTAGGCGCCAAAAAATAACCCAGGTGCGTCTGCGATATATGTACTGATTTAATCAAAATTATTTTGGTTGCACCGCATATTGCAAAATTAATTAAATCCATGATTATTGTTTCTTTCTCAGATTAAAAATAAGAAAATTGGTACTTCTCTATTATCCCGTCGACCACTTTTCGTAACAAAAAACTATTGCCAAACTGTAACGCCAAATAAACGGGAGAACGTTGCCATTGAAATATCAAAATAAATAAATAAATAAAATACATGAATTTAAGGACACAATTGTTATTTTAATTAATGAAATAACTAATAATGCAGTAAAACTTAAGGAAAATAGACGCAAATCTCGAATTAAAAACCACTTCATGACGTAACAAACACGTATATTGCTTCTGACATCAAGTAAATCGGACTGCATTTTTGGCGTTTAATTTTACAGGTTGGCGATAGTATTTTGTTATGAAAAGTGGTCGACCGGATAATAGAAAAGTACCAGAAAATTTAATGTTTAACGAAATTCAATTATTTGATCGATCGCAAATTTTGGTTCTTTTCCGTTATACCGACACCATGCCATACATGTAAATATATGCTTGGCGACAATAGTGTCCGTATAATGGAAAAGTACTCAATTTTTTCTTAGTTCGGGCTATACCAAAAACAAACATTTTACAGGTAACAAAAAAATCGCCGAAAAGGGCTGCTTCATCAGCTGTTATGACAGCAAAGTTGAATAAAATCTAATAACCTGAATTTTACAACGTTTATGCGAAACACCACAGAAAACACACGCTATTTTTATATAAGTAGGGTATATTTAAACGAATAAGAGAACTAACAACCTTCAATAATATAATGCATGAAAAAGTAAACTAATAAGTGATTCAGCAAATCATAAAAATATGTATTTCTTAATATAACTGTAAAATACAGAAAAATATTCTGGTACCATAAAAAATATTCATTATCCCGTTGTACCATTAAGAAAAAAAAACTATATGTAAATTAGGTACTTTTCGGTTAGCCGGCGCCAGTAATATATACAATATATATATACACATAATAATAAACTCCAATGGAAAATTACTTGCAGAATCATTATCACAAAAGCCAACCAAAATCTATAAACCACATAAATTCAATACTAGAAAAACAAAACTATATACATTATATATATTTGTATATATATATATATATATATATACTTCATTGGCGCCCTGCTAACCGAAAAGTATCTCAAATAATTCGCCAAACTGTAGCGCCCAATAAACAAACGGAAGAATGTTGCCATTAAATCTCAAAAAAAGAAAAATAATAATAATAATAAAAATGATTAAGAAAAGCCCCATTTACTAAAGTATCATTTATCAGTAACTTTTAACAATAAAATTTACAATATATTAATGAAAACAGAATCAAAAATAATCTTGGATATTATTTATTTACATTATTTCTCTTAATTATGGAAAAGGAATAATCATCCTGATTATGTAAAGGAATGAAGAAACCAAACAAATAAATTACACTTGAAAACATTAAAAATCTCCTTTATCTGTAAATTGATTTATTATTGTAAAAAAAATTCTTCATCTTTACATAAAAATTGATTAGCTTAAAACAATGAATGCGTTTCAGAAGATATGGATTTGAAACGAACAATGATTAAAGAAGACATTTTAAAAATTTTGATCAAAACATTTTAAAACTTTTTGTAACGTCGAATTTCGACGGTGCGTTTGGGGAGATGCAATGCACATGCGCATAGGAGCTCATTCGGTTGCATTATCACAGAGAGGGGGGGATGTGTGCCTTATTTAATATGTTCTTTTATTGACTGAATATGAGATGAATGTAGGGATATGCTATTTGTATGATACTTCATAGGTTTAGGAAATTTTCTTTCTTGCCGTGAGGAATAGGGCGGTAATGTCAAACTGATTTCCATTTTGTTTACGGATTGTTTGTTTGGAGTTTGCATCGGAAATAATAACGTAATTCACTGGGGGGATTTTTTTTTAAATAAAATATTTGAAAGATTGTTTCATAAGCACCCCAATAAAGAAGCTTATTTTACTAATATTGTTATTGTAATTTTTTCCGTCAAATTTTGACGGGTACCATCTAGTATATATTTAATTTCTTACAAAGCAAAATTCAAAGTATGGAGTTGTTAAAACCTTTCTTTTATAGTTTTGTGCAAGGGGAACGCATGATTTTTAAGACAGCAAGCTTTATTTTTTTTTACTTGTTATAATTTTCTAAGTTTTAAATTTCTTACCTGCTTTAAAATAATTTGTTACAAAATTTTTAACAAACTTAATAATAAAAAGTGATATTTAAATAAATCGTTACTAAACGAACGTAAAAAAAAAATAAGTTGATTGCGATTGAAAGAGTATTAGAGAATTAAATGATAGTTCTGATTAAAGGATAGTTTCAGGCATTTTTTTATCTACTAACAGAAAAATCTACTCCCACTACGTTTTGCTAAAACCTTTTTTAGACCTTTTTTTGAAAGTTAATATTAAACCAATGAAGGCATTCTTTGTGAACGACAGTTCACATTTTAATATTTTTCAATGTTTCTTTTTCATAGGCTATCTGAGGTCAAAGTAAGTTGTATCTTTCTATTTTTTTTTTAATTATTTTTTTTAAATATTTCTGTTGCTGTTTTATTCTGAGGACGGTACATTTTCGATTTTCGATTTAAAAAAAATGATTGGTTGGTTCCAAAAATGAAAGTATCCACAGAATGTAACTGTGACGAAAATTTAAAGAAGAAAAAAATCATGCGTCAAGCATAGATTATGAAACACTTTCCAACATATTCTATTCAGAGTACTGTAATAAAACAACTCTGTTTAATAAAGTAAAAAGTAATATTTAAAAAAACAAAGTGGGTAAGCGTGATCGAAGATCGCACAAAGGGTTTCGTTTAATATTCCTTTCAAAACACTTTATCCTTTCTTTAATAAATCCAAATAAATTTCATTATTTAAAAAAAAAAAAAAAAAGAGTCATGTTTTTTATAAAGTAAAAATTTACCGGTCTATTTTTCTGGTATTTTCGAAAATCTGAACCGGTCTGATAACGGGCGAAGCAAGCTATTATACTATGTCATAATAATATCTGTCATGTGGACTAAATGCGATATTTAAAAAAAAAAATCAATTTCAAAATTAAACATGTTGTATAGAGGAGGCCTTCAAAATGTTAAAATATGCCAATATTTCCATAATCGGGTTTTTATTATAATTCAATATGTTCTTTAATCTCATATGACGTTATAATCAATCGCTGACGTCCTATCTACTTGCTTTCTCTATTACTCATATTGATACTCTCTTTGTATTATTCTCAAACATTTGAAAAAGTCCGTTAAACTTACAATAGGACGTCAGATTAATTTTATTTTTAATTCTCTAATGACGTCATATTAACCTTTTTTCTGGTACTTACACATACTCATACTCCTTGTATTATTGAGAAATGTTTGAAAATTTCCGTTTTATTACCAATATGATGTCACATTAATCTTTTTTCAACTGGTGAAACTTTTTATTTCATTTTCATTTTTTCACTTGGAAATCTTTCAATAGAAAATTAATTATTGTAGAAAGAATTTAATTGTGGATTTTTAATTGTTGGCAACTGCTATAACGGAAAATGTTTAAATTTAATAGGAAAAGGCTGTTAGATTTTTGGTTTTTTATCTCTCTATAGTAAAATAATACGATTTTTTAAAAAAAATTATGATTTTCAGCTTCATAGTAGGTATTGAGCTATATAAGTACACAGGCTATATACGTCAAGTAATAAGCATAAAATTAGTTACATTTAAAAACGCGTATCACAACTGAAAACGCACTTCCAGCAATTATTGCTCATAGACAGTACTGTAATCGAACTCTTTTGTGTGCCCCTGTAGATGAATGATAAATGCTATACACATCAGTGTACTACAGTACAACACACAGTACCACAGCACTACAGTAAACACCTTGTAGTGCACCCTAGTGATGTGCATCTCAATCTTATTATGTTTCAAATAGCGTAACATCAAGAAAATATCGTCAACGAACCTTTTTTCTGGTACTTACACATACTCATACTCCTTGTATTATTGAGAAATGTTTGAAAATTTCCGTTTTATTACCGCAAACGATTTTAATATCGCAAACGATTTTTCCCCACAGACCATAATATTATTCTTTTGAGTATCTCTGTAAACGAACTATAAATTCTACGCAATTTATTTTCGATAACTGAAGATGCCATAGTGAACCTCATTAGCATATAATCAATTACATGAAAATCCGAGTATTTTACGGGAGTTAGAGAACGGACAGACAAACCGAATTCATAACACTTTCAACAATGTTGGAAAGTGTTAAAAAGTAGAAAGGTACAACTTTAGACATCGACCTAATATATCTTATGCAAAAAGGAATACAGTAATCCCTTAACATTCGCGAGGGTTACGTTCCAGGAAAACCTCGCGAACGTCAAATCCGGGAATGTTGAGTCTATCGCTCTGCATTAAGAAAAGGAGTAACGTTCTATAAAATTTTACTTAGAGTGGCACAGTATTTCAAGAAAACAAAAGGATATATGTATTAACAGTACGTTATGCATAACATATATGTATGAATGTACACACATATTCATATTTATGAAATTTATTTAATGAAGATAGTTCAAATTAACTGACTGGAGAAATAATTACAGCTAAAAAGCATAGGTATTATTTTTTAATAAAGTAATTTCGACTCTCTCTCTAATCGCAAAGATATGATAATGTATTCAGCTTCAGCTCCATACAGCAGCTTCAGCTCAATCTCTACGAGAACCTGTACAAGCACATTTTAAATTAATAGATTGAAGATGGCGTTACCTTACCACTTCTAATATCCCCATTGCAATGAGTATTCTTCTACTGTTATTATTTTGTTTTCCTTGTTGTATACAACACTCGCTCCTTTTCAGTGCACAACTGAAAATTGATTTGTAAATACATACTGAAAAAACACAAGGGAAACAATCTTTAACCACTGTAAATTCTGAAAAAGCAAAGATATAATTTTTTAAAAATCGCGAATAATCAAGTCAGATTCTCGCGAATGTTAAGTTTCCCGTATTTTCATGTTCGCGAATAATCAAAACTCGCGAATGTTAAAACCGCGAATGTTAAGGGATTACTGTAATTTTAAAATATTGAAACGCAAACAAGTAATTTAAAAAGAATGCCTCCGTTGGCTCGTAACATATACAATTGTATTTTTATTTAATTATATACGGCATGGTTTAATACAGAGAAAACAACAGAATTTTTTAATACTTAATTTTAGTGTTATTTTTAAATACTGTTAGGAAGACTTCTTATTACAACATTGCATATTAAAGAATATGCAAGAAATATGCATACGCACTTTGTCATAAAATAAATTTAGCAAATGAATCATAGAGTTATACGTATAACTGGGTGCGTGCGGTTTTTAGGTGCATTCGTAATTATATAAATCTCATCAAAAAGTCACCTGTAAAAAGTGCAGCCAAGTCTCGTAACTCATTTACCGTAAAAAGTACTGAGATCGTATAAAGCCAAGTTTAACTATCTTATTAACTCTGAAATTTTCATTCACAAAATCACTCCTAGTCTCTACATCTTTAGTTAATTATTATTTTGTGACTTGGCAATTACTTAGCACGAGAATGTGATGTATATAGTTAGTCTTAATCAAATAATACTATAACATATTAAGGTGTAATAACTTCCCTGTGCGTATATAATTTGCTTTAGTTAAATTATCCCATCCCATCCCATAACATAGTAAGGTGTAATAACTTTCCTGTGCTGCGTAATTGCCAAGTCACAAAATAATAATTAACTAAAGATGTAGAGACTAGGAGTGATTTTGTGAATGAAAATTTCAGAGTTAATAAGATAGTTAAACTTGGCTTTATACGATCTCAGTACTTTTTACGGTAAATGAGTTACGAGACTTGGCTGCATTTTTTACAGGTGACTTTTTGATGAGATTTCACTTCTTTTTGTAAGTAACCCTCCTTTTTTTGATTTTGGGTTCTTTTTGGAGATCATCCACTGATTTTCGCTAAGCCCACACTCTGTCCCTATTATTTACAGGTATCAAAAAATTGAAGCTTTAGTTTCGTTTGCAAAGTACTGTAGATAAAAAGAGATTTCAGGTTCCTAGGCAAGCACTAAATTATGGGAGGGGGAGTGCCAAAAGTACTCTCAATTGCTTCCAGGATAGGCGCTATGCATCTGAGATATAACTCGCAGCCCTAGATACTTGATATTTAACATAAAAGAACTTTTTAGTATAAAAAGAAAGCCAAAATTAAAATTTCCGGAAATTTCCAATAAATCAAACTATATTCCTTTTTTCGATGGTTTTTTTTCGTTTTTTTTTAGACTTTTTTTTATTATTTACGGATTTTTTAATTTTTCCTTACTTTGTGTACACCCTGCCTTTCTGCCAAATGTCAATCTTCTAGGACTACAAAATCGAATTATTTTCAAATTTTCGACTTTTTATGAATTTATTGATTTTTCGATTTTAATTCTAAGTTACCTGATTGTCATGCCAATATAGTAATTCTTTGATCCGTATTCTTAGGATCATTTAGGTTCAATTTAGAGATAAATCAAGTGAATCTTAGAGTCACCATGATTTTATTTAGAAAGGACTATCAAGCCATAACCAGCCAGTAATGTCGGGAGGGTAGGGGGAGCTGTGAAAATTTTTGTGGGGCTAACATCATTTAACAATCCATATTTCATATGTGAAGTAAATAGAGTACAACATGTGAAAGAAAACAAACCTGTCTATAAAGAAATCGCCTATATCGTAGCCAGTCTATAGCGGAACTTTTCTATAACGAAATTCGTAAACGAAAGAAAAGAAAACCATAATCCGGGGCAAAAAACATAAAACAATTAGGGGCGTTGTACTAGCTAATAGGACAATTATCTTATAACTAATGTTTCTAGCAGTACAAAATCAAATTGTTTTCGAATTTTCGATTTCTTAAACATATTTCGATTTTTCGATTTTATTTTCGAATTTTTTAATTGTTCCTTTTATTGAATAGTAAATACTACCTTTACACCAAGTTTTAAGTTTCTAAGACTACAAGATAAAAATATTTTCAATTTTTGATTTTTTCGCATTTTTTTTTATAATTTTCTGGATTTTATAATTTTTTCTTATTTTGTATCCTTTATTACAAATTTTAAGTTTCCAGAGCTACAAAATCGAATTATTTTAAAATTTCCGATCTTTTGATTTTATTTTCGAATTTTATTGCGTTTTTATTTTAACTTATTCTGAATCCTAAACACTATCTTTACCGCGAATTTTAAGTTTCTAAGGCCAAAAGATCAAATTATTTAAATTTTTTTCAAATTTTTTCGAATTTTTCGAATTTTTGATTTTTTTTTCGAGTTTTCTGGATTTTTTAATTTTTCCTTATTTTGCATCCTAAATACTACCTTTATTCCGAATTCCAAGTTTCTAGCTCAACAAAATTAAATTATTTGAAATTTTTCGATTTTTCGATTTTATTTTCAATTTTTTTTTGTGTGTTTTTGATGTTTTCTTTTTCTGAATTCTAAACACTACCTTCACACCAAATTTTAAGTTTTTAAGACTACAAGATCGTGTTATTTTCAAATTTCAATTTTGTTCGATTTTTTTGAATTTTCGAATGTTTTTTTTTTTTTTAATTTTCCGGATTTTATATTTTTTCCTTTCTTTGTATCCGAAATGCTAGCTTTATTCCAAATTTTCAGTTTCTGTGGCTGTGGGATATACCCAATCTTTTTGATGACGCGAGAATGAGTGAGTGTGTGAGTGACAAAAAATCGAAACTTTGAGTTCATATATCGTCTGCACTAATTTATGGGTATTTTTGAATTATCCATATTTTTTAATTTTTCCTTGTTTAGTATCTAATATTACCTTTATTCCAAATTTCAAGTTTCTAGCGCTATGAAATCGAATTATTTTCAAATTTTCCTTATTTTTCGATTTTTCCGATTTTTTCGATTTTTTTGTTTTATTTTCGAATTTTTTTTGGTTTTTTATTTTAACTTATTCTGAATCCTAAACACTATCTTTACTGCGAATTTTAAGTTTCTAAGGCTAAAAGATCAAATTATTTTAATTTTTTCAATTTTTTTTCGAATTTTTCGAATTTTTGAATTTTTTTTTCGAATTTTCCGGAATTTTTAATTTTTCCTTATTTTGCATCCTAAATACTACCTTTATTCCGAATTCCAAGTTTCTAGCGCAACAAAATCGGATTATTTGAAATTTTTCGATTTTTTTCGATTTTCGATTTTTTCAATTTTGCTTTCGATTTTTTTGGTGTTTTTGATGTTTTCTTTTTCTGGATGGACACTACCTTCACACCGAATCTTAAGTTCCTAAGACTACAAGATCGTATTATTTTCAATTTTCAATTTTGATGGAATTTGTTGAATTTTCGAATGTTTTTTTTTCGAATTTTCCGGATTTTATAATTTTTCCTTTCTTTGTATCCTAGACACTACCTTTTTTCCAAATGTCAAGTTTCTAGGGCTACGGGATCTACCTAATCTTTTTGATGACGCCTGAACGAGTGAGTGAGTGAGTGACAAAAAATCGAATGTTTGAGTTCATATATCGTCTGAACTAGAAAAGATAGCAAGTTTTAATTTTAAATTTTGGTCGGTCCTATGTATCAAATACTCTAGAAAAACGAAGTTTCAAATTTTTGGGATACTCCAGCGCGGAGATATGAAGGGGTCAAAAGTGCCCTGAGTTGCTTCCAGAAAAGTATGCTTACGGCTGCCCTCTCTCGACTTGGCGGAGGCACTGCCGTGCCTCCAGATCTAAAACAAACTATCCCCATCCTGTGGGATTTGTTTTTCAATGTGTTACTTTATTTAATGCAAAACATAGATTGCATCCGACAACTCATAAAAAAGTCCTCCGGCCTGTACCGGCAGGAAAAGGTAGCTTTCCTATATCTTCGTTTTAAAATTTTAGCTAATGTTACTCGAAAACAGCAAGTTAAAATGCAAAGAAACCGTTTACAAAAGATTCGTTTACACTGAATTTGAATAAGAAATTTGCCAAATTATTGAGCTATAGCCAAGTTGGCTTCATTTATGAAGACTTATTTTTGTCGCCAAATTTGGCGAGATTTCGCCAATTGTCGCCAAGTTTGGCGAGAATTTGGCGCTAATGGATATGAATATATAGTTTTATGCGTATGATTGGGAAAATGATTACAACAATGAAAGAAAATAATTTGCGAGAAATCGCGTTCACTAAAACTTATAAATTTATATTAAAATCATTAAAATTACAGACATTACAATACACTTTCATAAAACATTAAAAACATATTAAAATTGGACGTTTCGGATTCACATGGAAAATCCCTCTTCAACAACAACATTTCACTTAGCGTAAATCATAGTTCAAAAATATCAACAAATAGAAAATGCAACGTATCAAAATTTCGAAGTCAAAGTTACAGTTATAATAACACGGAGTATTCATTCGGAATTGCACCTGCTTGACCATTATTGACCATAAATTTATCGTTGGTTTTTTGTAATGTGCTGTTTTGTTTCAAAATGTCAGCCACCCTAGAATTTCAAACTGCTCTATCTCAGCCAATTTTTAAGATAGAGATAAAACAAAAAATGCTCTGGAATCCTTGTATCAAGTCCTAACACCTAATTAAAAAATAAACTTGATTTTTTAACTTTTTTGTATATTTATTTTAGTTTTAAAATTTTTCGTGGCCGCCATCTTGAAACAAGATGGCGTACCAAGCTGGCCAACGAACTCGGTCGAGGCATTGGTGAGCTTAATACACACAATTAGTTTCATCCAAATTAATTTATAAATACGAGCGTTATCGTATCAAATTATTTTCATTTTTTCAATTTTTTTCGAATTTTTTTATTTTTTTTTTCGAATTTTCTGGATTTTTTTAATTTTCCTTTTTCTGTATCCTAAATACTACCTTTATTCCTAATTTGAATTTTCTAGCGCAACAAAATCGGATTGTCTTCAAATTTTCGGTTTTTTTCAATTTCTTCGATTTTTTCATTTTGCTTTCGATTTTTTTGGTGTTTTTGATGTTTTCTTTTTCTGGATGTTAAATACTACCTTCACACCAAATCTTAAGTTTCCAAGACTACAAGATCGTATTATTTTCAATTTTCAATTTTGATGGAATTTGTTGAATTTTCGAATGTTTTTTTTTCGAATTTTCTGGATTTTATAATTTTTTCTTTCTTTGTATCCTAAACACTACCCTTTTTTCCAAATGTCAAGTTTCTGGGGCAACGGGATCTACCCAATCTTTTTGATGACGCGTGAACGATTGAGTAAGAAGTGACAAAAAATCGAATGTTTGAGTTCATATATCGCCTGAACTAGAAAAGACAGAAAGTTGTAATTTTAAATTTTGGTCCTGTGGGCCAAATACTCTCTATAATTGAAGTTTAAAATTTTTGGGATACTCCAGCGCGGAGATATGGGGGGGTCAAAAGTGCCCTGAGTTGCTTCCAGAAAAGTATGCTTACGGCTGTACTCTCTCGACTTGGCGGAGGCACTGCCGTGCCTCCAGATACGTAGCACCTATAGTCGTCGTCTGGTCCGTCCGTCTGTCTGCATATAACAGCACAAAAACTACCCAACCGAATGGTTTGAAATTTAATATATGGAATCTTTGCAAAATTTTGTCGAGTCATTTCAAATTTTATGAAAATCGAATCAAAACTTAAAAAGATATCAATAAAAGTTTTCTTTATTCTATTAAATCCTATCATACGGAATCTATCTAATAAAAGCGCAAGTCATGTGATTGAAGAAAACAAATACGGGCTAACCACATCTTTTTCCATATGCCAAACGGCCATTTTTATTCAAAATTTTTTTTTCAAATAAAATTGCATAAAAGTTACATTTTTAGGAAGATCGTTCAAAAAAATTGTTTGCTTGAGAGATGAGTTACATTCGAAAATGTATAGATTCTGAGATAACTTCAGTGAAAATTAGGTTAACAGCCGAATATCTCAATCCATTAAAGTAAATAAACAAAATATTCATTCATCGTGAGTCATAGAAATATTAAACCATTTTGGTAATCACAGCGCTGTCTGGTGTCGAAAAAAAATTCGCATCTGTAAATATAATATACGTAATAAGAAAAAAAAAGCATCCTTATTTCGCTCATGGCAGACGATATGATTTATTTCGCTAAAATAATAACGATGTTTTTTTTACATTGTAAAACTGGTTATAGCACGAAACGAACGCACCTCATTTGTCACGTTTAACGTACAATTTCCAACTTGGTTTTTTTTTTTAATACCGCTGATTCCAAATAGTGCTCTGTAGCTTATTTAATCGGAGAAAATTATTACGAATTTTGCGATTAAATAAACGAAAGTAAGTATTCAGAAATAATGGTTACTTAAAGTAAAAACCATACGTACCTTGTGTAATAATAAATATTTTTCATTTTTTCAAATCCATGGAAGTTTATATAGAGTTCGCTATCAAGATCATGCTATTTACATTAATAAACTAGTCGGATGTGTCAATCCCAAAACTTTCTTCTATCTCACACAGGTTTCGCATACACTAAAAAGAATCAGCACCAATTTATATCAAGGTCTAACTGAAACTCAAGTTTTATTAAATTCCGTGCATTATTTCTTGAGATATGACTATCGCTAAAATCGTGTAAATCCTTCAAAATGCTGCATAGCAGCGCCACCTGCTGGGTGATTTTTAATAAAAACTAATCAACACCAATTTATATCAGAGACTAACAGAATATAAAGTTTTATTTAATTCCGAGTATTAGTTCTTGAGATAGAGCTATTGCGGAAATCGCGAAAACTGCTGCATAGCAGCGCCACCTGCCGGACGATTTTTACCAAAAACTAATCAGCATCAATTTATATCAGGGACTAACTGAATCTAAAATTTTATTAAATTCCGAGCATTAGTTCTTGAGATAGAGCTATTGCGGAAATCGCGAAAAATTCTGCATAGCAGCGCCACCTGCCGGGCGATTTTTACCAAAAACTAATCAGCACCAACTTATATCAGGGACTAACTGAATCTAAAGTTTTATTAAATTCCGAGCATTAGTTCTTGAGATAGCACTATTGCGGAAATCGCGAAAAATGCTGCATAGCAGCGCCACCTGCCGGGCGATTTTTACCAAAAACTAATCAGCATCAATTTATATCAGGGACTAACTGAATCTAAAGTTTTATTAAATTCCGAGCATTAGTTCTTGAGAGCGCTATTGCGGAAATCGCGAAAAATGCTGCATAGCAGCGCCACCTGCCGGGCGATTTTTACCAAAAACTAATCAGCACCAATTTATATTAGGGACTAACTGAATCTAAAGTTTTATTAAATTCCGAGCATTAGTTCTTGAGATAGAGCGCCCACAAAATTTTTGCCACATACAGACAGACAGACAGACAGACAGACAGACAGAGTCACAGACAGACATTTTCTAAAAATAGTCAAATCGTGTTCAGGACCTTCTAAAACGTATAAATCCATCGAAAACCGGAAGTCGAAAATTTTCATGAATCCAATACTTTCTTCTTGTAAAGATAGAAGAAAGTAATAAATAAAAATAGATAGGGGTTGGAGAAAGAGAAAGCAAAGAAAAAATTCACCGAAGTTAAATTGAAAGAAAATTAAAATTTAAAATCAGAACAGAGCAATGGAAAATGAGTAGAATGTAAAGAAAGTTTATATTAAATCAAATTTTCCAAAGCATTTTGAAAATTTGAGGGGGAAAACGTATTTTAAATGGTATGTGCAACTAATTTACTTAAATTATAAAGTCAATATTCACTTAATTAATAAAATATAAAGAAATATAATTAAAATATTTTCGGAAAACTACACCCCCCCCCCCCCCCCAAAAAAAAAAAAAAAATGCAGCTATATTAGTTAACATTTAGACATCGACCTCATATATCTTATGCATAAAGGAATAATTTTAAAATATTGAAATGCAAACGAGTAATTTGCAAAGAATGCCGCGACGTAGGCCAATCATATTATAGCTAGTTTAAAGTAGACCAATCAAATTTCCTCATTTCATGGGTAAAGTAGGAGTCATAAAGAACAAACAGGTTTTTCTTGCTAACCAACCGTAATTGAACCAACAGTGACGTCAGATGCTCTTTCCTCGAGGCTAACGAAAAAGACAGGCTACCGCGGTGTATTCCACTTATCTTTTTTTTACAGACCGCTAGAGTGACGTGTTGCTCTTTTCGTACACCTTCATTGGTGCATTCGAGCATCACGTGACTCTGGCGGTCTGTAAAAAAAGATACGCGTGCACCGCGGTAGCCTTTCTGTTTCGTTAGCCTCGCTCTTTCCTTATATGTGCGCTGATCGCAGATGTCGGTTCAGGATAATTGTCACTTTAATGAAATCATTCCTTATTGTGAATACGTTTGAAATTCAAATTTGGAACACATATGTCACATGACATCTGAAGTTGTGCAAAAAAAAAAAAAAAAAATCATTCTGAACAAATAGAGCAGTTCACATTACGTGACTTTTACCGGAGAACAATGAAAAAAGCTGTAGGACACACAAATAGAAAAAGCATTGATAAAGGTAGCGATAGCTGTCCTACAGCAGCAGCAAAAACCTGTTCGTGACGTTACCTTGCACAGCTACGAGGATAACGAAAAAGACAGGCTACCGCGGTGCATTCCACTTATCTTTTTTTACAGACCGCTAGAGTGACGTGTGCTCTTTTCGTACACCTGCATCGGTGCATTCGAGCATCACGTGACTCCCGTGGTCTGTAAAAAAAGATTTGCGTAAAGCACCGCGGTAGCCTTTCTTTTTCGTTAGCCTCGGCACAGCTACATGTACTTACATGAAAATACATGTATTTCAGTGCGCTTGCATGGGATTTTCCTGAAGCGAGAAGTTATATCTTTCCTCCACCAGGTGGTGTATTCGATTGCTTGAATTCGATTGCTTGTTGGATATGTATTATTCTTGAACTAAAAATAAGTGGCAACGAAGAACGAATCTGTTTTGTTTGTAATTTTTCTACATGTGATGTGATGTTATAAATCTTATAGTATTTTTTAAAAGGTTATTCAGAGAATATAGTATTTCAAAAGTAAGTTTTAGAGAAGAAACTAATTGTTAAGAATTATTATAATTTTTTTTAATTTGATTTTGATGATTATGCTTAAATTTTGTATGGTTTTGTGTTCGTGTCAGAAGTGCTGTTTATTAATTGAGCCTTATATCCGAAACTAATTGGACATTTTACATATACATGCCTCAAACATTAAAAACAATTGACGGGCGTTCCTCTGTTAATTATACAATATATCTTTCTTTATAGTAAATGTTTTGTGTATTATTTTAATGTTCACTATAACGTAGATAAAGTCTAATTCTATCATGTTAATGCATTACTTTTTGGGATCGGTGCATTTTCTTTCCATGGCGAACTGTAATAGTTATTATCTTGTTTTTCTTTTGTGTGTGTGGTTAACTAAGGTTAAGAGAAAACTTATTGTTAATTCGTATCTTTTATATTTCATTTGTAGTGATGGATCACAAAATTATGGTAAGTAATAGTTATCCCGATTACCATGTAGTTGCCAATTATTTTAGTGAGTTTTGAGATATACTAGAAGTTTAAGTTACTTGTAAAAATAAGTGCCCAGAGAACCAAACCTAAAATTAATATTAATAATATTAAGTTTTAGATGTCACATTAATTTTATTTTGATCAGTTGATGGTTTGATTAACGTTTTGGGTTATAGCGGCCCCCACAGTTACGATTTCACCAAGATCATTGCAAAGCTTATATTGTGCTGTCCTCTAAAAAACCTCATTTTTTGAAAATTTTTCTATAAAGTCTAATAAAGAATGCAAAAACATTAAACATTGCTAAATTTTTTTAAGCTTGTTCTGACTAAGATTTTAATGTTGAGTATTTTTCATTTTATTGCAAAGTGGCAGCCAATTAAGAGAGAATTTGAAAAAAAGTCCACTTTTCAAAAAATAACTCCTGTAACATGAAAAAAAAAAAACCCACGCCTGACACAGTCTGCTGAAAATAAAGCATTTTATTACATATCAGGGGTGATTGTGCTCCGGGGGTAACCCGGATTTCCGGGTTTTTTCGTCGACCCTTCCGGGTTTTTCTTTCGGCTCTTCCAGGGTCATAAAATCAGCCTGTTTAGCGGAAAAAACGAACTGAAAATATGTTGCAAAAAGTGCAAAACTTCCGCCAAATTAGCGATAAACGTTTCAGTTACGGCAACCCTTACCCAGAACCTGATCGGAGGAAAACTAGCAAACCCTCTGTCCTGAGTGTTTTCTACAGATACCGAAAGATATTCTTTGTCCTACCCCTAACCAGGAGACAAAAATCAGTCTTTTAAAAGATGCAGGAGTACGAATCTTCATCTCCCCCCCCCCTTCCTTTCGTTTAACAATTCTGAACTTCCCCCAAATTCTGTTATGGGCTGAACCCTCAAAGAAAGAATCTATGTATGGAATCTGTTTATTGTAAGGTCTATGGCTGCAACAGATGTCAATGAGTGCATATTTTTCGTAAGCCTTCATTCAATACTCTTCCCCTCGAAATTGGCGCTTTTCTACGGCGAAATGGCTCTCGGTAGAGCATAATTTGAAAAGAAGAAAAAAATAAGTAGGCTGTAGATTAGGGTCTGCACGGGCCGGAATTTCCAGGGCCGAACGAAAGCTACCTTGGCCCCAAGGGTGATTCTGGTCCGAATTTTCCTAAAATTCCGAAAAATTGAGGCTATGATTTCCGAAAATTAAAAGAAATATCGGTCATAAATCCGAAAATTCGGACATAACATGTGTCGGTATTTCTGAAAATGATCGCCGAAAAAATCAATCTCGTCATTCGTTCGAAGAAAAGTCGCCAATTTTGTCAAAGGATCGCGGGAAAAACTAGACTTTCGTCAGAGAAGCGCGAAAAAACGGCAAATTTTGTCAAAAACATTGCGAAAAACGGCAAATTTCGTCAAAAGATCGCGAAAAACCGGCAAATTTCGTCAAAGACATTGCGAAAAACGGCAAATTTTATCAAAAAATCGCAAAAAAGGCAAATTTTGTCAAAACCATTGCGACAGACGGCAAATTTCGTCAAAAGATCGCGAAAAAACGGCAAGTTTCGTCAAAATATCGAAAAAAACCAGCAAATTTCGTCAAAACCATTGCGAAAAACGGCAAAGTTCGCGAAAGAACGGCAAATTTCGTCAAAAACTTTGCGAAAAACGGCAAATCTCGTCAAAAGATAGCGAAAAAATGGCAAATTTCGTCAAAAACATTGCGAAAAACGGCAAATTTTATCAAAAGATCGCAAAAAAGGCAAATTTTGTCAAAACCATTGCGAAAGACGGCAAATTTCGTCAAAAAGATCGCAAAAAAACAGCAAGTTTCGTCAAAATATCGCGAAAAAACGTCAAATTTCATCAAAACCATTGCGAAAAACGGCAAAGTTCGCCAAAAACTTTACGAAAAACGGCAAATCTCGTCAAAAGATGGGGAAAAAACGGCAAATTTCGTCAAAAGATCGCGAAAAAACGGCAAATTTCGTCAAAAGATCGCGAAAAAACGGCAAATTTCGTCAAAAACATTGCGAAAAACGGCAAATTTTATCAAAAAATCGCAAAAAACGGCAAATTTTGTCAAAACCATTGCGACAGACGGCAAATTTCGTCAAAAGATCGCGAAAAAACGGCAAGTTTCGTCAAAATATCGAAAAAAACGGCAAATTTCGTCAAAACCATTGCGAAAAACGGCAAAGTTCGCGAAAGAACGGCAAATTTCGTCAAAAACTTTGCGAAAAACGGCAAATCTCGTCAAAAGATAGCGAAAAAACGGCAAATTTCGTCAAAAACATTGCGAAAAACAGCAAATTTTATCAAAAAATCGCAAAAAACGGCAAATTTTGTCAAAACCATTGCGACAGACGGTAAATTTCGTCAAAAGATCGCGAAAAAACGGCAAGTTTCGTCAAAATATCGAAAAAAACGGCAAATTTCGTCAAAACCATTGCGAAAAACGGCAAAGTTCGCGAAAGAACGGCAAATTTCGTCAAAAACTTTGCGAAAAACGGCAAATCTCGTCAAAAGATAGCGAAAAAATGGCAAATTTCGTCAAAAACATTGCGAAAAACGGCAAATTTTATCAAAAGATCGCAAAAAAACAGCAAATTTTGTCAAAACCATTGCGAAAGACGGCAAATTTCGTCAAAAAGATCACGAAAAAACAGCAAGTTTCGTCAAAATATTGCGAAAAAACGTCAAATTTCGTCAAAACCACTGCGAAAAACGGCAAAGTTCGGCAAAAACTTTACGAAAAACGGCAAATCTCATCAAAAGATCGCGAAAAAACGGCAAATTTCGTCAAAAGATCGCGAAAAAACGGCAAATTTCGTCAAAAGATCGCGAAAAAACGGCAAATTTCGTCAAAAGATCGCGAAAAAACGGCAAATTTCGTCAAAACCTTTGCGAAAAACGGCAAATTTCGTCAAAAACATTGCAAAAAAGTCAAATTTCGTCAAAAGATCGCGAAAAAACGGCAAATTTCATCAAAACCATTGCGAAAAACGGCAAATTTCATCAAACGATGGTGAATAAACGGCAAATTTCGTTAAAGGGACGCAAAAAAAGAAGTGGCGGGAGTGGACCCCCCCCCCCTTTGTAATTTTTCAGAAAATCTGCTGTGAATTTCAGAATTTTTTTTTTTTACTCAGAATTACCCCTGCTTGGCCCGGCCCGTACACAATTCAGTGAAAACACTCCCGACCCGTGGAAAATCAATTAAACCACGCCTGACTCAATATCTAAAAAAAATTCAGATTTTCTTAACATACAATTAAGATTCTATATTTATAGGATAATTTTACGGTATATTTTAAAATTACTATGTGTTTGCAAGACAGAAAATACACTATAGCAACATTAATGATTACTTAGTCTTAGATGTTTTAAAAGTCAAATAAGGATTCATTAAAAAGTTAATGTAGTTTAGAATAAAAGAAAAAAAAGTTCTGCATATATGCAAAAAAAACATCTCTTGGATAATTCTCTATTAATAAAATTATCTGTCCTTTATCCTACCCTAAGAGGTGAAACATCAACATTTTCTGCTCTAATGAAATTGGCTGAATTTTTGCCAATTGTAATTTCAGAGACAGGAAAACTCCAAATGGATTTAGAACTGAGAAATTATCAGACTGATAGTTCTTTGAAAAATTTCGAAAATAAATCTCTAACAGTATTTTGGAGAAAAGAGATTGATCTTAAAGAAGCAAATGTTCAAAAATATCCTGTACTTTCAAAAATGATCAAAGCCATTTTAACTCGATAACTGGATTTTTTTTATTGCTATGGAAAACCTGGAAAAGTCAGAGAAATGTCAGGGAAATTTGTTGCTGATCTGGAATAGACACCTTGTTGTTTGTTTTATGAATATTTGGAATAAATTTCTTCAATGATAAAAAAAATAAAAAGACTGAACTTTCCATATCATATTTAGCAAGACAATGTTTACTCATCATTTAATGAAGTAATTCAATTTTCAGTGCAAATAAGATAATTATGTTTTCTTACAATTTACATTACAAAAAATAGCAGTAATTATGGTATTCTTATGTTATTTGAGTTTCATGCAGTTACATAATAAGTTATGGTGTAAATGGATATCAGTATTTTGTATCGGTAATTTTCAGGGGTTTTCACTTGTGTGTCAATAATTTTCAGGGTTTTTTACCTTGTGTCACAATCACCCCTGACATATTAATGGTTTAACAAAAAAACAATTAAAAATTTGGTACTTCTCCATTATCCCGTCTACCACTTACCATTAAAAATATTATCGCCAAATTAAATGATTTAATGCCAATAATGCATAATCGTGGCATCACATTCACTTTAAGTCGTATTCTCTAAATGTGCTTCTTATGTCATCAAGTGATTTTTACTGATATTTCATTTGCTTATTGGCGTTACAGTTTGACGATAGTTTTTTTTATGGAAAGTGGGTGATGAGATAATGAAGAAGTACCAAAAATTTATGTAGATCATTCTAAAATTTTATTATAACAAGAAAATTTGTAAAAATGAAGTTCATGTTTTGCCAGACTTCTGCAATTGTTAGTTTAAATTATTTTAAAAATAAATAAGCACCTCTTAGGTATTTTTAACTATTTTTATTATTCTAAATGATGCATAAAAACAGAACAAAAATATTTGATGAAGTATTAGGGCGGGTTTTTTTTTTTTTTTAGAAAACATTTCATGCTGGGGTTTTGTATAGAGGACAGTACAATGTATGCGTCATATACTGCTCCAAAAGTAGATTTTTACTGCTCCAAAATGGTTTTAGTGCACTTTTAACCCTGCTTGCACATTACTTAGTATTTCTTTAACATACCAAGTAATTTACATGCATTATTGCAATCGGTACCCAGTTGTCGTTTAGAATATTCAGAATAGTCAAAGTGGGTTCTTCTCTATTATTCCATCAACCACTTTTCGTTATAAACTATCGCCAAAAATGCAGTCCCATTTACTTGATGTCAGAAGCATTATACGTGTCTGTTATGTCATCAAGTGTTTTTTAATTCATCATTTGCATGTATTTTTCATTATGTTTTACTGATTTATTAGTTATTTCTTTAATTAAAATAACAATTGTGTCCTTAAATTCTTATATTTTATTTATTTTGATATTCCAATGGCAACGTTCTCTCGTTTAATAATTGGCGTTGCAGTTTGGCAATAGTTTTTGTTATGAAATTTGGTCGACGGGATAATAGTACCTCAAAGTGTGGCAAAATTTTATCTGAGTAATTATTCTTTCAAATATCAAAATATTTTCAAGATGGCAATCATTTTATTTTTTAAGAGTTTATTAACATTAGAATTTCAATCTGTTCCAAAAACAGTTTTTATTGCATCAAAATTAGATTTTTGCTGCTACAAAAATGAATTTTACTGCTTACAAAATTAGATTTTTGTTTCTCCGAAGCTGCTACAAAATTGCTTTAGTGCACTTTCATCCCTAAATTCACATTTGCCAGCAATCACTGTTAATTTATCATGTTCTATTGTAGTGATGCAACGAATAATGGTTTGGCCGAATAACCGAATACTGATTATTCGGCCTAGCTATAGCCGAATATTCGGCTTATTCGGCCGCCGAATAATGAACTCATTTTTGTCTAAAAACAAAATATAGTATGCACTATATGCACAATTCTTGTATATTTCACAATTAAAATGTATTATTTTCTTTTTAAAAATTATTTATATGCAAATTTTTAATTTTTTAAAGCATTATTTTATTCTGAAAAAAATATTCGGCTATGTTCGGCCTAAATATTGCCTCAGTAATATAATTCGACCCCCCAAAAAAATTCTTAGCAAAAGTTCCTCATTGGGTACTGTCTAGTTACATTTTAATAGATATTATGTATATATGTTGTTACATTTTAAAATAATGACAAAATTTTAAAGATACTAGAAAACATAAATTTCAACTTTCTGATAAAAGAAAATAAAAAATAAGAAATCTTACTATCTTAAGAAAAAAAATCACTGATAGAAAAGAATATCCTCTAAAAGGGTGAAAAGAAATCAGTGTAGACTTTATAAAGCTCACAATTATCAAAAAAGTTATGTATTTATTTATTTATTTAATTTGCTATGTCAGTAGACAGCACTATTAAGAAGTGTATAATTAAAGTTTTCAGATTCAAAGGAAGGAAATATCTGTAAGGAAAAGCAAAATAGATATAAATATCAAAATAATGAATATGTAGTATCTTAGGTACTGTAATGTTACATTTTAATAGATATTATGTTTTCGCTGTTACATTTTAAAAGTACTAGACAACATAAATTTCAATGCACATCAAGGGCAAGAACAAAAATTGAGGTAAAACAATTGTTACACATTTTAATCATTCGCCATTAGCATGTTCAAGATTAACTGATATACAAATTAATGAGTTGAAAATTCCTAGGAAGAAATTAGTTCAAAGTGTGGCAACACACTGGAATAGTTCCTATTATATGCTAGAGAGCTTACTGGAACAAAAAAATGCACTTTCTCTACATACAGCAAAATTTGTAGAAATAAATAATCTGACAACAAACCGGTGGAATATTTTAGAAAAATTGCTCATCTATTAAAACCATTTGAAGTAATAACAAAACAAATTGCCTCATCAAGATCATTAATTTCTGAAGTCATCCCTATCCCGATAGTTATAACATTAAAATTATACTAGGGGGCTCAGCCCCCTACTCGCTAACGCTCGCCAACCCCCCGTGAATTGCTAAGCAATTCACATTGAGACCGCTACGCGGTCACAGCTCGCTTCGCTCGCTCGCCCCTTTTTTCAGCAATTCTAGCTGGAATAAATTCTACCATAAAACATTGGAAAATATGAAATTGACAATTTATTTTAATGTAAAAAAGTAATTCTCCGTTGAAAACACAACTGAAAATGCATTTAGTTGGCGCTACTAATGAGCATATAAATCATTTAAATACTATGAAAAAAGGATCTTTTGTACAGCACGACTTAAATTCATTAGAAAAAAAAAACTACGTGATAGGAAGATTGTTTGTCATTGTTTAAATTTCGTTCGACATTTTATTGTTCTAATTGATTATAGATTTTTACAAAATGAATTATTTTTTACTTCATCAATACAGCAACAGATGGCGGCAGGTGATATCTAGACAGTTGATTTTTTTCTCAGTCTTTTGAGTGAGTGAAATTCGTAAATGAATTCTAAATAAGAGTTGAGAATTCATTTGAAATTAACGATATTGTTCATAATTAAAATGAGGAATCATCTTAGACGCTTTGGATTACGTACATGTTATTTTATTTTTAATAATTGCTAGTTTGAGTTTCATTCTATGGTTTCACTGCTTTCACGCTGATCGCCATATTGGACGGAGGCGGAGCTGATCTAACACAATCTAGTCTGTTCATTGGTCTGAGCTCTGGAAACTACAGTTGTTGCCAAATCATAAGTTACAAATTCAGCCCTATTTTCGTGCCACGTAAGACAAATATATATATAGATTTATCTAAATCTGAAGATTTTTTTTGCTGTAGGCACCATGAAAGACACCGTTCTACAAAATTTGGAGAAGCATTTTGGATCAATTCAAGACAAGGAACACTATTCCATTGCAACTGTTTTGGACCCCAGATTTAAAGTGTTATTTTTCAACAAAGATGAAGCAAAGGATGTTGATGTAAAGTCCAAATTAATTGTTATAGTAAGACTAAGAAAGGCTAGTATAAAACCAGTAACAGAATCTGAACAATATATTTCCAACATAACCATTCCAGTTTCTCAAACTCATATTTCACATTCTTTGTGGGCTTGCTTTAATGAAATTGCAAGCCAGTCACAGAGTGAAGCTTCTATAGAAAATTCCCCTCAATGTGAAGAAGTAAAAGAAATTAGTAATTTTCTTTCTCAGTCACTACTAGAAAGACAACGGTGTCCTTTGGAGTGGTGGGCGAAAAATTCAGAAAACTTTCCAAACCTTTCATAATTAGCCAAAAAATACCTTTCTTCACCAGAAAGTACCATATATAGTGAGCGATTATTTTCAGAATAATTTATCATTTATGAAAAAAAAAAGAAATAAGACTATAACCTGAAAATACTGAATTATTATTATTTCTGCATTGTAATCTACATTTATTAAAAACATTTTAACTTTATTTTTTAAGGTAAATATAAATTTAAACATTACAATGATGTATATAATAATTAAAAGAATTTAGTATATTTACATTTCTTTCATTATTTAATATTAGTAACACACTTTTAAAAAATCACTTAAATTTTATTTCACTTTTAAGTGTATTTTACTCCCCCCCCCAAAAAAAAAAAAAAACCCCTAAGTATTGCATATACGATTTAAATATCTATGTCAGAGTTTCCCCCAGACAGTTTCAGAAGGGTGCTGCACCCTGCCTGCCCTTTGGTTTACCAAATAGAACCCTTCTTGCCCTTCATAAAAATAATTAGCACCCTTCTTGCCCCCTCCAGTAAAATAATTAGCACCCTTCTTGCCCCTCAGTAAAAAAAGTGCGCTTTCTCCTTTTTGCTTTAACAAATTTGCTTTCATAATAAAAACTGACTCAATGTTGTCTTAAAAAGAGTGCCCTGACTTTTAAATATCAAAAGTGGCTTTAAAACCAAAATAATACCTTTAACAATTAAAAAAAGTGACCTTAAGAATTAGAAAAGTGCCCTTTTTCCACCAGCAGCACCCTGCCCTTATTTAAACCTGGGGGAAACTCTGTCTATGTTATACATACAATACATTTATATCTAACCTATCGTATATGTTTATGTTCTTTATGGGTATAATTAAAATATCATTGAAACCTTTTTTTTTTATGTAACAAGGGATAAATATTAAACTTCCCATTATGCTTAAAAAATTTAGAATTTGCTTGTATGGCTCTGTTAGGACAATTTTGAATAGATTAATTTTAAATTTAACAGATTACCTTAGCTTATTACAGATACTATTTGTACTTATTGATATAGCATAAAAGTTTTAACATGATTCCTAAATTACCCTCTTATACAAAAATGGGTAGGTAAAACCCATTCAGGGTATGAAAATTAAGGGTGGGAAAAGTGTTAGTTAATTTCAAATAAAATTTTTATTATACATGATGACTATAAAGTAGGGGTGCACAACCTGTGGCCCGCGGGCCAAAAGTGGCCCGCGATCGGATTACTGGTGGCCCGTGGATCAATTTCGCCGATCGGAAGCGAAAAAATCACGAATTTCGCCGATCAGGTGCGTAGAAATCGCGAATCTTGCCAAATTTCGCCCATCGGGGGCGTAAAAATCGCAAATTTTGCTGAGCGAGTGCATATAAATCGCGAATTTTACCGAT
This sequence comes from Maratus michaelseni, assembly GCA_963931845.1. Classification (NCBI taxonomy): domain Eukaryota; kingdom Metazoa; phylum Arthropoda; class Arachnida; order Araneae; family Salticidae; genus Maratus; species Maratus michaelseni. Next base: position 28,454,059 of record OZ007600.1, on the reverse strand, counting down.
CGGGTGCGTATAAATTGTAAATTTCGCCAATCGCCTGCATAAAAATCGTGAATTTTACCAATCGCCTGCGTAAAAATCGTGAATTTTGTCGATTGGGCCCGTTAAAAATCACGAATTTTGCTGATCGGGCCCGTTAAAATTGCAAATTTTGCCGATCGGGCCCGTTGAAATCGCGAATTTTGTCGATCGGGTGCATATAAATCGCGAATTTTGTCGATCGGGTGCGTATAAGTCGCGAATTTTGTCGATCGGGTGCGAGTAAATTGTCAATTTTGCCGATCAGACGTGTAAAAATCGCAGATTTTGACGATTAGGCCCGTAAAAATCGTGAATTTTGCCGATCGGGCTTGTAAAAATCGCGAATTCTGCCGATAGGGTGCGTATAATTCGCAAATTTTGCCGATCAGGTGCGTATAAATCGTAAATTTCGTCGATTGTATGCATAAAAATCACGAATTTTGCCGATCGGGCCCATAAAAATCGCGAATTTTGTCGATCGAGCTCGTAAAAATCGCGAATTTTGCCGATCAGACGCTTAAAAATCGCAAATTTTGCTGATCGAGTCCGTAAAAATCTCGAATTTTGTCGATCGGGTGCGTATAAATCGCAAATTTTGCCGAACGTGTGCGTAATAATCGTAAATTTCGTCAATTACTAGGAAAAAACTATGAATATTGTCAATCGTGCATGAAAAAAAAATGCAAGTTTTTTCCCATCCTTTCCAATTGAATTGGGTTATGCTGACTAAGGAGGTGGTTGAGTATAGGAAGCTAACCCTCCTTTTAAAATTAGCATTTTTATGAACTTTTAGGCCAAACCCCCCCCCCACTTGCCCGAAACAAAATTTTGTTCATCCTATGGATGTTGGCTCTCGACAATCCAGTCATTTTAGTGACTGCCCCTCCTCTTATAAAGGTTGTGCACCCCTTTGATATCCACATTTTATGACTGAATATGCTAAGAAGTGCAATTTAGAATAATATATGTCTCTCCTCCTCTCCACCTTCATTCATGAAAGCAGAATTTTTTTTCCGGCACTGGCAATCTTTAAAGCTAAATTTATTCCTTCAAATAAAGTCAAGGAGTATTTTCACTCTTTGAAAATAATCTTAGCTATATTTCTTGTATAAATACAAACGTAAACTGTTGATATATCATTGCCAACAGAACTGAATACGTTGACTGGAAGAAAGGAACCTGGGGGGGAGAGTGGGGCTAAATCTACCCTTTCGAAATTTGTTTTTTTAATCGATCCCCCCCTCACCGGTCACATTTCCTCAAAACAAAAAATTTCTGATGGTGGCCCTCGACAACCGGTCATTTTTGTAAGTGGCCCTTCGCTTAAAAAGGTTGTGCACCCCTACTATAAAGTGTCAAATTAAAAAATTTTACTGTGCAAATATAAAAACATTTCTTACATTCACATTTTTCCACACATTTACATTACATTTCATCCATTATTCAGCCAAGGCCGAATAATGGATGAAATGTAATGTAAATGTGTCCATTATACATTACCCAACTTATTCGGCACAAAATAAAAAATTATTCAGCCTTGCCCGAATAATGGACTTTATATTCGGCCGAAGCCGAATATTCGGCATATAGGCCGAATGGGCTGAATATTCGGCTTCGGCCGAATAATTGTTGCATCTCTATTCTATTGTTCATTGTTAGTGTGGAGAAATATTTAATTTTGGAAAATTTCTTGGAAGTAAAAGTAAACACAAGGAATTTTTTTTTAATGAAAATGAACCTTATTGCTTTAAAATTTAGAATTCTCTGGTAACAATTTGTCGACAATTATAAAAAGAAGCTGATATTTTTAATCAAAGCCTCTGAATCTAATTTTTAGGTATTTTAAATCTTAGTTAATTTTATTTGCTGAAAGTAAATTATATTAACAAAGAGCAAAACCATTTCTTTCAAGTAAGTTTTTTAAAGAATTTTATTTAATAATTAATCTTTTTTTTTTTGGTTTGAACTTTTTCCCCCTATTATCTTTCCTATGTTAGATATCACTGTTTTATTGTGACAATTTTTCATCTCGGTTAAACTTATTATTTGTAAAGTATGTTTTTAAGAAATCACCTGAAACTTGTAATATAAAGAAACAAATTTCTTTTATTCTTCCTTTCATCACAGTAAAAAAATATTAAATAAGAAATGTCTAGTTTTGTATTTGTTGTATTAATATAAAAAAATTCACTTCTGTTTTAAAACACTGTCACTAAAATATTATATACCTCGGTATTTTTTTTTTAGTTTATCTTTCTTTTCCAACTTCACCATGGAAAAAACATTTTCATCATTAGAAGACAGGGTCTCTGATCTGACATTGAAAGCAGTGTCTGACATGGGGTTTGATACTATGACCAATATTCAAGCAAGTACTATACCTCAACTTTTAGATGGAAGGTAAATATGGCTTCTTGTATAAAAAAAAAATTAACTATTGACTGTTGAATTAAATGAATCTTCCAGAAATGTGATGATTTTAGAATAACAAAACATGTCACATAACAGCTGAAATCGCCAATGAATCTCTTATCTCGCTGTCTATACAGTAGTGGCCAAAATTGTGGAAAACTTTTGGGGAAAATGTTTTTTGAAGTTTGATTGCTCATAAAACCCAATATTTCTTAGTAATACCATAAAAGCTATATACCATTTGTCAAACGTTAAGCCAAATAATTAGAAAAAGGCATTAAAACCAGGGTTGGGTTTTTGACGTCAAAAAGTGGTTTTTGACATGACATGTCAAAAACCTGTCGAAAACTGTCGAAAAGTGTCAAGAACTGTCGAAAAGTGTCAAAAACCTCATACAGATTTTTTTTAGCAATCATTAGTGATATTTTATATTAAATCTTAAGCTAATTCAACAAAACTTAAAAACTGCTTAAGTAATAATTTATATATTATATAAATAATTTTTATTTAGTCAAACTGTAATTAAGTTGTAATAAAATTATATATATCATAATTCAAAATATCTGTCAATTGCCATGCTAGGAAAAATAACTAAAAATATGGATACTACTATTAAATGCATTTTTCAAAGTACTTTTTATATCTTTATTACTATTAAGTATTCAGTTTATTTAAAAAAAAAAATAATAAAGGTTTGTGTAAAGATAAAGTGTCCACTATTCAATGACTGATCATAAGTTACCTAGACATTTAATGATTCGAAATGTTTGTTTTTGTTCATAAACATTAATTATAAACCACAATTGCAACACAAATGTTCTTTGAGTAATTAAATTAATTATATGAAATTTATATAATTAAACATTCCTTTAAATCAATAACTTAAAATAAAATGGTTTGTTATTCTCAATATTTATATATATATATATATCTTTATTTTATTATGTTAGTTTCAGTTTAATTATTTAGAACTATTTCTTTATGTTAAATTTCATTTTTATACATTATAAAATACCTTTTTTTATTCAAAGGTTGGAGTATCATAGCTGAGATTTATTCCAACAGAGCGAAAAATGCCGCGACCAGGACTCTAACTTGGGTACTTTGGCTTGCCGTGCCAACGCTCTTCCTACTAAGCTATCCTAACGATAGCCTGGTTGGCATAATTCGCTCTTATTTGTTGGACATGGCTGTGAATTGCAGTGCTAATTTTATTCATCTGAGCTATGACTATAGCATTTTTACATGATGAGTGTGATACAACATGGAGACTCTTGTATACCATGTAATAGGTCATAATGAACAGACCCAGGTTCGAGTCCTGGTCCCGGCATTTTTCGCTCTGTTGGAATAAATCTCAACTGTGATACTCCAACCTTTGAATATGATTTACCTAGTTGAATATACTTTCCTCTATTCATTAGTACCTTTTTTCGGGGGAAAATCATTAAAACAATATAAGAATAAGTATATTATTTATATGAAATTTTATACATTAAATTATACAAGTACCAGAATTTTCCCCAGGTTTAAGAAAGGGCAAGATGCTGCTGGTGAGAAAAAGGCACTTATTGCTAAAGGCATACTTTTGGTTTTTAAAGTCACTTTTAATGTTTAAAAGTCAGGGCACTCTTTTTAAGACAACATTGAGTATTTTTTTACTAAGAAAGCAAATTTTTTAATACAAAAAGGAGAAAAGCCACTTTTTTACTGAGAGGCAAGAAGGGTGCTATTTTGTAAATTAAAGGGCAGGCAGGGTGCAGCACCCTTCTGAAACTGCCTGGGGGAAACTCTGCAAGCAGGGGCGTAGCTTGAAATTTTTATTGGGGGGGGAGGACCTGACTTTGGCGCCCTTTTATAATTTTCATTTTCCACTTCCCCATCCCCCCCCCCCCCCCTCTCTTGCCACATTGTCATCAGCCGCGCTAGAGGTCTGCAGGTGCCAAAATTTCTAGGTCCAGGCACAGCCTGTCCCGGTATAAAAACAAAAAGTTCGGCCCGACCCGTTCAAAAATTATTTTGGGCCGGCCCGGTATAAAAGCAAAAAGTTTGGACTGGCCTGGCCCGACTGAATATCTACAAAGCATGCCGATATTTTACACTTACTTATTCAAAAAGCACACTTACTTATGCATAGATTTTATTTTCAAAATGCGTGGAATGCAAAATATCAACAATATTTATGATCACTTAGACAATAATATACATAAATTACTGATTAAAAGATTGAATTAGATTATTACATTCAAATGAAGATTCAGTAAGGGAAGAAAAATCAGTTATAGGCAAGTTCCATTCTTAGCAGGTACATCGTCTGTGGTATGTCTTATATTCTTTTTGCACGGATCAAGACATTTTTCCCTGTAAGAAAGGTTTTCGCCATAGACTGTTTCTATTTCACAGATTTTACTATACTTTAAAATTTTTTTTGCTTAGAATAGTATGTTCTTTAAAACGAATTTTAATTGTAGAATAATGGCCATTTATATATAAAAATATATTTATTTTTTGCAAAAATTGTTGTGCCAGACCTAATTTTCTGATTTTTACGCTGGCCTACAAATTTCAGTCCATGCAGAGCTTTAGGAAGAATAACGTCCAAGCACAGCTTGGCCCAGAAAAACAGAAGTTTGGACCGTCCCGGCCCAAGACTGCAAAAAAAGTTAAGCCCGGGCCGTGCAGATCTCTAACTCGCACGTCTCGAAAGCCTGTTTAAAATATTAGCTTTAATTTTTACAGAAAAATTACAATACTATTTTATTCTTAGAGACCTGATTAAAAATATAAGAAATTTTATATACAAATAGATGATAATGATTTTATGAATGTGTCAAACGTAATAATTTGAAATAGATTTGAACCTTAATTAAAGCAAACATTTGTATATGCTCTTAAATTCTGCTCCATCATCAATAATTTAAAACCACTTTTCCATGAATGAAGTTACATAATCTGCTTTCTTCTTAAATTCATTTATGGTTTTGATTTTTGTAAATGGTACCTAGTTTATTTCTTTCATTTATTTACTCTGGAAGAATTCGTGCCTGGGATATAAGTTTCTAAAAAAATATACAGTACACTCATTTCAAGAAACACATGCCTCTAATCCTCCAAATGAACGAATATCAGTGTCTTGTTGTCTCGTTTTGCACAAGAGGGGATTTCAAGAGTTCAAATGTCAGGGTGGAGGAAATTTTTTTCTTCAGAGGATTCTTTCAGCCATATGACCACCTTAGAGTAGAGGTCTGTACGGGCTCGTACCCTGCCCGGCAAAATGTAGGTCAATTTTCACACAGACCGGTCTGGCAGAATGAAGAATAATAAATGGGTCGGGGCGGGCCGATAAAAAATATTAAGTGAGCCGACCGGCCTGATATAAAAAATTTAAAAGGATCAAACTAAGCTGATAAAATATGAACAATTTTCAATGGATTTGTCTGGGACGAGAATAATTAAACGTACTGCACGAGCTGATCAAAACATCAATAAGTATAATACGTACAATATGTCAAGCGTAGAAATCGGTATTGGACACTTGCATCATACTTGAGCCTGGGCTTAATTTTTTCAGCAGACTCAGGCAGGCTTTGACCTGGCTTACATAATTTTCTATGTACTCAAGCCGGCAGGAAACTGGGCTTAATTGTTTCCAGGACGTATCGAGTTGTTTCGTTGTAATAGTAAAAGCGATAATGAACTTCTATTAACAAAATCTTTGAAAGTATACTTTAATAAGTTACAGAGAAACATTTTTTTATTATACAGCAACAAAAGTTAGGATGTTTTGAACCGTATTTTTCTTTTATTCTAAACTATATTAATTTTTTTAATGTCTTTATTTGAATGTAATACTCTAAGAGTCTAAGTGATCATAAATAATACTATTCTGTATGCTATGGCATGTATAAAGTATTCTAAAATATACTGTAAAATTTTCTCATAAAAATGCGTGCGGTATTCATTAAAAGAATCTTAATCGTATGTTAATAAAAATTGGAATTTTTTGTAGAAATTGAGTTGGTCAGATCGGACCGGGCCTGATTTCATTGATTTTTCAACGGGTCGGGCCTGATTTCACTGAATTTTCAACGAGACGGTCCTATCCCGTGCCAAACTTTTAGCTTTTAGACCGGACTGGGCTTGACCAAGATAGCTTTCGTTCGGGCCGGGCCTGTAAATTCTGGTCCGTGCAGGCCTCTACCCCAGAGATAATGATCTGCACGGTCTGATTCCCGCACCCAGCCAAATGAAGTCAAACATTCAAATGGACTGGACTAATAATAATAAAAAAAATTAACAGGCTAGGCGGTCTGGTAAAAAAAAAAAATTAAGAGGGATTACCGGCACCGATATACCAAATTTAAAAGGATCGGACTAATCCGATGATATATGAACAATTTTCAATGGAGATGTATCTTTACCAGAATACGTTATAAATATGTTGCACAATTCGATACTAGTTTGACAACATCAATACGGAAATTTAATATGCCTAATGTAGAGATTTTCATCGGACAGTTACATTGTGTCTGTGTCCGTGGAGACCTTTACCCCACCCTCCCACCCTCTATGAGCAGTGCTTGATTTACGGCAGGGCATTCGGGGCCCCCGATTTTTAGGGGGCCCCAAATTCTACTAAAGATTTTTCAATTATTGCCCAAAACAGTTTTAACTATCAAAAAACAAAATTAAAATGGAAAAATCTGTTTATTAGAGATTGTCTATGATATGTCAAAGTAAGAACCTAATATTTCCTGTCGACTCAGGCCGTGTTTAGGCGTACATTTTACATTTTTTTCTATATACACGGATCGGGCTGGACCTGAACTTAATTATTCCTAAGACGTATCTGGCAGACAGTTTTTTATTCAAAACTAAAATTTATAATGGATTTTTGGTAACAAAATCTTTGGAAATAAACTTTCCGAAGAAATATTTTTTTAATCTAAATTTTTAATTATAAAGCTTCAAAATGTATGATGTTTTTAAACATTTTTTATCTTTACTCTAAAGTAAAATTTTTTTTTAATGAGTCTTTATTTGAATGTAAAAGTCTAGAAGTCTAAGTATTCATTAATGTTGACATTTTGTATTCTATGGATTGCCCACATGTAGTCTGAAATATACTTTAAGCATTTCACAAATATATATATATATATATATATATATATATATATATATATATATATATATATATATATATGCAGTATTCTTTAAAATAATCTTAATTATATGTTATAAAAAATCGGATTTTTTTTTTTTTTTTTGTGGAAATTGAACTGTTCCGGGCCGGGCCGAACTTTCGGTTTTTAAAATGGACTGGGCAGGACCAAGATAGCTTTCGTTTATACCCGGGCGGGTCCGACCCTAGAAATAAATTTCAGCCCGTGGAGACCTTTACCCCACCCTCCCACCCTCTATGAGCAGTGCTTGATTTACGGCAGGGCATTCGGGGCCCCTGATTTTTAGGGGGCCCCAAATTCTACTACAGATTTTTCAATTATTGCCCAAAACAGTTTTAACTATCAAAAAACAAAATTAAAATGGAAAAATCTGTTTATTAGAGATTGTCTATGATATGTCAAAGTAACTTCATTTTTTGCTGATTGTCTTTTAACAATTTATGTGCAGTAATGTACAGAACTCCATTTTTGGGATCTCCAAGTTATTTCATGTTTATTTATTTTACATGTAAGGCCTTCATGGGTAACATGGACAAAGTCGTGTGGTCCTGCTAGTTACTTGTGAAAATTTAGTAATTTTTTTTTCATACAAAAGCTTGTATTTGAAAGAAGAAGTTGTTTGATTAATAGGATATGCTAATATTTTAAATAATTATAGCTTGGTACTGCGGTAAATTTATTAATGGTTGTTGCATACTTTATCATTCCAGATATATGGACTTGCATAGAGAAAGGTAATCAGCATCACACAGTTTATTATAAAATTCAATTAAAAATTCATAATTATCAAATAATTATTTAAAAGTAAATTAATTATTATCAAATTTAATTTTTTAAATTAATATTTTAAAGAAATTATCAAAGTCAATAGTGGTTATCTTAATAAGTACTGCTTTTGATATTATATTTTTTTATTCAAAGAATCTGTGCGAGGACGCCCCCATGCGCATCTGTGCCGAGGGCCCCCAAATTTCTAAATCGGTCCCTGTCTATGAGACGTTCTGTAACCTCTCTTCAGTCACTTCCATTTCTTTACACTTTCTTTAGATTACCAAAAGTGACCAAAAACTACTGAGATAAGGAAAGAATTGTACTTCTAAGGATCGAATTACATTACTGCCCTGCAATTGATTGCAATTATTAACATTGAAAATAATGTTCTTGTATAATTACTTGCAACTACTATTTAAACACTTTCTTTATGGGTGCCTGACAGCGCCCTTAAACAATCTTTGGCCCACCAGTCAGTTCCACTTTTTCACACCTTCTTTCTACTACAAAGGGTGGTCAAAGGGAATATTTGTATTTCTAAGGATCGAATTACACTTACCGTCCTGCAATTGATTACAATTCTTATTTTCAGAATTTTTCCTTTTGCATGTATACTTCTTTTGGCGGGGCGGGGCGGGGGGGGGGACCGGGGAGGGGGTAGGAAAAAAATCTAAAGTAGTAACAAATCTAAAATGAAACCCCTTATGCAAAATTTGTATGCTAAAAGTATAACTTACTTTCTAATTTAAGATTTTAAATAAAGTGTTTGTATAATCACTTATTACTACTAATAGGCCTTTTCTTTATGGGCGCCTCACGGCGCCCTTAAATCTTCTGTGGCGCCCTACTACTTGAACTCATTGGGAGGGGAGGCTCCCCCCCCCCTAAAGCTACGTCCCTGTCTGCAAGTACTATTTAATAGTTTGATTAGTTTATATTTTTAATGTAACGATACTTTTAATTATTTTCTAAGTAATTTGTTATACCAAAATCATGTTTTGAGTTTTCAGGGGTCGACACAGATTTTTTTTTTCTTGAGGCCCATGTTGTGAAAACCAAAAAAATTTTTTGTGAAATTTATCATATTTTTGTGAACATTTTGCTATGAAAGATGAAATCCAGCTGCTCAAATTCAAGCCAAGCATTTAATGATAACTTCTTTAAGTCCTTCTGTTAAAGTTTTCCTCTCTTGTGAAATTGTTTTCTTTCTAAATTATACATTTTAAAACCGGACAAAATAAAAATAATGCAGAGTATGTTTTTATGGACTGTAATTTTGTGAAGAAACCAATTTTATTAAGAGGAATTTTGTGAAGAGGCCTGATTTATTAAATCGATTTTTGTGAAGGTGTTCTAGATAGGCCTTAACTTTTTCCTGGATCGACCCCTGATTTTATACAGGATATGTGGTTTTTAATGTCCAAAACTGTCAAAAAGTTTACCCATGTTCCCATGTATCTAACACAAAAATTATAAAAAATGGTAAATTTAATGTTGTAAAAATAATTTAAAGCAGTTTTTGGACTCAATTTTAGGTTTTTGACAGTTGTCAAAAACTATGTCAAAAAGGGGTTTTTGAGATGACGGTTTAAACCATGGTTAAAACCGGATAAAACCGTCGCACTGTCAAAAACTTGCCAACCCTGATTAAAACTGGTTAGGTTGATGATAATGGTTTTTCTTTTTCTTGAATGTAGCCAATGCATATGTAGTGTTCACTCTAGAAGAAAAAAAGGCAGGGTGCTAGTCACAAAAAGGGCACTAGTTTCAACGAAAAAGGGCATTGTTTCATAAAAAAAGTATACTTATTCGGAACCAATATAAGAAACTCATTATTGCTCATCATATACTCATCAATGTTTGTACACACATTTAGTAACATAAATTATAGAAATACATTTTTATTAAATTGATATTTTAAGGTTCTAGTAAGTAATTAGGTTAACATACGTGGATATAAAATTATTAGCCGCCTCTAAACTATGAATTTTAAGGGGGAAGCAGAAATTTTGAACTTAAGACGACGACTGATTTAGTTACCTTACTAAAGATTTAAAAATAGGACAAAAAAAAATAAAAGAGTTTTAACTTTAAATTTCGTGTGCTTGGAAAGAAGGGGTGGGCATCAATTTTGGGTGAGGGAGTGGAAAATTACTTGATCGATTATTTGCTATAATAAAGTGACAGAGCGGAAAAAGTAAAAAAAAAAAAAAAAAAGATAAGGCTTTTAAGCTTGGTGAGCTGGGAGAGCAAAAGATGAGTTTTTTTCCCCCAGGTTGTTAGGGGGGGGGTTGCGTCCCTTTGACGCAATTTGCAGTTTTTTCGAGATCTGTTGATAAATTTAGTGATTTTTTTGACGAAATTTGCTGTTTTTCGCGATCTGTTGACAAAATTTACCGTTTTTTTCGCGATCTTTTGACGAAATTTGCCGCTTTTCGCAATTTTTTGACGAAATTTGCTGTTTTTACACGATTCTCCAACGAAAGTTACGTTTTTCCCGCGATCTGTTGACAAAATTTGTCGTTTTTTCGCGATCTTTTAACGAAATTTGCCGTTTTTCGCAATGTTTTTGACGAAATTTGCCTGTTTTTTTTTTTCGAGATATTTTGACAAAATTTGCCGTTTTCTCACGATCTTTTGACGAAATTTGTCGTTTTTCGCAATGTTTTTGACGAAATTTGACGATTTTTCGCAATTCTCTAACGAAAGTCACGTTTTTCCCGCAATTTGTTGACAAAATTTACCGTTTTTTCGCGATCTTTTGACGAAATTTGCCGCTTTTCGCAATGTTTTTGAAGAAATTTGCCGTTTTTGCGCGATTCTCTGACGAAAGTCATGTTCTTCCCGCGATCTGTTGACAAAATTTGTCGTTTTTTCGCGATTTTTTGACGAAATTTGCCGTTTTTCGCAATGTTTTTGACGAAATTTGCCGTTTTTTTGAGATATTTTGACAAAATTTGCCGGTTTTTTTCCGAGACATTTTGACAAAATTTGCTGTTTTCTCGCGATCTTTTGATGAAATTTGTCGTTTTTCGCAATGTTTTTGACGGAATTTGCCGTTTTGCCGCGATTCTCTGACGAAAGTCATGTTTTTCCCGCGATTTGTTGACATAATTTCTCGTTTTTCGCGATCTTTTGACGAAATTTGCCGCTTTTCGCAATGTTTTTGACGAATTTTGGCATTTTTTCGCGATTCTCTGACGAAAGTCACGTTTTTCCCGCGATCTGTTGACAAAATTTGGCGTTTTTTTCGCGATCTTTTGACGAAATTTGTCGTTTTTCGAGGGCTCATTTTGCCGATTTCAAAAAGGGCAGGGCGCATTTTGCCGATTTTTAAAAGGGCAGGGCGCTGCGCCCTTAAAAAAAAGCCTAGCGGGAACACTAGCATATGAATGTTTGGAGTGAGAGAAAGATCCCATTTTATTTGTTTAATGTGTCAAATCAAAGCTGGGTAGGATTTCAAAAAAATATATATATGCCATATTTTGGTACTTATAGGAAGAATTTTAATCACTATTTTTTATGATTGCTATCAAGTTGCTAAAGTTCTTTGCCACCTTTCAATTTTTGAACTAGTAAAGCATAATAAAATTAACTAAACATCACAAAGAGTTGATTAGTTACCCAGAAATCAATGTGTAACAATATTTTTAAGTGTAGTTTCTTTAAAATATCGTCATTTATATACAAATCAATACTATGTAGAGAGGACTTAAATTTGCTTACAAAACTGCAGTAATACTGGTTGAAACTCATAAGATTTATTTTTATTTATTTTTTTTAATTATCTCTACTGGTAATTGAACAAATGCAAATGAAAAATCATTTCAACAGAGACATGATATATTACAAACAAAGCTATAGTTATGAAGAAATTTGAAGTAAAATTAGAAGTACATTAACAAAGGGAAGTCGAGCAAAACACGACTGGTAAATCAAGGAAATGTTCAGGAGAGCAATTGGCGGTAGAAGAGTAAGGTCCCTGTGTATAGGTCACAGAAAACATCATCTCGGTGAATGCAACATGAAATGTGGAGTGGAATCAAAGTACAGTTCTGTAGAAAATGCAGTATTTTGGTCTAAATGCTTGAATTTCATGAAAAACAAATTAAAACTCAATTAAAGGTTGAAAATATTAAACTGAGCTAAAAGACATGTTTACTAGACAGAGAAATAGTGGGGTCATATTATTTGGATTTGTATATATTTTTTTTTTGTTAGATATATATATATTTACTTTCATAAAGAATTTAAAACTTAAACTGAAACCAAAACATAGGGTTGGTTTAGGTGTAGACTGGAAAGTTAATACGAAAACTAAATACACAATAAATGAAAATTCTAACTGTATGAAAATAAAATTGAAATAATGTAAATTATTATCCATTTTTAAGCAATAGGATATATAAAAATGATAATATTTATTACGTCATAGCTGCAATAATTTGTTTCTTTAAAATATCGTCATTTATATACAAATCAATACTATGTAGAGAGGACTTAAATTTGCTTACAAACTGCAGTAATACTGGTTGAAACTCATAAGATTTATTTTTATTTATTTTTTTTAATTATCTCTACTGGTAATTGAACAAATGCAAATGCAAAATCATTTCAACAGAGACATGATATATTACAAACAAAGGTGTTAAATTAAGAAAGAAAAGCTACTGTGAAAATTCTGAGGCTGAAAAGCTAACTTTTAAAAGCTGGCTTCTTTTTTTCTTTTTTGTAATATATTCATGTAAAGTGAAAAAAAAAAAATATCTTCTTTAGTATGCAGAAATTTAAAAAATGTTTATCATTTTATATCTTTTAAGAAAATGTAACTTATTTTTGAGAAACATTTGTAAAAATTCAATTTTTCCAGAAGAAACCCGGAAAAAAACTTGTTTTTTTCCGCCACTTCAAAATTTCCAGAAATTTTACATCTCTAGTCTGGTCCCAAGTTATGTAGATTTGAGGGAGTCTTCTGTATTCAATTTATTTAATAATAGAAATTTGCAATTAAATAATAAGAAGAAATATAGTGATACTTAAAAACCAGACAGTTTGGCAGTTATGAATTAAATTATTCCTTTTAGTTAATATTTTTCTTTTGATATCAGGAAATTTATTTTGGATATATATATATATATATGTAATATTTTTTTAAATACATTTTTGAAATAATTATTAATTGTAACCTATGAATTTTCTGGTAGCAGCAAATAAAAATTTATCTGCAACCTAACAATGCTGGACCAAACCTACTAGCATAAGAAATTATAGAAATAAGAAAAATTTGCATTTACAAAGAGAATATATTAAGAATATGGGTTACTTATATTTTATCTATGCCAGGAGATAATCACAAAAAATGGTTGCCAATTTCCAATCATGTTGAAAATGGCAATTTAACATTATTAAATATACATAGCATTCTTAAAAATGGTAAATTATATAAAATAAATAAGTAAATAAAATATAATAAATAAATAACAAAAAACTATTAATAAATAAATAAACTATATATACTTGTCAAAAAATGGTGCTATGTGCCCTTGAATCTGACCTGGACTGGATAATACATAAGTACCAGAATATGTAATAAATACAATACTTCTAGAGACTTATAATTTAGCAACTTTTTCAAAACCCAGTATTTCTGTTTAAGCAGTTAGATTAATCTGAAATAATCTGCAGTGCCGCTGCTATGCTGTGCCATTTCTACTATTGGGCACATAACAGGTTAGGGATTATAAAAGCAGGCACGTTTATATTTAAAATTTTGTTGTATAAAACAAAGTTTTCTTTAAACTTGATAATTAGTCCTATAGTTTGTTTTTGGTTGAGTGTATTTATAAAGCAAATTGTTTCTGTTTTCTTTTCAATTATTTGATCTTCAATTTTATTGCAAGTAAAAAAAAAAAAAAAATTAGAATATTGTTTAATTAAGTTTTCATGTTAAAGTGCAATATGTTTTAGTTTCTAATTTATATTATGTTTGAAAATATTTATTATCAGCAGTTAGTTGACTGTTTTGAAAATATCAGATATAGATTAAAATATAAGATATTTTCGAAAATGTGATAGTTATGAAAGCTGTGTTTCATACAGCCATCAAAAGAGACTCCATTGATCTCCGTTACTTTTCAGTATGCCTTGATCACATGATAGCCAAGATGGCTGGAAGTATCATATCCTGTCTCTTTTGTATGTTGCCTGTGTTGTTACAGTTAAAATAACATAAGTAATTAAATGAAATTTGTAATTTTCTAGTGATGCTGTTGTGTCTGCAAAAACTGGCAGTGGGAAAACCTTAGCATTCCTGATTCCAGCTGTGGAGCTCATGTATAAATTAAAATTTTCTCCAAAGAATGGTACTGGTGTCATTATCATTTCCCCAACACGAGAACTTTCCATGCAGACATTTGGTGTTCTTAAAGAGTTGTTGAAATACCACTCTCAAACTCATGGTTTAATAATGGGAGGAGCCAGCCGTCAAGTGGAAGCTCAGAAACTTTCTACTGGTGTAAATATACTTGTGGCAACACCTGGAAGACTTTTAGATCATCTTCAGGTAGGGTAAACATTTATATTTGAAAAATAATGTAATTATATTTTTAATAATTATAATTGTTTAGCCTTAGTAAATCATGAAGAGGGCTTTTTTATAAAAGCTTAATGTAATAGAGAAAATGGCAAGATATTATTTGGCATTTGGCAAGAAAAACAAACATTTTCAAAAGCACTCTAGAGTTTCCCCTCAGGTTTAAAAAAGGGTGGGTGCTACTGGTGGGAAAAGGGAACTTTTTTAATTCTTAAGAGCACTTTTTAGAAGCATTCTTTTGATTTTTAAAGTCACTAAAATCCTGGATACTCTTTTCAAGACAACAATGAGTCAACTTTTACTATGCAAACAAATTTTAAGGAGTAAGGGGATTTTTTTTTTTTTTTTTTTGACTGAAGGACAAGAAGGGTGTTAATTTTTTTGGATGAGGGACAAGAAGGATGCTGATTTTTTGGATGAGGGCCAAGAAGGGTGTTGTTTTGAAAACCAAAGGGCAGGTAGGGTGCATCACCATGCTGAAATTGTCTAGGGGAAGCTGGCACTTTCTAGAAGCCTTTATTTATATTTAAAAGTGGGTCTTCAGATTGTTATAGCTTTATGAAATAACAAGTAATGTATCAAACATACAAGCGATTTGTCCAATGTTTACACTATTTAATACATTCATTGAGAAGCAGTTTATTTAATACAGGGTTGACAGGTTTTAGAAACATGGGAGTTTTTGACAGTTTAAACCCTAAAACATCCAATATTTTATTTAAATAAAAAAAAATCATTTTGAATATAACAAATATGCATTGCATATCATGTTTAAAATGACAGTATTACTGAATATGAATAATAATATTCATCCAAAGTACGATTATTAAGTTTAAATTTTTATATAAATAAGCCAGCATGGTAAAACTTTTCCTTTTCTCTGTCCCTCCTCTCTCTCTTACGTATCTAAATATACAGCAGAAAAATGCTCTCATGAGAGCTGCACATTTTTGTAGAATCAATAAAACCCCAGCTGCTAGGTGATACATGCTAGAATAGTCAACTCACTTGCCTTGATACCTTTTTAGGCAATTTTTAAACTTGGGGTCATTATTTCATAACTCCCTTTCTATATATTTAGTTATCAAAATATTCTTGATAAAGAGATTCAAGGTATCAAGTTTTAACAGTGTAAACAACAGTTTATTCTTTCAACTTAAGGCATAGCTGTTAGTTACTAATGATGTTTATTGTAAGTGATATGAATTTTCTTCATAATTGACTAAATTATTTTCAGATGAAGTATTATTACTTATATAGGACTTGAAAATATTTATTTTTATCAATAAATGTATGTATATGTATTGGAAAATGCTATTAAAAAATAATAATCCCAGTTTGAACAGCAACAACAACAAAAAAAAAAAAACCTCTCCTGGTTTAAACATGCAAACAAATAAAGATTTATTTTATTTCATTTTTTCATGAACCCTGATTTCAGTGTATTAAATGACACAATTTGATATATTGTATAGTGTAGTAAATATATTCTGAGTTTTTAACAAAGCTTTTGGTTTTTGAGCATCAATCTTCTTGTTTTCATCTGTAACTACTTGAAAGCTATGCCAAGAATCAAACTTAAGATCTTTCATTTAACATACCAATATTTTTGTAATTGATATGGTTAAGTTGAAATAAAAGTAATTTTGTAATTACATAGTATTCCATGGGTAATAGAGTTCCATGGCATGAGATTTCATCTCTAAGGATGTGTTGTTATACTGTTCATATTATCATTATGCAGATTGACTAGATGATAATACCAACAGGTTATGTTGATCAATTGTTCTGCCAGAGTAATCCAAGATAGCTTAATCTGTAGATTTTTGTCTTCTGACCAAAATTTATAAATGGTAAGGATTAGAACTGTTTGAGAACAGTGTTCAAAATTAGCAGTTGTTAGTCGTCAAATGCAATAATTTAGTTGCATTTGATGACTACAAAATTATTTCCGGTCATCAAATTTGACGCCTACCTTTTTTTTAAACATTTATTTTTGTTTAACTTTACAAGCTCCAGTTCATAGTTCAGTCCCCCTCCCCCCGCCACATGTGGTACTTCCAAAGCTGATCACATGCTTTTGAAAAGAGAGCATAGAAGAGAGAGAAAGATAGGGGTTATGTGTCATAAGTTTGATTCAGACAGTTGAATTTAATAAAAAAATTATTCACGTAACTGTTTATCCACTGATACTGTTAAAATTTATTCATTAATGTTAAAACTGTATGTATCCAATTTAGCAGACTTTTTTCCATATAAAGTAAAAGTATAAATTTCCGGTGGAATGATGCAATTGAAAGACAGATTAGACGTCCTTAATCCGGAATAAAAAAAATAATTATGTGTGAATGATTATTTGGTTTGTAAATAAAAAATAGTTGTCTGCATATCATCTGAAAACTTTTTTTTTAGTATCTAACTTTATAAAATTAGTGGCTATTGTTGAGTTTCATCTTTGTAATTTATATACAGTCAAACATTGTTAGAATTAAATCTCTTAATTTAAAATTTTGCCTGATGTGAATTAATAATGCAGTCCCAAGAGAAAAGATGGTACTATTATTTTAATGGTTAACACACACACAAAAAATGCATCTTTCTATTTCTTGTTAACAAGATTCGACTCTAGTTGCATTATATGGTGTTTTATACTAAATTGAAGTGTAATTATCAGCATTGGATAAAATTTTGTTTCTGACTTGCCGGGAAGTTATGTTTTAATTTTGTTTTACATGATTGAGTGCATTTTTCTATTAATTTCTAAATATAGTAATAATTAAAAATCCTTTATCGGTTTTACGGTTGCTTCATTAAATTATTATAATATTGTAGATTAAGAACTTCAATAATTTTAAATAAAAACAATATATCTAAAAATTAGCATACAATATTAGTTATGTTAAAAATGAATTTTAGAAATTGCAACTAAAAATTTTAACTAGACACCTAAGATATTTACAGTATTCACCATTTGACGCCTACCTTTCATTTTATTATTTCTATCATTTGGGAGAAAAATATCTTTAATCACACTTTTCTTCTAACATGTCATTTAAATAAAACAAAAGTATTAGCACATGAAGGAAATACTGTTGCAGGAATTTTATGTCGATAATACAATTAACAAACCTAAATGTCTTTAGAAAGTTAACATTTTAAGTAATTGAATTTGATATAAATATACTTAAAATTGATTACATGTATTAAAAGTTTAATTCATTTTTTGCTAATGTTCCTTTAATTTCTTTGTAGCATACCAATTCCTTTTTATATAAGAACTTGCAGTGTTTGATTATTGATGAAGCTGATCGACTTCTTGACATTGGTTTTGAAGAGGAGATGAAGAATATTGTACGCACGTTGCCAAGTATGTTTGCAACATTCATAGTTTTATACTTTACTTTTTGACACATAAAGGGAACAGTATCACATTGATAAAATGGCTGAAATTTTTTTTAAGCCTATTTAAATTTTTGTTGATACATTTTTTGAAATAGTGTATGTTATTGTGCTTAAACCATTCAAGTTATTGACATTTTGTTTTTTGCAAATTAAACTAGACCTTTTTTTTTATATAATTGGAAAATTTTTAAGCAGTTTTAGAAATAAAAAATAACAAGTGGGTAAGTGTGATCGAAGATCGCACAAAGGGTTTTGTTTAATATTCCTTTCAAAACACTTTATCCTTTCTTTAACAAATCCAAATAAATTTCATTTTCCAAAAAGAAAAAAAAAAGTCATGTTTTTTTATAAAGTAAAAATTTACTGGTCTATTTTTCTAATTTTTTCAATTATCTGAATCGACCCGCTGTTATACTCTGTAATAATAATATCTGTCATGTAGACTAAATGCGATATTTAAAAAAAAGAATCAATTTCAAATTTAAACATGTTGTACACCTTCAAAATGTTAAAATATGCGAATATTTTCGAAATCTGGTTTTTATCATGATTCAATACGTTTCTCAAACTCATATATTTACTATTCTCTATTACTCATATTGATACTCGCTTTGTATTATTCTCAAACATTTGAAAAATCCGTTAAACTTCTAATATGACGTCAGATTAATTTTCTTTTTAATTCTCTAATGACATGATATTAACCTGCTTTCTATACATACACATACTCATACTCCTTGTATTATTAAGAAATGTTTGAAAATTTTTGTTTTATTACCAATATGATGTCCTATTAATCTTTTTTTCAATTGGTGAAACCTTTTATTTCATTTTTCACATGGAAATCTTTCAATAGAAAATTAATTATTGTAGAAAGAATTTTATTGTGGATTTTTAATTGTTGACAACTGCTATAACGAAAAATGTTTAAATTTAATAGGAAAAGGCTAGTATAATTTTGGTTTTTTATCTTTCTATATTAAACTAATACGATTTTTTCAAATTTTAATATTTTGAGCTTCATAGTAAGTATTTAGCTATAAGTACACAAATTTTCATGCCTGTAAGTTATATCAGTACAAAAACCCTTAACGGGTTAAAAGTTGTGACGCAGCACTTTCTTTTGGCTTTATGAATTTTAAATATGGGTCTTAAAAGCAATGATATCAAATTTAAGTGACGCTATGTTAATAATTATTTTTTTAAATCATAATTTTCTTTTTAGTTTTATTTATATTCACAGGTGCAATTATTATCTTAATATGAAAAAATATATAAAATTTATTCGCTGATGCTTTTTCATTCACATCTCTCATGAATTCAAAATATGGGTTTTAAAAGAAATGATATCAAAATTTGAGTGACACCTTGGCGTTAATTTAATAGGACTCTTTTAAAATTCAATTTAAATTATTTTTGGTTTGTCTTCTAAAGTATATTTACACATACAAACAATACTTTTAATTTTTCAATACACTTTTAAATATATTACTTTCACTGAGCCTATATTATGTATTGAAATAAATACATTTCAATACATAATATAGGCTCAGTGAAAGTAATATATTTAAAAGTGTATTGAAAAATTAAAAGTATTGTTTGTATGTGTAAATATACTTTAGAAGACAAACCAAAAATAATTTAAATTGAATTTTAAAAGAGTCCTATTAAATTAACGCCAAGGTGTCACTCAAATTTTGATATCATTTCTTTTAAAACCCATATTTTGAATTCTTGAGAGATGTGAATGAAAAAGCATCAGCGAATAAATTTTATATATTTTTTCATATTAAGATAATAATTGCACCTGTGAATATAAATAAAACTAAAAAGAAAATTATGATTTAAAAAAATAATTATTAACATAGCGTCACTTAAATTTGATATCATTGCTTTTAAGACCCATATTTAAAATTCATAAAGCCAAAAGAAAGTGCTGCGTCACAACTTTTAACCCGTTAAGGGTTTTTGTACTGATATCATTACTTTTTTAAGGTTATTGATGAGAATGTCAATTAGTCGAAATTAAGCATAGGGTATAAATTAATCATTAAAATAAAATTTTAAAGAAATGCTAAAAAAGACCCCTTGGACCCCAATAAAATATGAGGGTGGTGGCCCAGGGAGAGGAATCCAAGACTCAACTTTTAAATTATACAGCGAGAGAGTAACACAATTAGAAGGATGAAAATGCATGGCAAAACCCGTTTGTTCCATCTTCCTCCGCCAAAGGACGCAACCTTTTCTATACAAACATAGCTGAAAATTTTCGGGCCGTCGATTCCGAGTCAAATGAGCCATACGTCGTCGTGATCGGTCCCATAGAACCCGATAGGAAAGTGCCCCCTGGTGGTGAAACTTGGAACTAAAATCGATATATCCTGTCGATGTCGAGTCGAATGAATCACACTGCATTGTGATGGGACCCATAGAACTCGAGATAGCTGCAAAATCCGTTAGTTCCATCATCCACCACCAGGGGGCGGACTCTGTTCCATACAAACATAGCTGAAATCTTTGAGGCTGTCGATTTCGAGTCGAATGAGCCATACCTCGTCGTGATGGGGTACATAGAACACAAGATAGGAAAGCACACTCTGGTGGTGAAACTTGTAACTAAAATCTATATATCCTGTCGATGTCCAGTTTAATAAATCAAACTGCATTGTGATGGGACCCATAGAACTCGAGTTAGCTGCAAAATCCATTAGTTCCATCTTCCACCACCAGGGGACGCACTCTGTTCTATACAAACATAGCTGAAATCCTTCAGGCTGTCGATTTCGAGTCGAATGAGCCATACGTCGTCGTGATCGGTCCCATAGAACCCGATTGGAAAGTGCCCCCTGGTGGTGAAACTTGGAACTAAAATCGATATATCCTGTCGAATGAATCACACTGCATTGTGATGGGACCCATAGAACTCGAGATAGCTGCAAAATCCGTTAGTTCCATCATCCACCACCAGGGGGCGGACTCTGTTCCATACAAACATAGCTGAAATCTTTGAGGCTGTCGATTTCGAGTCGAATGAGCCATACCTCGTCGTGATGGGGTACATAGAACACAAGATAGGAAAGCACACTCTGGTGGTGAAACTTGTAACTAAAATCGATATATCCTGCCGATGTCGAGTCGAACGAATCAAACTGCATTGTGATGGGACCCATAGAACTCGAGTTAGATGCAAAATCCGTTAGTTCCATATTCCACCACCAGGGAGCGCACTCTGTTCCATACAAACATGGCTGAAATCTTTGAGGCTGTCGATTTCGAGTCGAATGAGCCATACTGCATCGTGATGGGGCGCATATGACCCGAGATAGGAAAGCGCCCCCTGGTGGTGAAACTTGTAACTAAAATCTATATATCCTGTCGATGTCCAGTTTAATAAATCAAACTGCATTGTGATGGGACCCATAGAACTCGAGTTAGCTGCAAAATCCATTAGTTCCATCTTCCACCACCAGGGGACGCACTCTGTTCTATACAAACATAGCTGAAATCCTTCAGGCTGTCGATTTCGAATCGAATGAGCCATACCTCACCGTAATCGGGCCCATAGAACACGAGATAGGATAGCGCCCCTGGTGGTGAAACTTGGAACTAAAATCGATGTATCCTATCGATGTCGAGCCAAATGAATCAAACTGCATTGTGATGGGATCCATAGAACTCAAGTTAGCTGCAAAATCTGTTAGTTCCATGTTCCACCACCAGGGGGCGCACTCTGTTCTATACAAACAGCTGAAATTTTTGAGGCTGTCGATTTCGAGTTGAGTGAGCCATACCTTGTCATGATCGGGGCCATAGAACCTAAGATGGGAATGCGCCCCCTGGTGGTCAAACTTGAAACAAGTTGAATGAATCAAACCATGTTGTGATGGGACCCATAGAACTTGAGTTAGCTCCAAAATCCATTAATTTCCCCTTCCACTGCCAGGGGCGCTCTCTGTTCTATATGAACATAACTGCCCCTGGTGGTGAAACTAAAATCAGTAAGTTCTATCGATGTCGAGTCGAATGAGCCAAACTGCATCATGATTAGGAATGCACAACCTGTGGCCCGTGATGGATAACTGGTGGCCCGCAGAGACCATACATGCCAACCTATCCAAAAATTTCGAATTTCCTTAATAATTCGTGAGAAAAATTTGCAAATTTTGTCCATAAATTGTAGGAAAATATGAATTTCATCGATCAGGCGCATAAAATCATGAATTGCATCGACTGGATGCGAATTTTGTCAAATGGGCATGGAAAAATCACAAATTTCGCCATTTTGTCGCTAGAAAAAAAAACGCAAATTTCAATAATCGGTCAACAGAAACCAGAGATGCCAAAATCAGTAATTCCGGAGTTGCAAATTTCGTCAATCACTCAAAAAAAAAAAAAATCTTGAATTTTGTAAATCAATTGAAAAAACCTGCGAATTTTGTCGATAAGGCACTTAAAATCGTGAATTTCATGGATCGTGCAGCGAATTTCCTCGAATGGCGTGGAAAGATCGAGAATTTCAACGAACAGTTGCAGGAAAAATTTGCAAATTGTCCATAGATCATAGGAAAACATTATGAATTTTGTCTATCGGTTCTGCAAAATTATGAATTTTGTCGATAGGCATGGAAAATCGCAAATTTCGACAACTGGGCTTGGAAAAATCAAGAATTCCATCGAATGTTTGTGAAAAAATTGTAAATTTCAACGAACGGTAAAAAAAAAAATAATAATTTGCGAATTTCGCCATTGTCTAGAGAAGAAAAATTGTGAATTTCATTAATTGGCCGATGGAAAGCATATCAGTTGAAAATCATGAATTTTGTCAATCAGGCACAGTAAAAACATGAATTTTGTGGATCGGGAGAAGGGAAATCATAAATTTTGTTGAACACATGCATAAAAATCATGAATTTTGTTTATCAGACATGTAAAAATCATTAATTTCGTCAAACGGATGCATAAAAATCAAGAAAGTCATCAATTGGGTGCGTAAAAATCTTGAATTTCATCGATCAGGCGTGTAAAAAATCATGAATTTCATCGATAAAGTGCATAAAAATATAGGACAAAATTGCCATTCGCCAATCGGCGAGTAATACTGAAAATTTGCCGACTGACTTTACTGCCACCACTGGTCAAACTTAATAGTTCCAATTGCGATGATTCAATGGAAAAAGATTTTTTCCCCACTGTCGCTCGACAAATTTCAAAACCATTTGGCGAATTTCACGATTTTTTCAAAGAAATTATTTGACGGATTGTGATTTTTTTTCTTCTCGAAGCCATTCGACGATATTCGAAATTTTTTTCCCCTGAAACCAGTTGATAAATTTTGTGATTTTTCCACTATCAATGAATTTTGTGATTTTTCTGCTATCGATTGATGAATTTCGTGATTTATCGACTATCGATTAATGAATTTCACGACTTTTTCCATAAACGAACAAATTGTGCACTTTTTTTCCACTGCCATTCGACGAATTTTGCAATTCTGTTCTGCGATTGTTAGACAAATTTCACTATTTTTCTCCCGAGATCATTTGACGAATTTTGTGATTTTTAATTTTACTGACTGATTGATTTATATTTAATAATAAAAGTTAAAATGTTTTGATTTAAAAACAAGATGGCTAACTGAGGGTGAATCCCAAAACTTAGCCGCATCATCAATGAGTTAGCTAATCAAGCATTTAGCTCTTACAGTTTGTTTAAAAGGTGCACACAAAAGCAAAAAATATGAATTTTTTTTAATCCTTACCATCACTGTTGAAATCCTGAACCAATTAGAATCTAATTGTGACAGTGTATTTATCTTGCAAATATCATTGAGGAGTTTTTTATACAGGGACACGCAAAATCAAAACATCATCATGATAACATTCAAATTACTAAGCCAATTCAAACCTAATTATGCCAAAGTATCAATCGATGAATTCATTAATCAAATATGTTGGGCAAAATCCTAGAACAAGCAAAACATCCGATTTGGCTATTTTTTTTACGCACGTCAACCAAAAAAACGGCAACTTCCAAATTCTACCCAATCAGAACGCATGCTTTTTAAGCTTAAGCAAGCAGATACTTACACACTGCTTACGGCAAGCTTTTTCACAAAATAAACAAATTTTATTTCGTTTTACAATTATTTACAAAGTTTCAGCAAGTTTTTCTTCACGATTTTTCTATTTTTGCAAACTTTTAGCAATATTTCGTCTGGATATTTCAATTTTTACATACAAGCATTTAGCAATTTTTTCCTCCAGATTTTTCTATTTTTAATAATTTTTAGCTATTTTTTCCTCCTTGCTAAAACTTTGTAAATTGTCATAAAACGGAATAAAATCAATGTTTACTTCGTGAAAAAATTTTCATAGAAACTGTGTAAGTAGTGAATTCTCTGCTACAAAGAACACAGGTTATGATTGGGGAGAATCTAGAAAATTCTGATTTTTCAAATGCACGAAACTCATTCAAGCACCAGTTAGTAACATGTATATGTACTCTTTGCGTACATTAACAGAAAAAAAAATCCTGGATGCATGAAACTCCCTGTGCAGCAATCTCTAGAATGCATGAAATTCATCCAAACAGCGGTTAATAATTGATATATATATATATATATATATATATATATATATATATGTGTGAGTACGCTTCGCGTACATTAACTGAAAAAAAAAATCCTGGATGCACAAAACTTGCATTTCTCTGACTTCGGTTTTTCGAAATAGATAAAATGCTTCAGGGATTCAATCCAGCATCGCTGAAATGTTACATAATCACAGAAGATCACTAATTATAATTAAAATATAGATAAAATGCTGAAGTGATTACAAATTAATCACTGAAGCATTTTATCTATACTTCAAAACATATTTGTTTTGTTTCTCATTTCCAAAATAATTTTCATTCATATTTACTTATTATAAGCATGTTATTTAATTTTACTGACTGATTGATTTATATTTAATAATAAAAGTTAAAATGTTTTGATTTAAAAACAAGATGGCTAACTGAGGGTGAATCCCTAAACTTAGCCGCATCATCAATGAGTTAGCTAATCAAGCATTTAGCTCTTACAGTTTGTTTAAAAGGTACACACAAAAGCAAAAAATATGAATTTTTTTTTAATCCTTACCATCACTGTTGAAATGCTGAACCAATTTGAATCTAATTGTGACAGTGTATTTATCTTGCAAATATCATTGAGGAGTTTTTTATACAGGGACATGCAAAATCAAAACGTCATCATGATAAGATTCAAATTACTAAGCCAATTCAAACCTAATTAAGCCAAAGTATCAATCGATGAATTCATTAATCAAATATATTGGGCAAAATCCTAGAACAAGCAAAACATCCGATTTGGCTATTTTTTTTACGCACGTCAACCAAAAAATCGGCAACCTCCAAATTCTACCCAATCAGAACGAATGCTTTTTAAGCTTAAGCAAGCAGATACTTACACACTGCTTACGGCAAGCTTTACTATACAATTTTAACATAAATTTTATTTCGTTTTACAATTATTTACAAAGTTTCAGCAAGTTTTTCTTCACGATTTTCTATTTTTACAAACTTTTAGCAATATTTCGTCTGGATATTTCAATTTTTACATACAAACATTTAGCAATTTTTTCCTCCAGATTTTTCTATTTTTAATAATTTTTAGCTATTTTTTCCTCCTTGCTAAAACTTTGTAAATTGTCACAAAACGGAATAAAATCAATGTTTACTTCGTGAAAAAATTTTCATAGAAACTGTGTAAGTAGTGAATTCTCTGCTACAAAGAACACAGGTTACGATTGGGGAGAATCTAGAGATTTCTGATTTTTCAAAAGCACGAAACTCATTCAAGCACCAGTTAGTAACATATATATGTACACTTTGTGTACATAACAGAAAAAAAAAATCCTGGATGCATGAAACTCCCTGTGCAGCAATCTCTAGAATGCATGAAATTCATTCAAACAGCAGTTAATAATTTATATATATATATGTATATATGTGTATGCTTCGCGTACATTAACTGAAAAAAAAAAATCCTGGATGCACAAAAATTGCTATATTCCGCACTCCCTAGAATGCATGAAATCCATTCAAGCTGCGGTCAGTAATGTTCGCACAAAAATCGGTTTACAGCAATCTCTAAAGTGCTTAAAATACATCTTATCATATAAAATCAACAAAAATGCACTTACCGTTATTTCTCATCCTTCGTTTTTTTTTAATATTTCACAGGATTTATCCTTTATGACATAAAACACATTTCATAAACATAATTCAACAAATCTGACACACAACAAACCAACCCACAGAAAATAGAACTCTATTATAGAATATTCTAATCTGTCAACCAACCAATCAAATCTAATTCCCTCAAAAACCAGCTCAATTTTCAGAACCATGCATTCTGCTCATGCTAGAACCAAGCACAGAAGGCGTGGAAAAAACGTAAGAAATAAACCGGTAACAAGAAAACTCATTTATCGCTTCGCTAAATTCGATGACGCCAAGCGTCTCGCTTGTTCTAGGATTTAACCTATTTTTCTTAATTATCTGTCTTAGTTTGTGAATAAATTTTTGTAATGTCAGTTGAAACTGATCTCTCGTACATAACGATGCATCATATTTTTTTAATGTTTTTTTTTTCTACACCATGATGTTGCTATTTAACAACATTATTTTAATTTTAAAAAGAAAACAAACAACTAATAAATCTGTAAATATGAACGTTTTGCACTCCTGAAACCCCCCCCCCCCCCCCCCCCAAAAAAAAAAAAAAAATATATATATATATATATTGTTTTAATTTCAGGGTAACTGAAGAAAAAAAAAATCCTTCTATAGCGTTTCTATTTTTCCATGCGCTGTGAAGATTTTTTAACGGGTTCAAAAACAAATTTCACAAATACTTCTAACTTAATTAACAAATATTTCAAAAATATATTTTTAATTCCATGTTGTTTATGTATGAAGAAAGAAACAAAAGTTTGGTAAACTTCTATCTCTGTTTAAATAGTCTATTTCAAGAATAAAAACATTCGGTAGAATGCATAGCTTTGACAATACATAAACAAAAATGAAGAATACAGTACCTTTTTTTTTTTTTTTCAATTTCTTATATTTGGTGCAAGATACTACTGAATACTTTGCTACAAGATTTGTTTACAGATATTACCCTCTCTCATGATTTTTAGGTTTCCAATGCCACGTCTACCATTGCCCCGAGAACTGACGACTGATTTCGTGATTTATTAAGTAAAATCTATATTTAACATTTGAAAATAAACTTTCACTAGAAAAAAAAAACAAAAAAAAACAATGGTAGAACTTTGCATTTCTCTGACTTAGGAAAATAAATATTAGAAGATAAATACATATTTCTTTATTATCTGTTTTTAAAATGCAAATTTAAGAAATGAAATTGAAAAAAAAAAGGTACTGTATTCTTCATTTGTTTATATAGCTGATCAAATATACGCATTTCACTGAATGTTTGGATTCTTATACTATGAAACAGAAGCTTACAAACGTGTTTTTTATCGTACATAAACAACATGGAATTAAAAATATATTCATGAAGTATTTGTTAATAGAAGTTAGAAGTATTTGTGAAATTTGATTTTCAACACTTCAAAAAATGTTCATAGCAGCGAATCGCATCGCACACGAAGAAAACAAACTGATGATTGATTCATTTTGAATGATTCCTTGTTACGCAAATTAATTGATAAAAAAAAATCTTAATCTTTTTTTTCCTTTAAAAAATCACAAATTAAATATAAATAACAATTAAATTGTATATGTATAATTATAAAATATTTCAATATTTTAATCAAGGAATCTAAATATTTTTCGACTTAATGAAGATTTTGATATAAGAAATTCTTTATTATAACAAAAAAGAAAAATATACAAACAATAATTTAATTTAATACATATATATTACATATTAAAAATTGCATTAAAAACTGTTTTCGTATTAAAAAAAAAAAAAATCTAAATAGTTCTTCCGCCAGATATGATTGCGAAATCGCCTTTAACTATAACCGTGATACCCATGAATATCCTGACCGCGCAGGAATAAAAAAGGGTGAAAAGGCCGAAAATCTTTAATGTTAGTCTACCAGAAAAAGCATAAGAAAAGAGTCCGATTTTGAAGCTGGATTATATAAAAAACAAGAGTTTTCCTACGTTAGCTCAAAATCTTACTCTCTTCATCTAAAAGCGATTAATATAATATATTAATTTAAAAAAAATCGTTCGATCCATTTTCGAGATAACACCTCTGTGCCCATTACACCATTACATTTTCCATTTTCGCTTAAAAATTGGTTTCCAGATCTCAAAATCTACTGCATGTAGAAATCTATAAATTTCAGGATAGAGTTAGGCCATAGATATAAGACTAATGTGAAAAAATCGAAACGGTATGCCTCATATTTACTGAGATATTAAATGTCGGCGTTTCGATTTTCCTTTGATGTCCTGCTAGCTGTATATATGAGAGTGACGGAATCTTCGGTTTTGGGCTTACGGTTTTCGGTTTTTCGCTGCGTCACTCAAGAGACTACCGTCTCTTATGATAGTTTCTAAGAACAGCTCTGTGACGGACAGACAATGGAGCTGGAGTAATAGGGTTTCGTGAGATGAACGAAAAACCTTTCACAAACATCCATTTAATAAAACAAGCAATTTCACAAAATCCCTTTTAATAAAATAGGCATCTTCACAAAATTCCATTCCATAAAATCATAATTTTCATTGATTATTTTTATTTTGTTAGATTTTAAAATGTGTAATTTGCAAACAAAAACAAGTTCAGCAGAAAGTAAAAATTTAATGAAAGGACTTAAAGAAGTCATTATTTAATAAGTGCTTTGTTCAAATTTGAGTAACTGGATGTCATCTTTCTTTACAAAATGTTATTTTTCACAAAAATAACTTTTAATTTTCACAAAAGGCCCAAGAAAAAAAAACCCCTGTGTTGAGGACCCTTGATCACACACCAATTTACTGTGCATGGTAGACTTTGAAGAAGTTTAGATCAGTTAAAATATTTACATTTTTGTATGACAATGTTCACACAGTTTGATAAAAGTACATTAAAGCCTTAAAAATCAAGCAGTATTGGAAGAACTACCCTTAAAAAGAAAATTTTCATATTATACTCAGAGATGGATAATTACATCTTTTTACATGCCACTGGTGAGTGATATTTTAGGAAATTTTTTAAAAAGTACAAGCAATAGAAAATATGCTAAAAAGAACATTCCTCTCTTGTATATATTATTTTTTAATTTTATTTTATATAAAACATGAAAATACATTATAGTAATGTATTATTTTTGCAGTCATGCAATTTTTTCTATAACAATTTTCAGCTGCATGATTTATCTTGCTGGCTGGTAAGATTTTCTGAAAATTACTCACCCCTACATATGCTCTGCAATAACAATAATTTTGAGGGTTTTCATAATTGTAATTGTTACACCTGATTTTAATTTGAGAGTGTTCATTTTTCCATTTAATACTCAGCAATGATGCTGAAGATTCTTTGTGGGTTTCTGGTATTCACACACTTCTAAAATCTGGGTCATTTTTTTTGTGAATGTAGTGTCTTATTTTTAATAAGTTAATTTCAACATATTAATGCAAAATATGCCATCTTTGATTAGTTATTTCTTCTAGTACAAAAATTATGCATCCTGGAGGATTTTCTTTTCACCCTGTCTTGTATGCATCTCTTCACCATTTTTTTTGCATAAATGATGCATTATTACACATCAATGGCATCAATGCTCAGGTTACTTTGTGTGGAAAATAATTAAAAAGTTATGCAGATTTGTGTTAATAAAATATTTTTGAAATAGGAGATGGGTTGATAAATTTTTATTTTTGATCCTTAATAGGGTCTTTTTTTT
This sequence comes from Maratus michaelseni, assembly GCA_963931845.1. Classification (NCBI taxonomy): domain Eukaryota; kingdom Metazoa; phylum Arthropoda; class Arachnida; order Araneae; family Salticidae; genus Maratus; species Maratus michaelseni. The sequence continues at coordinate 28,423,754 of OZ007600.1, read as the reverse complement.
TCTAGGTTGTTTTGATTGTTTTTAATATAATTTAGGATCTATATTTAGTGCTTCTCTGACTAATTTTTGTTTGAAGATTGTTTAAATGTGTTATAACAAGATCAGAAATATAGGTTTATGTTGGAAATCTTAATGTATTTCAATTATATCAAATTTGATTTCCCTTTTCCCATATGAAGTGCTTATAACACTATCGCAGTTTTATAAATGTTTTACTTTATTTTTAACTTGCCGCTGTATTGAGAAAAAAAAAAAAAAATCAACTCTATATTATTTATAAAGCAAAAATGTGTCTGTGAGTAACGCTGAACAATAAATTTTGCTTTTACTATAATGATTTAACTTCTAATCAACTTACAATTTAAAATTTTACACTGTCATATAAGAAAATAATGTTCTTTCAAATGCAATTTGTTTGAAAACAATATCTCAATTTACTGATTTTTTATATTTTTAAAAATAATTTTCAAGCATGATTTTATTAATAATCTATCCAGGGTTGTTACACCACCTGGAAAAGTCAGAGAATTTGTAAATTGGCCTAATAAGTTGGCCCACAATGTACCTGCATATGGCATGAACTCATCTATTTGAAATCAGGGGTCTGTCCATGTCCAGACTTTTTTCCCAGGGTCCTGTGTTTGTTAAATTGTGAACAGCTTTTTATATTTGTGAAAAATCTAATAATAATTTTGTGAATTTGAAATTATCGTTACATTCAGGTTTTTGTTTATATATTTTTAAGAATATATATGGATGTAAAATACATATATTTTCTTTATATGTGTAAAAGTGACAGGTCGGATTTTACTTTTAAAGGAGTAATTTGTGAAATGTTCGGTTTAAAGATGGAAAAATTTTGCGAAGGGTCCTGTTTTAGGTAAAATAGTTTTGTGAAGGGTCCAATTTTTTCCTAAACAGTTCTCTGGAAATACCAGGACATATGTGCGTACATCCTCATTTTGAGCCCAGACTTGAATGTTCTGAGCTTCTGGTTTTTTGCGTCACTAATTGCTATTGTGATTTGTTTTGTGCAGGCTTTATAGCAATGATTGTTTTCACACCCAATAGATACTATAGAAGAAAAAAACTCATTAATTTTCCTGCTGTTTTGTTTCTTTCTTTGTTGTTCATTTGTTTATGTGTCGGTCATTATGTTCAGTTGTATTTCGTAAATTGTAGTGTTTCAATTTCGGTTTTGTGTTTTTTGTATCTCTGATAGAGAAAAATGATATAAACTACTTTTGACAAAATTAAATATATCTGGTATTCAGCATACTACTACTAAATTGAGTATGGTACTTAAGGGGTTAAAGCAATTCAATCAAAACATCTTAGAAAAAAGAAAATAGCTTTGATCTTATTGGGGGGGGGGGACAAAAATTAATGCTGATTCCTTTATTTATTTTGTATGTGTGTATGTTTTCGATGCACTGTGACTTCTTGAAAAATGTCAGTGATAATTTCACACCAAAAATTAATGCTGATCCACCCATCTTCTTTATTGATTTTGTATCTGTGTGTGATTTCGATGCAGTGTGACTTCTTGTGAAAATTTTTGTTTTACTGTCTAGAAACAAGACAAACATTGCTGTTTAGTGCAACCCTAACACAGAAGACAGAAAATCTAATCAAATTTGCTCTCAAACAGCAGCCTATGTACATTGGTATAGATGATGATGAGGAAAAGGCAACTGTTGATGGCTTGATGCAAGTATGTTCATTAAAATATCTAAAATATTATATACTGTTTAATTACTTTGTGATAAAGTAATCATATATGTTTTAATATGGCATTTTTTCACATTAATTTTACATACCTGGATGGATACTCCATGTAGTTTGTTTCTATTGTGCACTATTTCTCAGTTTGCATATCATTTTTCTCTTTACAATCAAAATGCTAAGGCTCTCACAATAATTGAGAAAACTGCCTGAATTTATTTTAAATGTATCTTTAGATTTTATGAGAGATAACTAAGTTTCAATATTTTGAAATCTTTGAAATTTTTGTAAAAAAAAAAAAAAAACTGAAATATATGCAATTTTTATAGGTTTATTCCCCATCTACATCCAATTCTTATTTTTCTTCTTCTGATCTAACCTTTATATCAGAAATACAATACTTAGGTTTGTACAACAAAGTGCCCTGAATATAAGATTTAAAAAAAAATCTAGTTTGAAATACCAACATTGGAAAAGAAGGAATGTTAAAATTGTTAAATAATAATAAAAAAAATTCTTAATTTATTCACAATTTAAGGCCTTTTATTATTTGTAATGATTTTGCTTTATTGAAACAAGATCCAAAAACTTAAATATAAGTGTTATATACAGATTAAATTTTTTTAGTACTAAATCCCCTTAAGGTGGTTCTCAAATGACTTGCTCAACAGCACGAAACTTTCTGACACATTTTCTTACTCATTTTTAAACACAGACATAAAATTGGCAGAACTGGCTTTGGAATCGAAATGAGTTTTCTATTTTTTGATAAATGATCACTTATCCAGTTACAAGCATTTCTGGTCACGTGACAACACTTTTTTTTAATTTCTTGTGCTGTTGTATCGCAAATGTGGTTCAAAACATTGACTTTGACAGTATTTTCTGAACTATCTTCTGGTTTTACCAAAAAATGGAAAAGTGTTTCGATGACAAAGTTTCTGAATAAGAACATCTGCCAATTTCATGCGTTTCCCAACAAATATGAATTAAATATGTCATATAGTAGCCAGTTGGAATTGAGAACAAACAGCCTTAAGGAAAATATTCCCAATGGCCAGTAGATGGGATACTAAGTAAAAAGTAATTACCAGTCAGAAACTCTTCCCCCCCCCCCCCCTTCAAAAAAAAAAAAAAAAAAAAAAAAAAAAGCCTACTGCTAGTGGTTACTAACCAAAATTTCTTATTTCTAGCTTTACATCTAAAAACAATTACAAAAAATTTGAATGCATACTAAAAAAAAAAAAAAAGTAGAAAAGGAATACATACCAGATGGTTAAAAAAGTGATTGTAGATTTAGTGTTTAACAATGAATCAATTGCTAAGATTAGTCAAAAGCAGGATTTGTAAATATCATGCTTTTTCAGAAACAAAATATATCCGATATTTTGATATATATCTGATATTTTCAAAATAGTCAACTTGCTACTGATTATGATTTATAAATATTTTGAATATAATAATGCACTGTAAATTATGATGAATGCTTACAATAACGTAAAATATTGAAAGGATTACAGGGGTCGATCCAGGAAAAATTTGGGGTCTATTTAGGGCCCTTCACAAAAATCTATTTAATAAAATGGGTCCCTTCACAAAAATCTATTTAATAAAATGGGACCCTTCACAAAAATAAATTTGATAAAATGGGTCCCTTCACAAAATTCTATTCCATAAAAACTTACTATTTATTATTTATTTATTATTTTGTGATGTTTTAAAATGTGTAATTTGTAAACAAACAAGTTCACCAAAGAGGAAAACTTCAGCAAAAGGATTTAAAAAAGTTTTTGTTTATTATAAATGCCTGGTTCCAATTTGATTAACTGGATTTCAACTTTCATTACAAAATGTTATTTTTCGCAAAAATAACCTTTACTTTTCACAAAATGGGCCCCAAGGAAAAAAAACCCTGCATCGACCCCTGGATTAAATAAAATAATAAAATTAAGTAAAATAATAAAAATTATAATTGTTCATAATAATGATGAGATAAATTGTACTTGTATTTGATGTGATAAATTGTATTCAATGAAACTCACCTCATAAAGGCTAATAATTTATATCAGAATCATAAAATAATGTTTTATATCTTGTTTAGCCAGACTTAATAACAAAAAAAAAACTTGATTAATACATAAATATATTTGGTAAGAAGATCGTGATCAGCATTATCTCGAATTTTTTCAGAAATAAATTTAATACTTCCTTTGTGAAAATGCATATGTTCAATCTTATTAACCAGAATTACATATTAAAATGTGCATGGAATGATATAGTAATAAAAAAAAATCTTGAATTTTCTCCCTACATCTTAACTGTAAATTTTCATTGTTTACATCTGTAACAATTTGCAGATGTTAGAGTGCCAGATTTGAGGAAGCTTATTGTATATCACCTAAAAACACCGCCTGTGCCATTACATTTTGCTTCATGCAGACTTGTAATATGCATATAAAAAGTTTTTAAAAGAAATTATTTTCTTAATTAAAAATAAAATATGTAAGCATTTTCCTCAAAATTATAATTCATCATCTATAAATCAATCTGAAATATATGTTGTAGTTTATTTCTATTTGATAATGTTGTTTGAAAGTTATTCTTACATATTTAAAACAAATCATTGTTAAAATGAAATTTCTTCATTTTGCAGGGTTATGTAGTTTGCCCATCTGAAAAGAGGTTTCTTCTTCTCTTCACATTTTTGAAAAAGAATCGCAAGAAAAAAATCATGGTCTTCTTCAGTTCCTGCATGTCTGTCAAATTCCACCATGAACTCCTTAATTATGTAGATTTACAGTGCACATGCATTCATGTAAGTATCAAGAATTTTACAAAATTCTTATCTGCATGTTAAATTGAAATTTGGTATTGATAAAAGTCACTGTCACTCTCTTTTCTGGAACTCATCTTCTGGCAATACCAAATCCTAACCACTGGAGTTTATTCTGGAGTATATTCACCACAGCAATAGCTACTTCCTATTTGCTTAGCAGGAGATTTATTCCTTGGGCAAAAAGTGCATGTTCTTTGAGGTAATCAATCCATGCTTTGACTTCAGCCACACATCTCATGACTTTTTTGCTATAGACAACTTTTATGATGCCGTTAAATGTTTGGCTTGGGGAAACACACTTTTCTTTAGAAGTTTGTCATGGGAAATGTTTTTCTGCAGAAACATGAATTTCACTTTAAAAAAAAAAAAAATTTTTTTTTGACCACTTCTTGTGTATAGTTCAGTGCTTATTTGCATTGAGATTCATGAGTATGTGGTTGAGGGAAGATGAAGAGTGGGAATGGGAGATCCCGGTAGACATGCTTTTTTATAGTTCATAATGATCAAGAAAGTCACAATTTTCTTCAGTCTGTCATTAAAAATTGTTATTTTTGTTGATCAGTAAAGAAAAAAAAATCACAATTTTATTTAATCAGTTGCAAAAAGTCACAACTTTTTTTAATGGGTAAAGAAAACAACTGCTATTCTCGCCGATCAGTAAAAAAACAAAAATCACAATTTTTGTCGATCAGTAAAGAAAAAAATCACAATTTTATTCAATCAGTTGCAAAAAGTCGCAACTTTTTTTAATGGGTAAAGAAAACAACTGCCATTCCGCCGATCAGTAGAAAAACAGAAATCACAATTTTTGTCGATCAGTAAAGAAAAAAAAAAAATCACAATTTTATTCAATCAGTTACAAAAAGTCGCATTTTTTTTTTTTTAATGGGTAACAAAAACAACTGCCATTCTTTTCGATCAGTAAAAAAACAAAAATCAAAATTTTTGTCCATCAGTAAAGAAAAAAAACCATGATTTTGGCAGCTTGGTCAAACGTTACATTGAAGCTTTTAGTGATTCAATCCTTCTTCATCTACAACATGAATGCCAACATTTGTATTAAACTTATTTTATTAAAATCTAAAACATTAAGAAGGATAGAACCTGCATTTTGTGCATATCTGTTTTACATTTTTATTGACATCTAATTAGTCGTGCAAAATTAATGCTTTAATTCATCACTGAACTCATGTGAATTATAATACAAGATATAATTTTGGTAAGTTACTCCATGGTTATGAATATGCAAATAAACATCCAAGTAAGAAAAAAAAAAAATAACATGCTTAATCTGAGATAGAATGTGAAAAATTGAATGATGGCATTTCAAATTATTACCTCATAGACTGTGCAATTTTAGAAATTTCTGATAATGGCTTCAATGGAGCCAAAACATGTAAACAACAGTCTAATAAAACATTTTTGCTGTTTTTAAGGTTTTTATTTGACACCTTTTAGCAGTTAAAAATACTCTAAGCAAAATATTTTACTAATGAAAAAGACATTGTAGTGGATCGATGTGTATCAGTTACAATATTTGAAAAGCAAATGTGTGTTTTATAAGCAAACTTAAGCATCAAAGTCATGACTGTAGGTAAAATCGTTGTTGTCAAATCAAAATTTCTAGGCACAAAATACAACTAGCCACTGCTAATTTCGACCTTTGTCCCCAATGACGAGATTTGTTCCAAAATTAGGTTTGCTAATTCATCAAACATTTTGCTCTTGTCACATTCAATTCAAAGCTTTAATCAATTTCCATACCTAGCACAGTTGCCTTGCCACCTGGAAAACACAGGAAATTTTTTTAAAAGGGAAAATACAGAGAATTTTAAATTTCTTAGTTTTGTCATCCAAGAAATGCCAGTCACCTTAATTCTCATGAGCAAAAAATGATCATATATAGGTGAAAACTGGGAAATTTAGTTAGTAGACAGTGGCCGGTAAACTCAGTTTCATTAGTGGCCACTTTTTAAAGTTAGCGGCCACTATTATGTTTCAAACTTTCTTGACATCTAGATAAATTATATAAACATATTTTTCTATAAGAGTTTTATACCTATTGTATGAGTATGTGTGTATTTCGCATGATTAAACAGCATCTCTTGAAGAAACAATCCAACTAGTGAGCATGTGGCAGGAGTCGAACTATTGAAGATACTGAAATGTCCTTAAAATCCGCTTGTATCCGGTGGGAAAAAAAGGAATAAATTACTTGAAATGCATGTGGAATGAATCAAAGCTGATGAATATATTTTGCAGAATAAAACTGTATTTCTTTAAAAAATAATCCAACTGTACATGAGAAAAACCCGAAATATTGAAAATACAGCTAAGTCATTGAAATCTGTTTGCATCTGGTAGGAAAAAGTATTAACCAGTTCTCTAATTAGATGTAATCAGTGTAGAGATGCATATTTCCATGAAAAATAGTGTATTTCACTTGGCGATCGATAACAAATTTTTTAATCATGGCTAATTTTTTAATCGCCACTTTTTAAACTTTAATCGCCATGTGGCGAGTGGCGACTGCTAATTTTCACCTATATGATCATAGCTACAGTACCATATATGTTGGAAATTTTGAAATATTGTATGTGTTGGAAATTTACACTAAAATCAATAAATAGTAAAAGTTTGCAAAATTATCAGTGCCAGATTGTAAATTGCTCATGTATCAACCACTTGCATCACAAAGTACATTTGATGCTTATTTTTCTCCTCCCCCATCTTTACACAGATCTAGATTTCTTTTCTATATGCTACAGGACATTCAAGAGAGTACTGATAAATGATAATGGATTAAATATGTGGTATATTTTTCCATTATTCTGTATTGTATTAGCAAGAAAAGATTTTGAAACTATCAGTTATTTCCATCCCAGTTTTTCTGAAATCTAATTTTATACTTAATTATTAAAGTATATATTGTTGTCTTTTCTTTGCAATCACAACTCCTAATACTAACTTAATCGACTTGTTAACACTACTAATGTTAAACTTGTTTAAATTATATTTGATAATTATGTTTAAATTATTATATTGAAAATTAACCTAAATGAAATGTCTGTACTTTTATGCATTTTTAAATGCATCAAATGATGAAATATAATGTATAGTGCAATAATCTTCCTACTTTTTTTTTAACAAATCTTCAGATTTTTGAGCATCTGTTTTCATTTGCAACAAGCTCTCTATAAAAATAATGGTTATTCATGTTTGTTAATAGTTATGTGTTTGTATGTTCAAGGAATTTAGTTCTGTAGTGGTATGGGTGCAAGACCTTCAGTCTTGGAGAGATTTTTTACTGATTGTAAATTCTACTTTATTTACTTAAATTATAGCAATTTTACTCTCAACCATTTTTAATCACTTTCTTTTATTGCAAGAGATCAATTTTTAGCCATAATACAACACAGAAATCCTCTAATTCATTTTCATTCGGTTATTCCTAATACTGGGAAAAGTTTTCAGTCTTGACTTAGATAGACTTCTTGCACCCATGTGTAATGGAGTTTGTTATGAACAGTTATCAGTTATAACTGTAATTTTGTATCTTAACTAAATACTACATATCAAAATTTGACAAGGTGGTTCTCAAATGACCTACTCAACAATGCAAAACTTTCTGACTCATTTTTAAACGTAAAAGGCATAAAATTAGCAGGCCTGAGTATTGAAGCGATTTGGAATCAAAATGAGCTTTTCATTTTTTGATAAATAAATTATTTATCATGTAATAAGCGATTCGTGTCACGTGACAACACATTCTTCTCCTTTCTCATGCTGCGGCTTCAGTAGTTTGGTTTTCTGAAAGGACTTCTGCCTTTACCAGAAAAGGGAAAACATGTTTCGATTACAAAGTTTCTGAATAAGAACACCTGCAATTTCATGTGTTAATGAACAAAAATTAATTTAAAAGATATGTCATAAAGTAGCCAGTTTGGATTTGAGAACAGCCTTAATGGGAAATATTCACGTAGTTTTCTTAATCCATGTTATAAAACATTTACCAACAATTGTAGATCTGTTCGATTTATTTAATCGATAATTACATGCCAAATCTTCCAATTTAAATATTTTTACCAACAATTGTAGATCTGTTCAATTTATTTAATCGATAATTACATGCCAAATTTTCCAATTTAAATATTTTTATACAAAATCGGTAAGTAAGAAAATATATTGTCATGTAATCAGTTTTATTTAATAATAATATGAATTAAAAAAAGACATTTGAAATCCTCTAACTTTTCCTCCTGAAATAAAATATTTTATTGATATTATTGAAATGAATTATTTGAAAACAGAACAGAACCATTGGGGATTGAACCCACACTCTTTTGAGAACTAAATTTAAATGTAGCACCTTACACAACTCAGCTATCCTGAGCTTGAATTGCAAAGCTAATTTAGCACATGCACAAAAAACTCAATTTTGGGTTGAAAGTAGATTTTACTTTTAATAATCTAGATAATGTTCTTGTTACAGTCAAATCTCGTTAACACGAACACGCTTAACACGAATTACTTTTAGCACAAACTGTTTCCGATTGCCCCGTCCAGTTGTATGTAATGCATTTAAGTTCGGATAACACAAACTTCTTTTAACGCGAACAAAAAAAGTTTCCCCTTGAGTGTTTGCGTTAACAGGTTCAACTGTATTTAATATTTTGCATATTTTCCTAATGCACATTGTAAGTTTACATTTGTTTATATTTCTTTTATGATTTAACTTTGTGTTATTTCCCAATTTTTAGGGAAGACAGAAACAAAACAAGCGTACAGTAACATTTTACAATTTTTGTAAAGCCCAGTCTGGAATATTATTGTGTACCGATGTTGCTGCTCGAGGATTAGACATTCCACAAGTAGACTGGATTGTTCAGTATGATCCACCAGATGATCCCAAGGTAGTTATTTAAAAACAATTTCATTTCTCTCTTAATATTTGTGATTCAGCTTCAAAAAATAGTGTGATATTAGTGTAATCAGTTTTAACTGTCGCAATGCTTCATTTCTACTTGAAATCAACTGTTCATAGTTCGTATGATTATTTTTCAGACTTTTACAGTCTGAATTAAGATTGGTATACTTTAAATTAATTTTTTGTATAGTTTGTCTCCTAAAGATGAAGTTTTAAGTAGGCATGTACTGAATATTCGATTAGGCCAAATATACAGGTAGAACTTCTAAAATCCGGAATCGCTTGGGACTCCGCAATTCCATATTTTCGAAATTTCCAGAATTTCGAGACTGAGAAATAACAATTTAAATTCTAAATTAAAGCCACACTTAAAAATAAGAAACACATACTATAGAGTTTCTAAATACTCTACACCCGAGCGATTCCGGATTTTAGAAGTTCTACCTGTACATAAAAAAACCTTTTCAAAAATCTTAAAAAATAATTCTTACACACAACTGCTCTTTTTTAACTGTCAATAAATAAAGATACTAATTCAGAATAATTAAGAAATAGAATCATATTTAAATAAAATATATCTTTATCGTTATTTATTTTCAGTTTAAAAAATTAGTGTGATATTACTATAATCATTTTTAACTGTTGCAATGCTTCATTTCTACTTGAAATCAACTGTTCATATGATTATTTTTAGACTTTTACAGATTGAATTAAGATTGGTATACTTTAAATAAATTTTTTGTATATTTTGTCTCCTAAAGATGAAGTTTTAAGTAGTATTGAATATTCGGTTAGGCCAAATATACACACACACACATAAAAAAAAAACCTTTTCAAAAATCTTTAAAACACAACTCTTACATACAACTGCTTTTTTTTTTTTTTAACTGTCAATAAATAAAGGAATAATTAAGAAATAGAATCATATTTAAATAAATGATTTATTTATTGTTATTTATTTTGTTGTTTAAAAAGTAGCACTTAATAATAAGTGACAGTTAATTATTAATGACAATATTCATAGGAATTAATGATGTACTAGCTGGCTTCGCCTGCCAGCGGGCCCCTAATTTACGTCGGTGCCTCGAATTGTAGAAAATCTCGAATCTTGTAAAACCTCAAACCGGACGAACCGCCGACCCGGGTCCCCGCTGCCTTCGGCACCGTATACCGGTCGTGCTACGCACGCACCGGGTAATCCCTTAAATTGCACATAGAATAGTATAAACCTCTAACTGAACGAACCTCCGGCTCGGGTCCCCGCTGCCTGCGGCACCGTATAGCAGTCGTTCCGACCCTGGTCCCCGCTGCCTTCGGCACCGTATGACGGTCGTGCTACGCATGCACCGGATAATCCCTTAAATTGCACATGGAATAGTATAAACCTCTAACTGAACGAACCTGCGGCTCGGGTCCCCGCTGCCTGCGGCACCGTATAGCAGTCGTGCTGCGCACGCGCTGCAGTATACGTTAGTTCCACCTTCCGCCACCAGGTGGCGCAATCTGTTTATATGATCATAACTGAAATCGTTAAGACTTTCGATGTCGAGTCAAATGAGCCATACCCCATCGTTTTCATGCCCGTAGAACCGAAGATAGGAAAGCGCCCCCTAGTGGTGAAAAAACGAAATAAAATCGGTTGGCGATGACACTGCTTTTCCTCAAACAACTTATGTAGACTACCTGAGTTCTATTTCAATGACAGTGAGCTGTAGAAAAACTTAAAACTAAAAAAAAAAAATCGATAACGGGCGAAGCCCGCTTTTTCCTATCATAATATGTGGTTGCCACTCTAAAACAAAAACTGAAAATACTCGTAATGCAGTTTTTAGACGCGGCCTACTTCTTAAAATCGTAATATCTAGCCGGCACTGTAATGGAAATCTTTCTTTTGCTTTAATTATACAAATAACGATGATTAATTATACAATAAAATAATATATCGGCTCATAATGAAGATATGGCAATAATTTTTAGATATTCTGAAAGCAGAATCTATTTAGCGTCGCCCTGTCAAAGTTTGGAATTTCTGCGCCTCTTAGAAAACCCAATTGAACGTCACGTGACCACCGTAAAAAAATTGCGCCTCTACTCTTGAAAATCCTCCTCTTGTCTGAAAATATCCGGTCACGTGTCGTTTTTCTGCATTGGTTACAAATGATTAGAAATAGATTGCTTCATTAACCGGTTTTTAATTGATATCTTCCGATTTTACTGGTCGAATTGTACAATCTTTTTTTTGTTGAAATCAGGATTTTTTTTTACGTGTGATGGCCGATTTGGGGGTCCAGAGATTAATTCTTTCATTGTTTTTCGAAAACGGACTTGAGCATTACATGAAAGCTGTCAGGTGAATTTGCTCTTTCTTCCTTCCAAACATCTGCGCTCCAGGCAGTCTGCGGTCTCCACATGCCGCGCCGAAAGAATTAAAAATTTTTTTTTTATTGATCGATTTTTAAAGGATTTTTTCAGTTCTAATGGTCGTACTGGAATGATTTTTTGAATTTCTGAAAGCAAATGCTCTCCTGAATCTGTCTGTCCCATTTCCGAATTTCTGACCCCCCGACTTCCGTAGATCCGGGTCGGTTTAAAAAGCCACATTGCGGTTTGGGGCTTAATTTGCTCCTGGCGACCCTGCCTTTTTCGAGAATCGTCTCCACCGGCAACCCTCGGCGGAGGCGAACTTTTCGCTGTTTTGACTTCTCTTCCAACTTCGGTTTCGGTCGGTAATAAAAACAGTTTCGTCGGTTAATAACGCCCCGGGTCCGGGTCGGAGGCCCGACCCGATCGAAACTTGAGCGTCGCGCCTTTTTTGCGAATTTTTCGGTATGCGTCCGCCGTCGGTGCGTCGATTAGTCCAGGAGCCTTTGCGGGTACAAAGGTGGAGTGCACAGACAGACACACACACACACACACACACACAGACGTTTACCACGCTTAATATTAGTGATTAATGTAAGCTGCTGAGTATTATCTGGCAACAATCTAAGAAATTGGTAACAGATTTCATGTCTGATATTATACGTCTTGAAAAATAACTTTTGAATAAGAAACCAGGATTGCAAACAATTTATTCAGTCATAAATACAGAGTATTTCACTCCAAGCCGACTTGGAATTTTCGTTTGTAACTTTAACAATAATGAAGATAGGATAATGATATTTTTAACAGACTTACTTTGCTTTCTTTGAAATATGCCATCAGTAGAAGTGCTGGAAATTACCACTAGTCATGTCCAAACAACACAGATACTCCATTATTCGTAACACAGTTGATAATATATACTTTATCATTTAACTAAAATTCAGTGCATTTTTTTTTATGTCACCAAATTTCAACTAGAACAAAGTTAATTTGATGAAAATTAGGTTCAGTTTGTAGTGAGACACCCTGTATTTTTGACGGGATAAATGGATTGTGATGTTGATTTCCTTTTCAAAAATTGTATATCTTGATGTGCATTACCACCACTAAAATTCTTAGAAACACCTTGTATATTTCCTACTTCTAAAAGAAAAAGTTCATTCTAGAAAGCATTTTCTGCAACACTTATGAACTTCCTTGCTAAATTAAAAAAAGCAAGAAAGTTATTCTTGCTGAGTTGCCACCATTTCAATATTTATTGTTTATACTCCCTTTATTCTCGCCCTGACAAATAAATGCTACTGTGTGACTGATTTAAGAAAGACTGGAACCGGTTTGTGACCAGTCCTGTTGCCAGGGTAACTGGTCAATCAAATTTATTTTAGGGAAGTCAGTCTTTTTCTTTTCATGTCAAGTTTCTCTCGTTCAATCGGTCATTTCGAGAATTATTGCAGTCTTTTGTCCTTTTGCTACCTGCGAACGAAGTTCCCTCCCTACAAGTTTTGGAACCTTCCAAAACAGGACACTTGCTCATGGTTTTTCTAATGAGAGCCACACAGTATATTTTTGTAAGGGTTTTTTTTTCCTTTCTAGTCAGCTATAACTAGTTTAAAGAAAGACAAGGAGGTTAAATAATAATAAAAATTTCTTTTTACTTTTAAAATATTTGTTAGGATATAACGAAATTTTATTCATTCATTTTAGTTCAAAGAAGAAACCACAAACAGTTTAAAGTTTCATTAATTTTAAAAGTTTTAAGATTGACCTCTTAAATAATAACTTAATGCATAGTTTTTTTCCTTCTTAGGGTAAAATGTAATTGTGAAAAGTTCTGTTTATAAAAATAGAAGTATTTGTGTTAAATCTGATGTAAAATTATTTTAAAATTTAACTTTTTAATATCTTTAAAACCTTTAATTTTTTTGGGGGGATATATATATACCCCCAAAACTTTTTGCTTTCTGGAATGAACTTTTTTCTTTTAGAAGTAGGAAATATACAAGGTGTTTCTAAGAATTTTAGTTGTGGTAATGCACATCAAGATATACAATAAGAAAAAAAATATATACAACATTTATCTTGTTTTTAACACTGCGAATGCTCTTATCTCAAAAACTATTTGACATAGAGAGCTGGTTCATTTATGTCATTTTATTCAGTTTTTTTTTTGCCTAAAACTTCATGTGCTCATAACTCAAAATTTAATATTTTAACCACCAACACACCACCAAAAATTAAAAAAAAAATTCTTGATTTTTATGGAAAAAAACCCTCCTGTTTTTACAGTAATATAGAATGCATGCGCTTAATTTCATGATGATATGTCAATGGAATCTTATGAAAGAAAATTAATGTGGAATGTTATAGTGGGAAATGTTAGCCTGTGTTAAATGAAAATGCATTTTTCATTTAACACTGTAACCAAATTCTTTTGTGTGTTCCTATAAACGAATAATGAATGCTGTGTACATTATATTCTCTAGTAACCACCTTTTAGTCCACCTCAGTGATGTATATCAATTTCAGTATGTTTGAAATGGTGTAACCTCATTCAAATACACTGCAGACTATTTTTTTCCCCACACACTGTAATTTAACTGAAATTTTTTTTTGTGTGTCCCTGTAAATGAATTATAAATGCTACACACTTCATTTTCAATACCGAACATGCTATAGTTTAATAATGTATCAGTTGTTTAAAAATCCGAGTATATTTACGCGAGTTGCACAGGCAGACAAACCAAATTCATAAACCCTTTTCAGCTATGTTGGAATGTGTTAAAAAAAAGGGGAGGGGAGGTTATCAGCATTTTCTAAGAAATGTCTAACAAGAATATTAATTTACGACAGAAGAATTCTATTTCCTGTTATCCATAAGTTTTACTGTATTATTTTGTTTATTAGATGATTCATAAGAAACATTTTCCATTTTATATTTCAGGAATACATTCATCGTGTGGGTCGAACTGCAAGAGGTGAAAATCAAAGTGGCCACGCTTTGCTAATCCTTCGACCTGAAGAAATGGGTTTTCTGAGGTACCTTAAACATGCAAGGGTTCCTCTTCAAGAGTATGATTTCTCATGGCATAAAATTGCCAATGTACAAAATCAGGTTAGTTTTAAAATTCATATTTTACAGGGTTCATACCATTGACATCTCATACAAATAGACGCCGGATCAGCAACCCTTTCTTGAAGAAAACATGTCCCTTCCTTTCCCACCAGCACATGCTGGTGGGAGAATATTATGCCAAACAGGTTTTTTTCCCGTCAAACTGTCACTGGAATTCCGCCGCATCCCACCGTTGCTGGGACTGAGAGAGATTTATTTCACTTGTGTTTGAGTTTATCGTGATATTTTCCTGTGGTGTACTTTCAAACATAAGTAATTTTAGTATTCACTAAAAATTTAGATGTTGCCTGTTGTAGCTTTTCGTTACAATTATACAAAACATCTAAATGCATTTTAAAGAAAAAACAGGAAAATTCTTTGAGCACAACTAGATCAATGTTTTTTGAATAGACAAGCTGCATTTGAGTGATAATTCCTCTTTTAAGGTTGTTTTAAAAGTATAAACGTAACATTTTTATTATTATTCTAATTGATAAAATTATTATATTCAAAGTATTTACAATTTTAGCCTTTAAACACAAGCTTTCTAAAATAATGTTTCATTTATAGAATAAAACTTGTTTATTTTATATTTAAATTATCTGAAACTGTTATGGGGCATGCGGATGAAAATGATTCAATATTATTGGATTTGATTTGGGATTGAATAGTTTTTTTTCTATAAATGTTTCAAAGCTTCAGTTCTAATAATTCTATGAGTATTATGGGGGGGGGGGGGGGGGGGTGCAATGTATATAATGCATCCGGTCCCAGGGCTGGACTACCGACGGCGACAAGGCACAATTCCACCAGTAAAATTTAATAGAATTTTTCATCTTATCAAAATGCCCTATTCATGCAAAAAAAAAAAAAAAAAAATCTTTTTTTTTACTAGTGAAAGTTTGCTTGTTAATAATGAGGCCCTGTCCGATCACAGGCCTTTTTTTTTATCATTTGAATAAAAAAAAAAATAGATCAGCAAAAATATTGCCACCCAATAGGTAAAATTATCTTTTTTTTTTTTTTTTTTTTTTCTTGTCCTTTACAAGATAAATTAGGGCCTCAGAACCTTTATTGTGCCAGGGCCTCTTTAAAGAGAAAAAAATCGGTCTTGTCCATTGGATAATTTTGAAATTACAAATCATAAAGTAAAATAAAAAATGTATTTAATATAAATTAAATTATTATACAAGATAAATTGGTTACTCCAATTTTATCTTTCGATTGGGTGTGGATTTGACTCAAAAAGACTCATAGGCTAGTTGAAATAAAATGCTAAAACTGTTTTTTCCTTGTGAATGCAACAGCTTGCTTTTCTAGTTCAATTTCATAGTTTCATTTCTAGATCTGTTTTTATTTTTTTTAATTATGAGAACAGAAACTGAAAGTTGCCAAGAAAGGGATTACCGCCAGAAAGCGGGCACCTTCGCCGTCTTTTGGCGATGAAAGTTGAAAGATGTTTTCTTCAACTCTCTCGGGAGAGAAGAAAGGAATCTGGTGTCCATTGATATTGGAAGTTAATGGTTCATACTCATCAGGGCATTATGGGATTCAGGGGGGAAATCAGGAGATAAATTTTGGGTCCTAAAAATCAAGAAAATCTCAGGGGATAGTCCAAAAAATTCTTCAAACTTGGGAAAACATGGCAAAATGCTCAGCTACTCTGGGAAATGAGGGCAATCGCTGTTATTCATGTACTTTGTGATGTCAGAATGAAAGTTTTGGGACTGGCACATCCGACCAGTTAATATTTGTAAACAGTAGACTTTTATGTCCCGCAGTGGCACAGACGGTTAAGCTCGGTTCTCGTAAGATCACCAAAAGCCAGACAGCATCAACCAAGGTCACTGTTTGGGAGGGTGACAACCTCTCTCGACTGCCGCTGCTGTGGGACCGTGTAAGTTAATGAGAGCTGGTGCAGGGATCATTCTAGAACATAAAAAAGGCAGGGTGCACGTCACATAATAAGGACAATTTTGTTGAAAAGGGCACATCATTTCATAAAAAGGGCATTTATGTAATAAGTGTATATACCAATATACTGGTGGGAAGGGAAGTCTGGCAACAGCTTAAAGTACCCCTTAATTTAAAAAATCCAATAACATTTCTAATTTCCATAACTTCACTGTTTGAAAATTATTAAAAATAGCAGCAAAATGAAACTTATGTTCTCGATTTTTATTGTAAAATTGTTTACTATATGCACGGTCATTTTCCCCTTTTCCTACGATATTCAAGAACCTCTCGTTAAATTTTTATTCACCAGATAATTTTTTCCCGGTTTTAGCAAAACTGGTTTTAAAAAAGGTACAAAATAAAAGTTATAAAGCTACTTTTCAAATTTTTTATAGAACTTACGTAAGTTATCATGTGGTCAAAGGCCAGAATGCCGGATCTAATACTATACGTCACTAGACAAGGTGAAATTAATCAATGACCCTTAGTTACCCTTTATGTCTTGTTCAATGGAAAAAATGATAAATGGAAAGATGAATCACTAAAAGTCAAAGATTAGACATACCAGGGCACTTCACACAGAA
Organism: Maratus michaelseni; assembly: GCA_963931845.1. Classification (NCBI taxonomy): domain Eukaryota; kingdom Metazoa; phylum Arthropoda; class Arachnida; order Araneae; family Salticidae; genus Maratus; species Maratus michaelseni. The sequence continues at coordinate 28,406,250 of OZ007600.1, read as the reverse complement.
ATGAAGAGGGAAAGAGGAGTACTCCCTGATGTACCATACTAACATTCTAAAAATAAAAGATAGGTAAAGAATTTTTGAAAGTACAAGGCAGGATTCTACCCAGGAATAAAAGGAGGGTAGAAATCTACCTGGAAAAAGAGCAAGGAGGGTGGGATTTTATCTAAAAAGGGCATGAGGGCGGGCCGCCCCTCTGAAACTCTCTAGAGTGATCCCTGGCTGGTGCACGTAAAATCTGTTCGTGGCTATAATGTCCTCCAAGTTTAGTAAGCGTTACCTTTGGGGGTGCCAATTCAGGTGCAGGTCTCTCATCTGGAATTGGTTCAAAATTAGGAGACCAGCTCTAGAAGTCCAACCTCTCTTGAGGCTCTGGCACCCCTTCTTTCAGAGAAGTGCCTTGGCACTTTCTCTGACACGCCAACAACAGTAGACTTTTATTGCTGTTTTGTCCTCATTTTGGAGTGATTGGTGTCAGGGCTGTACAAATAGAAAAGAATCTGATAACCAACAAAAATATCAAGTTTCCGGTATAAAAAAAAAAAAAAAAAAAAAAAAAAAACTTAAACAGTAGTAAATAAATTTATTGAAAGGTTGCTTATAAAACATAACATTATTTGTAAGGCTTTGTATTAAGAGGCTACTTCACTTAGGCGAAAACACCCGCTTCCTAATTTGTAGTTTTTCGATTTTTGTTGCAGTTTTTTTTTATTGATGATACCTTCACTTTCGAAACCATTTCCGAAAGAGAAAGTATCTTAATAATAAAAAATTGTGATCAAAATCGAAAAAGTACAAAGGAGCATGCATAGAGATTGATCTCAGCTATCCAATGCAAAAAAAAAAAAAAATCATTTAAAAATATTGAAATGCGAACGAGATATCGTAAATTATTTCCCCCATACGATTAACATAAGCAGGCGGTTGTTTTTGCCTGAGTGAAGTAACCTCTTAAGATATTTTATATAAAACTCATTTATCAGATGTTTTAAGTTAATGCATTTTAACCTCTTTGTGACGAGCATTTCTAGAATTTTTAATCTTTTATTGCCGATTTTTAAAAATAGAAATTTTTGCTTATTTGAATATCATCAATCTTTTCATTAAATAAAGCAAAATTTTCAATTAAAAATTGCTGGTGGAAATCTAGGAAAAATCAAGGATTCTGAGCACTTTATGTGTCACATATACTATACAGACCTGCCAAGTCTCCGGCTTTTTGGATACCAGTAATTTAGTACAGAAAATGTTGTTCTATTGAATCGGAGCATTTTGCAATTAAAAAGAACAACATTTTCTCTAAAAAATTGCTGGTGTTCAAAAAGCCGGAGACTTGGCAACTCTGACTATATGTGATACTTGTGGCAGAGGGATGCCAATTTTTTGCAATAACAAGATTTGTGGTGTCTGATTTGTTACTTTTTAAAAAAAAGTTAGATTAAAAAATAAATAACTAAAACAGAATACACAATCATTTCTGTATTTCTCAAAAGTTAATGGCTTTTTGATACGGGAGTCATACACCGCAGAGAGAACCTGAAGATGAGGCAATACTCTAAGACAATATTTTGGTCTTAAAATCGCAGGGGAAAATCTTTAAATTCTGCCAAAACATGGAAAAATTGTTGATCTATTTTTACACTCTTTTATTACTTTCTTCTATCTCAAGAAGAAAGTATGGGATTCGTGAAAAATTTCGACGGATTTATGTTTTAGAAGGTCCTGAACACGATTTCATTGTTTTTAGAAAATTTCTGTCCATAAGTCTAAGTGACACAAATTTTGTGTGCATTCTTAACTCATGAATTACTGCCCTGAATTTAATCAAACTTCAGATTCAGTTAGTTCTTAAAATAAATTGGTGCTTATAACATTTGGGTGTATATCGCCCAACAGGTTGCGCTGCTAAGCTTCAGTTTACCTGATTTCCATGATAGCTCTATCTCAAGGACCAATGCATGGAATTCCATCAAACTTCATATTCTGTTATATATTAAAAGAGAATTCCGTAAACTTTCTTAAATCATACAAGACAATAAAAGTAAATAAATGGTTTGATCTCACCTAATTTTCTGGTTCGTGTTCTATGAGCTTCTTTAAAGGTAGAAACATCCTTTACTAATGAAGATTATTTATTGGACAGGTAGACACACTTAATGACGATACAGAACGAATACACGACAAGCTATGTACAAACGTAAAGTAAACAAAACAGTCAGTCAGTCTAAAAGTTCTACGCGCTTAGCGCCATCTGGTGGTTCCTTTTCATTTTGCAACAACTTCCGCCGGGCGAAGTTCATCTGGAGACGAAAGTGTTGAAAGTTCAAGTGGGCAAAGAAGCTGCACCGGTCCACTAATGATGGCTCTGTTTGTGTAAGTTTAATCCAGTATTCTTCGGCAAATTCAAGTTCTTCTGTAGCCAAGGGACCACTTCCCTTACTCTGAGGATTCCTTGTATTGTGGATGAATCTTTGAATCCATGCAGTAATTCTGGATATTCGTTTAAGTTTGCTAAATCTTCGGATATCGAAAAGAGCTTCAAATTTCGTTGTCAGGAGCATATTCACCACTTCATATTCTTTATTTTCTAAGTTGGTTTCCTGATCGGTATGAACGTTGGATTGTGGCCATTGACTTTCGCACTTCCTTAGCCACGGTGGCCCAAACCACCAAAGCTCCAGGTCCTTTAGACTGGTTAAGTTTTCACCCCGTGTTAAAATATCAGCAGGGTTATCATTCCCAGGACAGTGATTCCAACAATCAGGTTCAGATATTTTCTTGATTTCATCTACTCTGTTCTTGACAAACATCTTCAATTTTCGAGAATTATTCTTGATCCAGTGAAGAACAATCGTGGAATCTGACCAAAATATAGTCTTCGTATCCTTCGGTGTACTTGAATGTAGTCGAATATGATCGAACAATCTGGCTCCTATAAGTGCAGCAAGAAGCTCTAACCTCAGCAGAGTTATTTCTTTAACTGGTGCAACCCTAGTCTTTGAAGTGACTAAATTGGAATGGAAAATTCCGTCAGAGTTGCGAAAACGTACATAAATAACTGATCCGTAAGCTCGTTTGCTGGCATCTACGAAGACGTGAAATTGACAGCCCGTAAGTTCTTCCATTCCTTTCATTGAGAATAGATGTCTTGGTACAGATATCTGCTTCAAATAAAACAATTCTTCACACCAATCTTGAAATATTTTTGCTAAGTCGGTTGGTAAAGCATCATCCCAATTGAGTTTTTTCTTCCATATGTCTTGCAGTAGTATTTTAGCTCGAACTGCAAATGGTGATATTAAGCCCAACGGGTCGTAGATTCTTCCCATAGTTTTTATTACGCTTCTCTTCGTAAATTCTAATTCTGCCATATCCTTATCCCTTAAAAGTTTATCACTATCAACGCTTAAGACATCATCTGATGAATTCCAGCAATAGCCAAGGACCTTGCATAACGTGGATTCATCGTTAACTTCTTCCTTAAATCGATCTTGCAATGAGCATACATTTGTTTTCCATTTTCTCATATTAAAGCCTGCTTCTCTCAAAATGAGCCTTATTTGTTCGTGGACGGTGTACGCTAAATCTGTGTCTTCTAAACTGTGCATAAGGTCATCTACATACAATCTACTGTTCAAAAGGCTGAAGGCAGTTGGATAAACATCCTCATACTTCTTGATGTGATGTTTAATTGTCGCGTTCAGTAAAAATGAGCTCGATCTTGCTCCAAAAATTACACGCGTCATCCTCAAAACTTCGGGTTCAGCGTCTAAATCTTCCGTAACCCATAGAAATCTAACTGCGTCTCTTTCTTCTGGCGCCAAGGCAATTTGCAAAAATGCACCTTCTATATCTGCCGTTATGGCAACCTTATTCAGACGGAACTGCAAAAGAAGTATTAGAATATCGGGCGTTAAATTCGGACCTGGACTCAAGCAGTCATTAAGGGACGGAAAATTATGTTCACTCGAGGAGGCATCGAAAACTATTCTCATTTTCGTCGTTGTTTTATCTTCGCGTATTACTGCGTGACGTGGCATGTAATAGATCTTAGAATTATCACCACATTCATTTTCATTGACCCTTTCAACTATTCCTTAATTAGGTGCTTTGAAATAATGTCCTTGTACTGACTATGAAAATTTCGATTTTTCTTAAATCTTTTGACAAGTGTTCGCAAACGGTTGTTAGCATTACTATAGTTATCATATAGAGACTCAGAATGTTCGTTCCATGGTAGTTTAACTTGGTAGCAACCTTCGATTAGTTTCGTAAAATTTTCAAATTCTTTCATAACTTCGTCATCTTCATTCAGATTGTCACTACGCGATATTCCCAAACCTTCTAAATCGAACAATCTTTTCAAAATGTCTGATTCTTCTAAATTTTGATCACGCACTATAACATTCATTACGCTAACATCCTTAAAATTCTTGCGTTTAGCTTCAGAACCATTAAATACATAACCTAGTTTCGTTTCCATTCCTACTAAAGCACCGGAAACTCTTTTGACTTTCCCTGTAGCTATTTTCCAGAAATAGTCTGACCCAATTAAAAGAGATACCCTTAAATTTTCAGACCCTTCAATATCAGCTATCTGTATTTTGGCTTCATTACAAAATTTGTGAATTTCTTTACTAGGGCCTTGAATTTCAGCTTCAGATATCGAAGATGTTTCAATGGCTTCTATAGAAATAATTTTCTTTGGATCATAAATGTTTCGTAAATTTACTTTTACCCTATTTCTTACAATAGATTTCTTTGGTTTTGACCCAAAAGCATAAATTGCTAATTTTTCTTTTCCTATAACTTCTAAATTAAATTTACGAGATAACGTTTTATCGATGAACGTATTTTGCGACCCCGAATCCATGATAATTTTTATTTTTCTTTCCTGAGAATTATTACTTAAAAAGGCGACAGCTGTTTGTAAAAATACATTTTCGTTTACTGCAGTTGTTGCGCAACTCAGAGCATTGGAATCATTTTTTCTTTCGGGAGACTTTGAGACGCCTTCCCGTTTGTTATTTTGCTTTTCAGTTTCGTCACAAATTAAAACATTATGTCTTCGACCACAAATGTTGCAACGCATTTTTTCGCGGCAAAATTTTGATACGTGGGATTTGCGAAGGCAAAGGAAACAATAACCCTTTCGTAAAAGACTCGATTTTCGTTCATTAATGGTTAAGGGACAGTTAAAATTTTCGTGTTCCCCTGCACAAAATAGGCAGTCTTTCTTGATAAGTGCATTTAATGTAGCTGCTGTGGGTATATTATTATGAGTTTCATGTTTTCGATAAGATAATTCTTTAATTTTATTCTTTTCAAATACTTCATCATTTCGAAACATACGTTTTTTCTTGCGTTTCGATTTCATGTTTCAGAAATTCTAATAATTTGGCACAGTTCCAAGAATCTTCGCCTGTAGCGGAACGATTGAATCCGAGCAAAATTTCTTCGGGGATTAATTTGACTAAAATAGCAAATAAGATTCCCCCATAATTATTTAATTCTACCCCGGCTGTTTCGAGACTTCTGATTTGAATAATACAGGTATCATGCAATTGTCTAAGCTCTTTTAAATTCGCTCCAGATTTTACAGGATTTAGGCTTAATAGCTTGTTTACATGCGATCGTATTATTAATTCATTTTTTCCGAATCTTTCTTTTAACAACCCGATCGCGACATCGTAATTATTTTGTGTTAAAGCTAAACCTTGAATACATTTTAAAGCTGCTCCTGTTAAGAAATTCTTTAAGTAATTTAACTTCTCTATGTTAGTTAACTTTACATTTTCATGTATAGCTACTTCAAATTGCCCCCAGAATTCCTGCCAATTTTCATATTTCCCATCGAAAGGTTGTATTGTAAGCTTCGGTAATCTTACGTGAGAATAATTCTTTGATTCATCAGGTTCTGTGGACAATAGAATAGAAGAGTTTATTTTACTTTCGTTAGGAACATTACGCTTTAAATATCGATCAATTTTAGCTTTCGTTTTTGTAATTTTTTCGCGATATTCTTGACTGGATGATACATCTTTTTCTAGCGTTTCTAAGTTATCTACAAGTTTCTGAATTTCTGAATCTAATTTGTAAACTTGTTCTGCATTCTCGATTAATTGAATTTTAAGATCTTCAATTTCGTCTATATCTTTTTCGTCTCCTGCCAAATATTCAGTTATTTTGTTAATAATCTTCGTTAAAGATGTTCTAAGAGACTTACGCATACTTTTTGATTTATCTAATTCGCTAGGTAGCGCCATTTTCTAAATTTCAACTCTTGGGAATTTCGGCACCATAAAAGAGAAATTCGTAAACTTTCTTAAATCATACAAGACAATAAAAGTAAATAAAAGGTTTGATCTCACCTAATTTTCTGGTTCGTGTTCTATGAGCTTCTTTAAAGGTAGAAACATCCTTTACTAATGAAGATTATTTATTGGACAGGTAGACACACTTAATGACGATACAGAACGAATACACGACAAGCTATGTACAAACGTAAAGTAAACAAAACAGTCAGTCAGTCTAAAAGTTCTACGCGCTTAGCGCCATCTGGTGGTTCCTTTTCATTTTGCAACATATATTGACATAATTAGATGCATATTAAATTTCGGTGTAGCAAGGGTGTCTAGCCACCTGGAAAACTGGATTTCCTGGAAAAGTCAGGGGAGTGTCAGGGAAATTTAACCTTTCTGAGGAAAAGTCAGGAAAATTTTAAAATTCTGGGAAAAGTTAGAAAATTTTGAAATTTCCAAGAAAAAAATAGGAAAATGTTTCTTATGAAACTCAAAATCTGAAATTGTAGCACCGTTAAATTCAAACTTTGCTCTTCATAAGTACTGTAAAGAGTATTTCACCTCTCATGCAAATCATTTTGTCTACCCCCTTTCAGACCTTCTTTGTAACTCGGAGATTTTCAGTTTTAGCTTCACCGAAACTTTCTACTGAATATTGTAGGATTAGTGTTTTGTAGCTTAATTTATTGAATATTTATTATTTGTATTAAAATATGTCAAAGCAATCTGTATTTAACTGTGACTGATGTGATAAAGAATTTCATTCTGATTTCACAAAATGGATAGAACCTGATGCTAAAAGTGTGTATCTACAAAATGTTTAGCATGTAAAATGTTCAACAATTTGTAAATTTTGCAAAAAATTATGTAACAAATCAGTAATGTGTGTCTCAGAATCAGTTTTGAAAATTTCACTCTCAAATTCACAATTTAAGATATTTTGTGTGTATCATCACAAAATCTCGAGACCTGGAAATTTTTTTTATTGGTATGGAAAACCTGTAAATGTCAGGGAAATTTGTTGCTGATCTGGAATTGACACCCTGAATAGATGGGCCTTGTTTGTCACAATTCCCGTGGTCTATCTGCATTTGACACAAAATTTGCGAACCCTTTAACTCGCAAACTGCATTAATAGTTAAATTTATGATTATACATTGAAAATAAAATTTAGTAATCTCAAATAGTTTAAATAATGTCTGTTTTCTTTCCTACTGCCATATCTTAAAAATGAAGCATAGCCAAAATGATAACTTTAAAAAATAAATTCACCCATTTACATTTTCTACAAAGGGTAAATCAAAGTGGTGAATTTTCCATAATCAGAATCCACACCATATTAACATATTGGAATTGTTTGTTTGTTTATCTATGATTTTCTGTTTTCCTCAGATTTATATATGTCCTTCTCAATGTATTTTTTTCTTTCTTTCATAAGTTTGCCTTACAGGGTAAAAAGAAAATTTTTTATCTTGTGAATGAATACAGTGATACCTCGGTTAATCAGTACCTCTGCTGACAAATGTTTCAACTAATGAGTATTTTTTTTCCTGGATTTTTCTGATTTAGATAACTGATATGTTTAGTAACAATAAAAAAGAAAAAGTATAAAATTTTTAGGTATGAAGAATAATTTCGAATGATTTTATGAATCATAAATAAGAAACTGGAATTAAATTATAGCATGACTGAATAACATCCTGTGTTTTTTCTAAAGAAATGAAGTTCTATGATTTGTACAAGATCTTAGACACATGGATTTAAAAATACTGTTGCTATGGGAAAATTTTTATGAAATGTCTCGAGGTGCATTCTACTTTTAAAAAGGTTAAATCTCTGAATCCTTAAATAATGGCGTAGTAAGGTCTGTCTCAAAAGTTTAAGCACAAGCATAAAATGTCGATTTTCAAAGAATTATAAAAAGTTAGAATTAATAACATTTTTTTATTTGCAGATTTCGCAACATTATTTAAATAAATGATATCAAAAGTAGAAAAAAAAAGATATTACATAATTATAAAAAATATAATTAAAAAAATGTTCAAAAGAAACTGTCTCAAAAGTTTATGCACAATGTCAAAAACAACCAGATTTATAATTTTTACAGAACTTTTACTTACAAATTATTTTTTCGTGATTTCGGATTAGTTCGAATAAACGTGCATCCATAGAAATTATTAGTTTTTCTAGGGTTTTTGGTGGCAAAGAGTACCATGCTTTCTCAATAGCCTATAGGAGTTCTTCAATAGAGTCATACTGCTTTCCATTGCCATAAACCTGGCGGGTTAAAATACCTCAGACATTCTCAATCGGGGTTAAGTCTGGACTTAAAGCTGGCCAGTCAAGAACTATAACATTTTTTTAAGAAAGCCAAAGTTTTGTAAAATGTGATACGTTGTTTGAGGCATTGTCTTGTTGAAAAGTCCATTCAAGACCCCCCAAAATGTCACCAAACGGCAGCAAATGTTGGTTTAGCGTCTCTTGATACTTTTTTGAATCTTTTCTTCCTTTTAGACAAGCCAGAGAGGTCTGGCCATTGAATCCAAATCCCCCCAAACCATAACAGATTTTTACCGCCTTGCTGCCTGCTGAAAAATGCCCTTGGTTTCTTTCGTAAATCATGCCAATACGAGTTCTAACCATCAGAGCCATCTAAGTTCCACCTTTTCTCACCGCTGAATAAAACAGTAAGCCATTTGTACCCGTAGGACATGTGTTTTTTAGCCCAGTTCATTCTTGCCTGTTTGTGATGTAATTTGAGAGGCGGTTTGCGAGTCATTTTCTTTAGTATGATGTAATCACACTCTTTAATACGTCTATGTACAGTGTCTTTGGACACCTGTACACTGAGATTATTTTTAATTTGCCGTATGGACATATTTTGTCTAGATACCAATCTCCGTATTCTCTGATCAGTCTGAACAGTCGTCATACGTGGTCGTCCACATCTTGGTTTCCGCTGAAAATTTTCATTTCTAGAGAGTACTTGATATATACCTCGCTTAGATCGATTTAAAACTTTTGCAATTTCAGAAACAGTTTTATTTTGCGATTTCAATTTAAAAACTTTCAAAATCTCACATTTTGTGAATTCTTTACCTTTCAGCATTTTTAAAACGAGAGGAAATAATTTCTCCACCTTTTGTACTTTTATAAAAGTGCAATATGATGTCATACTTTGTCATTACACACGGCCAATCACGTGTTTCTAAAAAAATTTGCATAAAGTGCTTAAACTTTTGAGACAGCGTTTCTTCAAGAAAAAAGAAAAATTAAATAAAAATAAAAATATTTTGTATTTTAACCACCCAAAATAGCTTATTTTATTTTATTTTGATTAAATGTCGAGTATTTATTGTAAATTAGCATAAAATATTTTCTTCTGCAATTATTTTAAACCAGATTTGCAGAATGCTTAAACTTTTGAGACAGACTATAGGTACACTGATCTTTGATAATGGCGTAACTATTATAAATGGCCTGAATTTCTAAAATTGGATTAAAAAAAATTTTATGCAGAAATTTATGACTTGTAAAACAAAATTCAGTATAATCAAAACTAATTGTTTTAACTTTTTATTTCAGTTAGAAAAATTGGTGTCAAGCAACTATTTCCTTCAAGTGTCTGCTCGAGAAGCTTTCAAAAATTATGTTCGTGCATATAAATCTCATCATATGAAACGAGTTTTTGATGTAAACACTCTTGATCTTGCTGCAGTCTCTAAATCCTTGGGATTGCCTGTACCTCCATTTGTTAGTATATAAATAAATCTTTATTTGTTTTTACAGATGCTGTCTGATGTTATTTTAAACAAGTAATATAAAAAAAAAAATTAAGTCAATTCCTACTTTTTAATCATAAATATATAAAATAAACCCGTGCAGCATTAATGTCCCATGTTATCTTTATTGAACATTATTTTATAATCACCGTTGCAGTATTTTATTTCTGTGGCATCGCTCATTTGAGATAAATCTTTCATTTAATTTATGAAAACAATGGGAGGAATTTTTTTCTCCCATTTAAAACTAAAATTAATTAATTTAATTTAATTAATGAATTAATATTTGAAAAAACTGTATTAACATAAAGTGTCATCCACTACAAGTTTAAAAAAATGTGTTTGAACTTGAGTGGATGAATAGAAAATATTTTATTAACGATTGAAAATTTGAACAAGATATATATAGAGAGAGTGTGAGCTAATAGTAGGAATTTAAAATGAAAGTAAAGATGAATATTTTCTTAATCTTGGAATTATTGACAGATTGTAATTAATTTACTTTGCATTTTATTGAAGTTAGATGTAACATTTTAATTGGGATTATATGATTTCTTCCCCGAACCACATACATAAATTGCTAACTTACTTTTATAGATATTGTTTGTTCACTGTATTTTATACAAAATGAATTAATATGAAAAATGCTTTTTATATTTGAGACTATATGTTACTTACTGCATGTACTCGTATAATTCTTGCATCCCTATTTTGAAAATAAATTTTGATAAAAATAAAAGATCTGTTATACTTTTCACAAAATCATAAGTTAAAAGATTAAATAATTAAATAAAGGAGAAATTTTCTAGATTTTTACATGGAGGATGTCAGATAATTTGAAATAATAAAATAAAATTTCATATTGATCTAACTGTATCTCCGGTCAATTTTTATTCTATAATCTAATTTAAAATACAGTTTCAGGTTGGTTTTGTGTATCCACAAGAATAAATAATTCGATATTTTGTTTCTTGTGATTTTTAGGATTTCGTTCATCTCACAGAACCCTATTACTCCCGCTTCGTTGTCTGTCTGTCACAGAGCCGGTTCTCAAAAACTATATAAATTACAAGCATGAAATTTTGTGTACTTATAGCTGAATATCTACTATGAAGCTCAAAATCATAAAATTTGAAAAAATCGTATTTTAATATATAGAGATAAAAAACCAAAAATCTAACAGTCTTTTCCTATTAAATTTAAACATTTTTCATTTGCTAACAATTAAAAATCCACAATAAAATTCTTTCTACAGTAATTAATTTCTATTGAAAGATTCCCACGAGAAAAATGAAATAAAAAGTTTCACCAATTGAAAAAAAGATTAATATGACGTCCTATTGGTAATAAAACAGAAATTTTCCAACATTTTTCAATAATACGAAGAGTTTGAGTATGTGTAAATACAGAAAGCAGCTAAATATGACGTCGTTAGAGAATTAAAAAGAAAATTAATCTGACGTCGTATTGGAAGTTTAACGGAATTTTCGAATGTTTGAGATACAAAGTGAGTATCAATATGAGTAAGATTTAGTAATACAGAAAGCAAGTAGATATGATGTCAGCAAGTGATTATAACGTCATATGAGTTTGAGAAACGTATTGAGTCATGATAAAAACCCGATTATGGAAATATTGGCATATTTTAACATTTTGAAGGTCTCTATACAACATGTTTAATTTTGAAATAGATTTTTTTTTAATATCGCATTTAGTACACATGAGAGATATTATTATGACAGAGTATAATAGCTTGCTTCGCCCGCTATCGGACCGATTCAGATTTTCGAAAATACGAGAAAAATAGACCGGTAAATTTTTACTTTATAAAAAAACATGACTTTTTATTTATTTATTTATTTTTTTTTGGAAAACGAAATTTATTTGGATTTATTAAAGAAAGGATAAAGTGTTTTGAAAGGAATATTAAATGAAACCCTTTGTGTGATCTTGAATCACACTTATCCACTTGTTTCTTTTTTTTTACTTTGAAACATTGAAAAGTGTTTATGAATTCGGTTTGTCCGTCTGCTGTCTGTCCGTGCTCTAACTCTCATAAATGTCCTGGGATTGCCATGTAATTAATATAATTTTACTGATGTTTAATAGGGCAGGGGCTTTCTATTGAAAATAAAATGTGTAGTATTAATAATTTCTTTACCAGGACTCCATTACATTACGGTCTAAAGGGGGTGGGAATCATTTGCAGTGTATTTATAATGATGTTACACTTTTACAAACATAATGAAATTTATACGAATTTCTCATGTGCGGTAAAACATGCTTTCTATAGGATATGTTTTGCAAAACATTTATCATTCATTTACGGGGTCACACAAAAGTATTCAATTACATAATGGTATACGGAAAAAATTATTTGCTGTATTAATTAAGTTACAGAATTTCACAAATAATGAAATTGATACACATTATTGAGATTCACATTCACTACCAGAAGATTGCTGTAGAATATGATATGCATAGCATCTATTGTTCGCTTACAGGGACACACAAAAGATTTCGGTTACAGCACTAGTTGTTAGAGATTAAGCAGTGAAGTTTTGTTAAAGCAGGGTGTAAAAAAATCATTTTTTTTTTTTCCTTCACAAATTCGATTGCTTTGTTTTTTTTTACTGCAGATAAGTTTTCTGGCTGAAATGTTGGAGACAACAGATATGCTAAGAAATGTGCCGGTGTCAAATCTTGATTGCATCTGTATTTGAAAGATGTATTTACAGCAGATTTCTTGCAATCACTCAGCACTTTGTTTTCCTTTAGATCTTGTTCGAGTTTTTTCCATACATCAAGAGCTTCAGCAATGCTACAGTTGTCTCTCTGTACTCGATCTAAAGCAACAAGTGTAACAATGTTCATTAGATTACCATGTGCTACAGTAAGAAAGAAATTGTGATTGCAGTAGAAATTAAAAATATCCACTCATTGTGCAAATAGTAAACTGGAAAACAGGTTTTCAGATAAAGAATCTAAACCTCTTATCACCTAAAGGATGTAGGTGCAGAATTAAGGAACACCCTAAAAGAGACTTTGAATATATAAGAATGGTCAAGTGGGGAAAGACTAGGGACAAAAATAGAGGAGGAATATAGTACTGATTAACCCGATAGAGATCGCACGGGGCACAGACAGAGTCACCCCAGTCTTAGTAAAACATCATTCCCGCGAAAAATGTTTATCTGTAATGAATCATCCTGTCAGAATCCTCCTGCCTGACTCTCCCCTTGCTAGGTGTAATGTTATTTTTACATTCCTTTCCTTTCTGTGCGTGAAACAATAGTTTTTTGGAATCCATGTAAAAAAGGGGTGACTCAGTCTCCACACGCGACCGTTATTGCTTCGAAATTTCTCATTATAAGCAGCGTGGTTTTCTGTTCTGAAGTGTTTATGTTGTGTTTTGCATTGAATTATTTAATAAATAATGGCGTGCAAACGTAAACTTTCAGACTATTAAAAATAAATGGAACTTTTGAGAAATTTATTAGATGAAGTTGAGTCTTCTGAAGAAGAAATTGATCAAGCTGGTGAAAATGAACCTGATGAGGAAATATACAGTTCTCAAGACTGCAAAAGATAGTTTGAGCAAAAGGATAAATATTACGAAAATTCTGATTTAGAAGAAAGTATTTTTGTTAGCAAAAATAAAAGCTTTGGAAAAATAAAAAAAAACAAATCAAAAAGTGAAAATGTGATCTTAAAATATAATAAGTCATTTAGCAAAAGTAAAAATTATCACATGCAATATAACAGAACTAAACAGATTTAACCCTCTAAGCGTGTGGAACGTAATATTCCGTTCACTAAGCTCCAGGTTTCACTGCAATGTATGCAATGTTTAAGATAATATAATTCTATAGATTTAATGAATTTTCAAAACATTGAAGAATGATTAATACTCTCAAGGGTTACATTCATATTTGTAATTAAGTTTTATTTATAATGCTGAAATAATCATATTTTTTTAGCATTTAAAACAAAATGCAGAGAAAACAACATTACAATTTTACCCTTTTTCAAAACGCTCAGAGGGTTAAAGAAAATAAAACTACAATTTCTTGCATAAAGTATGATAATTTTACCTGTAAAAATCATTCTTCTTATGTTTACCAGAAATGTATGCAGATTTAAAACATCTGATAAAGGTACGTAATTATTTTGATTGTAAAGTTTTCTTAAATATTAAAAAAAAAATTTAAACTAAAGAAATATGCTTTCTTAATGATTTAGTGAACTTACTGTTAAAATCAAATGATATTTTTCTTTTTTATAGCACAATATTTGTATAAAACTGATTAGGGTGACCCTGTCACCCCGCGCGATCTCCAATGTTAGTGCTGGGTGCGCGCCTTCTGTCGGGTTAAGAAAAGACAGCATTAGTGTGATTTAAAATTTCATGAGGATTTCTAGAGATTAAATAAAAAAATGATTTAAATCAATGATTTTTTTTAAAATCAATTGATTTAAACCACTGATTTTAATCATTTGATTTTAATCGTTGACACCTTGTGTTAAAGTATTCTGGAAGTGTTGGAAAGTGTTTAATAATCTATGCTAGATGCATGCTTTTTCTTTCTTGTTAATTACTTGTTTTTGATTGAGGGGTACTAAAAAATTTAATTATTTTGTAGTTTATTAATTTTTACTCTAAGGATTTAAAACTATCATAGTTAAATTCCTCCCCCTCATTCTTTTTGGCTAATTAGTTTTCATAAATAATTTTAACTTTTGATGAATTTAGGACATTTGTCATGCAACATCCAGCATATTGCCACTCCTCTCCTTTAAATTTAAGATTAAAGGTATCTTTTGTAAATCAGCCGCCAATTAATGAGATACATTTACCTTCATGTTTCAACTCAAAGTTATACTAGTGAGAAATTTAATAAACACAGTTGTGTAAATTGGGAACAGTTTATTTATTTTATATTATTTTTACAGAGTATACATACATATGAAAAAATAAAGATTAAAAGAAAAACAAGATATAAAGAGACAAAAAAAAAACCAAAAAACGATTGAATAATGATGCACAGAATTACAAATATAAAAATAGTTAATTTCAAGATATTGGTTTTTCTTCTTCTTTTTCGACTTTACTTTTTGAATAGACTTTTTCAAATCTCTTATTTCGTCCAAAACATGTAATTTTTTTTGTCATTTTTACGAGCTTTCAGCCAACCCAAGTTCCTCTTCTGTACCACATTACATAATGATCATTGTCCTTTGGTATAATATCAGCAGGACCTTCAAGAAGATGAGAAATAAATTAATAATTTATATTATGAAGCAAAAAACGTGTCCAAAAAACGTGTAACGCTGATGTAATATTGACAGTGGTAACACCTGATCAATACATTTTTCTTTTACTGTAATTTTTTTAACTTCTAAACATCACACAATTTTAATTTTTACACCATCGAATAATAGAAAAAATTATTCTTTTAAATGCAATTTGTTTGAAAACTGTATCTCAATTTACTGATTTTTTATGGTTTAAAAATTATTTTCAATTTTATTTATCTATAGCGCACAGAGCCTGATAAACAAGTTTGCACTTAAAACAATATAAATAGTTCAACATTTGTTATTTGTTTCCGGCTAATATTCCAAAACAAAATTAAAACTTCATCAATATGTAAATAAAGTAACAAAATAGTATAAATCAAAAGCAAATTTAACAGGCATGTAATCAAACTACGCTTTTAAACCACTGAAATAATTAGAATAATCTTTGACGATTTCTTCGGTTATTAACTCCGCGGTTAATACGAAAGTATCACTTTTACAAAATTTCAAAACTATTTGAATAAATTAATATTTTTCGTATAAAAATGCTTTTTGGCTATCTAGAAAACTATATTAAATATAAAAAAATTATTAGAGTTTTCAATAATAATAATAATATTAATAAAATAATTTTTGCCTATATTCTGTAACCCGGGAAGGCCGGGTTAGATCGCCTAGTTTAATACATAAAAATGCATCTTAATATTTATACAAGTAAAATTTATTTGCATAATAATTTTAGAGATATCTAATATTTAAAAATGAAAATTTGTCTGTTTTTGTATACAGTTTAGAAGAAACAATTGTGAAATTTTACATACAGGTGTATTGAAACATGGACGAGACAACTACAGTAATCCGGAATCGAAATAAATTATAGTTAATTTTTAATTAATAAAAAAACAACAATCTAACACCTATTTCCTATAAAATATAACCATTTTTCATTATAGTTTGTTGCCAAAAAGTCAAAACTCACGATAAAGTTTTTTCACCAGCAAAAAATTTTCAATGAGGAATTTTCACGTTTTCTAATTTTATTTTTATATAATAGAAAACAGAAAAATAAGAAGAACAGTATGTTTGTTTTTCTATTTTGAGCTGTAATTGTTGATTTCTAGCAGTTTTTATAGCGCACTATTTACCGTGTTGGGAAAACGATGATTTTCCTACGCGTGTCTTGTGACGTCATAGTTCATGACGAGGAAAGAAACGCAGCATTTGTTCACGCTTTGAATAGCGCGATTGACGGTTTTCTTTTCTTCTTTTGATAAAATTCGTGTGCATTACATTATCAAGAGTAATAGAATCTTTAAGTATATACAAATGTTACTAAAAATCTAAACAACTCACAAACTGAAAAATGTTAGCCTTAATTTTTTAAGACATTAAAAAAATAGTATAGTACAAAAACAGTTAAAGTAGGTTTTATTTTCCCCATAGGCATTTAAATTTTCAAAGAAAAAAATTATTACTATAGCAAAATATTTATACAAGTTATAAGTTATACAATATTGTCAGTTAGAATATTTATTTTTTATTAGCGGAAAAAATGTGTTTTTTATAAATCAATCAATTTACCACAGAAGCGAAAGCATTTCTAGCAATGTGTGACAGATATAGGATTTGACGGTAATCTTCAATCAAACGTTACAATAATTTAAAAAAATTCCTTAATTTATTTATATAAATTATTAAATAAAGAAACTTTAAAATATAAATTAAGATATCCATGATTGTTTTGATTAATTTAATTCATAAAATGAATTACTTTTCAATATAAATATAAATTAATTGGAATTTAACTCAAACCAATAATTTGTTGATAAATTTTATCACCGCACATGAGGATTTTTTAAAATTTATAACATAAATGTATTAATTCTAGTTTTCTTTTTTTTTTTATATATATAATATTACAAACCCCAATATAACCAGGTGGAAATGATTTCAGAAGTATAAATACTTTTTTATCACTTTTTATTTAAACATAATATTTCCGTCTACACATATATAAAGCATTATAGGACAACCAAGATATATATATATATATATATATTTGATATGATGTGTACAAACAGTCAGATATCAGGCTAGTTGTCTCTTTTAAATGCTTAACAGTATATAATTAATGTATTTTGCATAAAAGAAAGACATAAATTTATAATTAACCTGAAAAAAGAAAAAAATGTATTTTTGTGATACGTCATTATTGTAAAGCAGAAATCAAAATATAAGCTTTGATTAGGAAAAATAAGAAAATATTTATGCTTTTGAATTAGATATAAATAAACACATATATATATATGCCCTTCTAAGAACTATACTCGACAACTCCCACCCAGAGATCGCAGGCTTAAAAACCCTGCTATTTTCTTTGTTTTAAAATGTTTATCTGATTATGGAAGATTAAATGATATTATCACAAGAAGTGGCGATGTTCTGTAATCGGGTTCCCGTTCATTTCTCTTTGAGTGGGGGTTTTCGGCGCCCCAGACCGCATCCACCGTTGTTGCAAAAGCTGACGGCTGTTTCCGTGATTCGTTAAGAAAGATCAATTAAACATTGGAAAATCAGCTGTTGTAAAATGGTTAAGGTGATTCTCAAATGACCTGCTCAACAACGCGACTCATTTTTAATCGCAAAAGCATAAAATTGGCAGGCATGACTATTGAAGCTATTTGGAATCGAAATAAGTTTCTCATTTTGGATAAATAAATTACTTATAGAGTTATAAGTGATTCGTGTCACGTGACATACATTTTTCCCTTTTCTCGTGCTGCCGTGTCGAAAATTCTGTTCAAAATGCCGACTTTGACAATATTTTTTGAAAGATCTGTCTTTACCAAAAAAGTGAATACGTCTTTCGATTACATTGTTTCTGGATAAGAACACCTGCCTATTTCATGCGTTTCCGAAGAAAAATGAATTAAGAAATGTGTCAAAAAGTAGCTTTTTTGGATTTGAGAACAGCCTTAAGTTAAAACTGTCGCTGCCTCCCGAAGTTTTATAATGTTTATAAAAAAGTTTTATTTTACATGCTATAATAAAATTGTTTATATGACGTAAGTACGACGAATTAAATATATATCGTTTTAATTATGAGTAATTTTTACCATGCATTGCTTTTCGCACGTTAGAATTTAATTATTTTAAAGGTTTCTTATTTTTTAAAAATCGCGTGTAAATAAATGTTTCGATTGAAAAGTATTTGTAAATGTTATTACAAATTTAGGCTATTTTAATCTAGTAAACGTGGATAATAAAATATTATTTCAAAATATGAATTAAATCTTTATTCAGATAATGAAATTTTCAATGAAAAATTTGAAAAATACTTTAAAAATTTAACAAATTTAAAAAAAATGTTTGCACATTGCACACCACAATCCTGTCAAGTATGTCTACGAAAGATGATTAATATGCTATGCACAGTTTTTGATCCTATAAAACTTTTTAAATGAGCTATTTTGACCAAGTTTAGCATTAAATAGCTCTTAAAATAATTCTTTGATTTAAAAACTGGTTGCTTCAGCGTATTTATTATACATTTCTCTATAAATCTGCAAGTTTTCATGCTTTTATATGCAATAGTTTCTTTATTATGAGCTGAGAAAGTCAAAATGTCACAATAAATTCAATTACGTCAGCGGCATCAACATTTAGTTAAATACTTTTTTTTTTAGAATAGTGAGATACAACAAAAATGAGAGGTTGATAAAAATATCGTAAAGACCAAAGCAGAAATAAATTTCAGGGTAAAAAATTTGAAATTGCTTGAAAAACCCGAGCCGAGAACCAAAACGCCGCTTGCCAACAAAATGTAAACATTGGCACATCGTGAACAGTGACGTCATAGCCAATCACGCAGCGTTTTCAAGTCGCGTGGTTTTCGCGTAACTTTAAACTTAATTTAGCAATTATTGAACGATTTTTTTACATTTTTGAGAACATTTTTGAAATTTATGAGCCTGGAATTATCAGAAAAATATAAAGTTGATCGATTACCTCATGTGTGCAAATTCCTCATTGAAAGATTTCTAAGTGAAAAATAAATGAAATAAAAAGTTTCAAGAATTAAAAAGAAGATGAATATGACGTCATATTGAAAGTATAACGAATATTTTCAAACATTTCTCAACAATACAAGGAGCACGAATATAAGTAAGTATGCAGAAAGCAGCTGAATATGACGTTATATTGGAAGTTTAACTTACTTTTTCAAATATTTGACAATCATACAAGGAGAGTATTAATATGAGTGAGTAACCTGTTTTTGTTTTACTTTCTGTACACATATAGTGTTCCGTCGCGGAAGTACGGTTTTGGCTCCATCTAGTGAGCGTTGTATCACAGCTCCACCTAGGAGCATTTTGTAAAACAATTCAGTTAAGCTGTGAGTCACCAAGGCACTCGCACGTATTCTAAACACTGCCCAGTTCACGCGGCGATATTACTTATAAAAATGCAGTTTAATTTAATAATTTGTGTTTGTGAAAGTCTACTGTTCTGTTATATGTTAATAAAAAGTTAAAAAGACAATCTCAACTCTCTACAGTCCACTCAGAACGACCATTTTGTGGTCCGAAGTACGCCGGAGTGCTACTATGGATAAACTCAATCGTTCGAAAGGCGCCGTCAAGGCCGCAATAACTAAACTAGAACAATTTATCCAAGATAATTTAGATCCTAAGGCCACTAATGTGAGCCAACTCCAAGTGAAATTAAAAAAAATTGAAAGCCTGCAAAATAAATTAGAAGATATTAGAGAACAATACTACGAGATACCTGAAATAACTCAACCTCAATTAAAGGAAATCGAGCAGGATTTAGATGATGCAAGTGACCGATTAGAAAATTTGGAGGTGAGTGTAAAACTTTTATTAACCTCCTTTGATGATAAATCTAATAATAATCATATTAATGAAAACAAAACAAAAGTACGCTTACCAGAAATTCCATTGCCTTCATTCGGAGGTGCATACTGTGATTTCGCAAATTTCAAAAATCAATTTACGAATTTGATCATTAATAATGATCATTTAGATGATAATCAAAGGCTATTTTATTTAAAAGCCTCTTTAAAAAATGATGCTAAACAATTAGAATCTCCCGATGATGATTTCAATTCGTTATTTCAAGCCCTCATTCATAGATATGAAAATAAACGACTTTTAGTCGACTCTCATATTTCTTCAATTTTAAATTATGAAAAAATCCAGTATGAATCTCCTAAAGAATTACGAAATTTCTTAGATTGTATTAATAAAAACATCAGAGCCTTGAAAGTAATGGAATATGAGCAAAATAGCTTATCAGAAAGTGTATTCATGAATATAATTTTACAAAAAATAGATAAAGAAAGTCAAAAACAATTTGAACTTTCTCTCGAAAATACACAGGTACCAAACTTCGATTATTTAATGTCATTTCTGGAAAAAAGATGTATTATGTTAGACAATGTTTCTCGGTCTCATGGCGCCAACCAAGTGAATTCGAAACAGATCAAAAATAATTACGCAGTAAATAAATCAAGGTCATTTTTCATCAGTGACAATAAAAATAAAGTAAAGCCTTGCATTTTATGTAAACACGACCATTCGTTATTTAAATGCATCGCATTTCAAAATATGAGTGTTCCTAATAGAAAAAACTTTGTAAGCAAAAATAAATTATGTATAAATTGTCTGAAATTACATCATAACGAATGCAATTCTAAATTCTCATGTAAAAAATGTTCCTCTCGACATAATAGCCTACTTTGCGAAAGTGTGAATAAGTTTTCAGAAGCTCAAATGAATAAACCCTCAGAATCGATGAAAGAAAAACAATTAATTATGTCAGATTCCGAAAGTAAGGATAAGGTCTCTTCTTTATTAGGCAATAATCTTTTAGCTAATGACTCAAAGAATTGTACGTTATTAAATACTGCAATTATTTTAATAAAGGATTCGAGTGGAAATAAAATTAAATTACGAAGTGTAATCGATAGTGGATCAACATTAAATATCTTATCGGATAGCGCTTGCAAGAAATTGAATTTAAAATCAAAACCTTTTAAAGGTAGTGTTTCCGGTATTAACGGTTCATATCAACAAGTGAAACGAATCGTAAATACGGATATATTCAATCAAAATGAAACATTTTCAAGAAATATAGACCTGGTTGTGTTGCAAAAAATAACAAATCATATTCCGATCACGGAATTAGACACTTCAAATTTATGCATCCCTAAGTACATAGAATTAGCTGACAGCAATTTTAATGTTCCAGATCAAGTTGATGTTCTAATTGGTAGCGAATTATTTTTTGATATTTTAAAGGGGGATAAAATTCGGCTCTCAGATGGAAAGTGTATTTTACAAAATACAGAATTCGGATATTTAGTGACAGGCACACTTCCACCCATTAGTAATCAATCCTTTTGTTGTCTCTTAACTGAAGATAGTTTGGACAATACACTTAAGAAATTCTGTGAAATTGAATCCTTACCTGGAGACAATGACGAATTTGTGAAGGGTGAAGAAGAAACATTTTGTGAGGAGCATTTTAGAAGCACATATAAACGCGATCATACCGGTAGATTCATAGTGCAGCTACCAATGAAAGAAAATGCTGAATCAGTTTTAGGGTCATCTAAAGAAATTGCAGTTAGAAGATTAAATAATTTATGGGCGAAATTAGATAAAAATAAAACAATGGCTAATTTATATAGAGATTTCATGGAAGAGTATGAATTTTTGGGGCACATGACTGAAGTTAAAGGTGAAAACACCAATCGGGTATCGTACTTCATTCCACACCATGCTGTCTATAAACCAGAAAAAACCTCCACTCCCTTACACGTGGTTTTTAATGCTAGTTCAAATACATCTAGCGGGTACTCACTTAACTCTATTTTATTAAATGGTGGAACAGTCCAGCAAGATTTGTTTTCCATTATAACTAGATTCCGCACAAACAAATATGCATTTTGTGCAGACATTAAGAAAATGTACAGACAAATACTGATCGATCCATTGCAGAGAAATTTACAAAGAATTGTTTGGAAGTCTAATAAGGATGCACCAATTAAAATATTTCAATTAAATACGGTAACATATGGCACAGTTAGTGCCCCGTTCTTAGCTACACGTACATTAAAAGCGCTTGCTGACGAAGAAATAAAGTATTTTCCCAAAGCTGCAAAGGTGATATATAATGATATGTATGTTGACGATTGCTTGTCAGGGGCGGGTTCCTTGCAAGATGCACAAGAGTTACAATCTCAATTGATTCTGATTTTAGAAAAAGGTGGTATGGAACTACACAAATGGGTATCTAATCACCCTGAGTTGTTACAAGACACCGCTATTTCAGAATACGCATTTGAAGATCCCTCGCAGCAGATTTCTGTAAAAACATTAGGAATGTTATGGAAGCCCCAATCGGATCATTTTTCCTTTAAAATTACTGTCATCCCTAAAGATAATTACTCCAAGAGAGAAGTATTGGCCGAAATCGCCAAAATTTATGACCCATTAGGCCTGGTTGGCCCGATTGTCACTAAAGCAAAGATTTTTATGCAACAGCTATGGGAACAAAAGCTTGATTGGAATCAACCACTGCCTCCCAACTCTCTTCGAGAATGGAACAATTTTTTAATTAAATTACAAGACATAAATAATCTTGTCATTTCTCGATATGTTCTGTCGGACAATATCGCAAAATTAGAACTTCATGGTTTCTGTGACGCATCAGGGAAAGCCTATGGAGCTGCTGTTTATTTACGATGCATCTCCACGACTGGACAGTTCAGTTCGAATCTTCTATGCAGCAAGTCTCGAGTGGCTCCCCTAAAGCCAATGACTATACCAAGATTAGAGCTCTCAGCAGCTCTACTATTGACGAAACTAGTTAAAAAATTAGTTCCGACCTTACAGTTGGACTTTGAAAGGGTGTGGCTTTGGACTGATTCTTCCATTGTACTTTTTTGGCTCAATACTCCACCACACAAATTAAAAACTTTCGTAGCCAACAGAGTGACTATGATTCAGACTCTTTCTGAGAATTGTTTGTGGAATCATGTATCCTCCAAGTCTAATCCGGCTGACGTGATATCCAGAGGTGCATATGCCAAGGATCTACTAAATAATGACTTATGGTGGTTTGGTCCAGAATTTCTTGAAAGAGAAATCACAGTTCCTAGACAGTGTCCCAATCCCACAGACATTGACTGTGTAAAAGAACTGAAACCAGATATCACTTTGATCACAATTTCTAATGAAAATGACACTTTTTGTGATCGTCTGTATAAATGTTCTCATAATTTTTTAAAACTAATTAGAATATGTAGTTTCATTTTCAGGTTTCTGGGCAATGCTCGTAAATTAGAAAGGAATCGCAATCACCTGACGGCGAACGAGCTTCAACGAAGTACTCATTTTTTGGTGAAAAAGGCCCAGGAGGGTAAGTTTGCAGCGGAAATAGCTGCGTTGAGGAAAGGACACACCGTTCCTTCGTCCAGTAGCTTAAAATCATTAAATCCCTTTTTGGACGAAAGTGGCTTGCTTCGTGTAGGTGGCAGATTAATCAACTCCAATTTGCCCTTTGAAGCCAAACATCAATTGATTTTACCAAATGATCACGTACTCACTAAATTAATCTTTGAATTCTTCCATAGAAAGTACTTGCATATAGGTGCACAGGGATTAGTCCATCAAGTACGCATGCAATATTGGCCCATAAAGGCTAAAAGCATAGCAAGAAAAATTGTTCATTCCTGTGTCACATGCTTCAAGCACAATCCCAAGACACTAAATCAATTAATGGGAGACCTCCCACAACAACGTGTAACACCAAATTCAAGTTTTTTAAATTCAGGCGTCGATTTTTGTGGTCCATTCCACATCAAATATAAGAATCAAAGAAAAGGAGTTTATTCAAAAATTTATGTGGCCATATTTATATGCATGTCTACTAAGGCAATACACTTAGAAGTAGTAAGCGATTTATCTGCTGCTGCATTTATCGCGGCGCTTAAAAGATTCTGCGCTAGGAGAGGCAAGATAAGTACACTAACCTCAGATAATGCCACTAACTTTAAAGGTGCGTCAACAGAATTAGATAAGTTTAAGAAATCGCTGAAAACTCCCAGCGAGGAATTATCGAATTTTTTAGCCCAGGAATTCATAACATGGAAATTTATTCCCCCGCGTTCCCCTAACTTTGGCGGACTCTGGGAAGCAGGCGTTAAGTCCTTCAAACATCACTTGCTCAGGGCCGTAGGTAATAATAAAATTACTTTTGAGGACTTCGAAACTCTTATCATACAAATCGAAGGAATTCTAAATTCCCGACCTTTATTTCCACTTTCAGATGACATAAATGAGTTTGAAGTGCTTACCCCAGGCCATTTTTTAATTGGCCGACCCATCACCAGTATTCCAGAGCCTACTGTTATGAATATCTCCGATAATAGATTAAATCATTGGCAACGCATTACTAAATATGTTCAATGCATTTGGAAACGTTGGTCTATTGATTACCTAAATCATTTGCAGCAGCGCGGTAAATGGCAGTTCACAAAAAATAACGTTAAAGTAGGATCCCTGGTGTTATTAAAGGAAGAAAATCTGCCCCCATGTAAATGGGCACTGGCCCGGATTGTAGAAATAGTCCCCGGCAAAGACAATAAGGTGCGTGCAGTTAAAGTAAAAACTGCCACGAGTGAATTTTTACGGGGCATTTCAAAAATTTGTCTATTGCCAATTGCGGAAAATTTAATGTAAATAGCATTTATGTAGTATTGTATTTGAATATTATTCTTAATCAATTATATAACCAATTCACTGTATATTGTTCATTTTGTATTGTAATATTATCTGTAATGTATATTAATTATATTCTAAGTTTAAATTAATTGCTGAAATATTTCATATTTCATCCCCGGGCGGCATGTTCCGTCGCGGAAGTACGGTTTTGGCTCCATCTAGTGAGCGTTGTATCACAGCTCCACCTAGGAGCATTTTGTAAAACAATTCAGTTAAGCTGTGAGTCACCAAGGCACTCGCACGTATTCTAAACACTGCCCAGTTCACGCGGCGATATTACTTATAAAAATGCAGTTTAATTTAATAATTTGTGTTTGTGAAAGTCTACTGTTCTGTTATATGTTAATAAAAAGTTAAAAAGACAATCTCAACTCTCTACAGTCCACTCAGAACGACCATTTTGTATGCGTAACATATTGAATCATGATAAATATTCGATTATAGAAATATGGGCATATTTTAACATTTTGAAATTCTTTGAATTCGTTCGCTATTTTTAAATCTATTCCATATATGTGTATGTATGCGTGTACATTAGAATTTCCACAAATGTTTAGGTATGGTTATCATATGGTATATGGTGACTATGGTTTTTCTATATCTAAAGCCACAGTAAGTAATATTGTCAATAGGAAAGGGAAAAAACTTCAAGTAGGAAAAACGTTCTAAATATATACACAAAAATGAATTCTTCAAATATTGCAACGGTAAGATCTTTTATGGTAAAAGAAATTCCTCCAAGTAAAACAACTGTTTCTAGTACCCGATTATGGAAGTATTGGCATATTTTAACATTTTGAAATTCTTTTTCGCTATTTTAAAATCTATTCCATATGTATGTATGTATGCGTGTACATTAGAATTTCCACAGATGTTTAGGTCCCCAGAGTTCATTCTTTATAAAGAACTGAGATAAAGATTTCAGATTTTAAAAAAATAAAATGTCAGGTCATTGTGTGGGACGAATGCACTATGTCACACAATAATTCTTTGCAGGACAAAATAATATTTTTTATGTTAAGGTTAATGCTAATTTATTATGTTTGTGCGTAAAACATGTTTGTTGAACATGGAAATGTTAAATTGAGGAATTGACAATATCCTAAAAACCAATGTTTCGCTTTGAGAAAACTGATTAATACACTATAACAACTACTCGGAAATGTTTCTGAAAATCAGGTGAAGAAAGAGAAATTTTGTTTTTATAAATACCAGGGTGAAACCTCCAGTAACCGACACTTTAAAGATTTTTTCTTCTTCAAATCACTATTACCAAATTTTAAATCTATTTTATACTTATCTTTGTTTTTGAAAGGTTAGTAGAGATATATTAAAAAATTATTATTGACAAAATTTTGAAAAAAAATGTAATTTTTATTACTAAAAATTAATTTTTGTCATAAATATGGTCAATATCTCCGGTAACTGACACTGTCCCTTTTTTGAAAAACCAATAGCTGAAAAATAAGTTATAACAGTTGAGAAAAACAAGTTACCACTTGATGACATTACTTTGCAGAATTTTACAAGAAAAGGCTTATTTGAGTTAGATTTCTGTTGAAGTGTCAGTTACTGGTTAGATGTCAATAACTGGGGGTTTCACCCTACTTTAAATATCGAAAATTTATTGGTTCCTGAAGTTTCTAATGATAAAATAACACTTCTCAAAATTGGGGTAAAACTAGGGCGAGGTTATTGTAATTTATCATGCTTTTCTGTAAAACATGTTTGTGGCACATGTAAATGTTAACTTGAGAATCCTAAAAATGGATGTTCCTGTTTGAGAAAACTGACACTATGAAAACTATTCGGATATGTTTCCGAAAGTCAGTGGCAGCAAAAGAAACTTTGTTTTTATAAATGCTTCTTTAAATCTTGAAAGTATATTGGTTTCTGATGTTTCTAAATATAAATAACGCTTTTCGAAATTATGGGTAACTCGAAAGAGGTTATTGTATATTTTCGCATGTGGTCATATAACATATTATATTTTTTATATTACGAAACATTTGTATTTTTTACAATCTATGGTTAGACGTTTTAAGCGCAAGTGTCTAGAATTATGTAAATTTTACTCAAATAAAATTAATTTTCTTAAAATTTACGAAAGTTTTGGAAAATGGAATGCTGTCATAAATGCTTATTTAAAATTTGAAAATATATTAATGTCCGAAGTTTCTAAAGGTAAATATAGCTTTTTGGGATCGTGGGTAACTCGAAGAACTATATTTTTGTTCGCGGTTTTATTATATTTTCCTAGATTAACCCCAGTTCGGGCAACGCAAATGCACCAATTTTGGAATGCCCGACCTGAGTTCAGGCAAGAGGAAAATCGGTGTTCCAATTCTGTGAAACCCGAACTCAGTTTGGACAAACACAAACACACCAATTTTGGAATGTCCAATTTGAGGTTTGAGTATGGGCAAGAGAAAAATTTCTGTTTCAATTCCGTAAAGACCAAACTCAGTTCGTCCAATGCATAATATATGTAATTTACCATTTTCCCAATAGATGGCGATACTTTCCCGCGAAATGTTCGGCAGTTTCGCGCCATTTGTCGGATTTTTGTAATTTCGCAGTGCTTCCCAAATTTCATTCAAACCGTATTATGTTTGACAGGCAGGTATATAAATTTTTCGCAAGTTAAAAGTTTCTTTGCATTGTTTTTAAAGAGAAAAAAAATATCCATTTGTGGCACGTTTTTCTCAAATACAGTTATAATATAAGTATCTCTATTTGGAGCTCTCTATAGTTCGAAGGAATAACCGGAATGAAACCAAAATCCATACACTTACTATTCGAGAAGGGGGAAGAAGAATGGAACAATTAAAAAAAAATAATTGCAATAATCATCGACAGATGGCGCTACTGAGTGTGAAATGTAATGTGTAATACAAGAACAAAGAATTAAGGCGTCAAATCGGACGGCACACCTAATTTATTAAAAAGTGTCTCAGTGAATGTGGCTACGCTTTCGCATGGCGGTGCTGTTCAGGTTCCATATGACCATTGTGCTGGAGGACACAATCCAGGCGGTACACGACGTGCCCAACTGCGGAATGTAAAGCATCAGGAGTGATGCTTCGCACATGTTGTGATATGCGGTAAAGTCATTGAGGTTGCGACACCTCCACAGTACACAATATTACACATTACATTTCACACTCGAAAGCGCCATCTGTCGACGATTATTGCAATTATATATTTTTTTATTGTTCCATTCTTCTTCCCTCTTCTCGAATAGTAAGTGTACCGATTTTGATTTCATTCCGATTATTCCTTCAAACTACAGACAGCTCCAAATAGAGATACTTATATTATAACCACCGGTATATTCCAGAGGCAAGGGGTTAAGAAACATTTGTCTTTATTTCAGTGTACTCACAGACCTTAGGCTTATGCAGCAGAAAATTAAAACAAATTTCCTTGTTTTATTATAGCAACAGTAAAAAAAACAATAATGTAACCATATATATATATATATATATATATATATATATATATATATATATATATATATATATATATATATATATATATATAAATGCATCCCATGCTTACTTTCATTTGAAAGTGCAGGTTTTCCGTCTTGAATAACGTATAGGAACCAGAATTTTCCTGTCAGCGGATTATCTCTCATCCCCGAGAGGGCATTAACGTAAGGCTTGCGATTCTTCACCGAGTATTCCAACCTGTAAAATATACAAACAAGCAAAATTAAAAAAAAATATATGAATGGTATCGAAGAGCAATTACAAAAATTAGTATGTTGTATCACAAAACTTTCTTCTGTATAAATTAAATCGTATGCCAAAGAAGTTAGATTATAGTAGAAGAAAAACAAGGCTGTGAACAGCTCTGAAGCGCGCTGGTCTGATGCATTGACATCTCATAAAAATAGACGCCTTATCATCAGTAACCCTATCTTGAAGAAAACATGTCCATTCCCACCAGCAGGTGCTGGTGGGAGAATATTATGCCAGACAGGTTTTTTTCCCGCCAAACTCTCACTGGAATTCCACCGCTACTGAGACTGAGAGATTACGAGAACGGAATCAGAAAGTTGCCAAGAAAGGGATTACCACCAGAAAACGGCACCCTTTCGCCTTTTTTTGGCGATGACAGGTGAAAGATGTTTTCTTCAACTCTCTCCGCAGAGAAGAAAGGAATCCGGTGTCCATTTATATTAGATGACAATGGTCTGATGGGATAAATGGATACCTGAACCTAGACCAACATATGATCCTATGTTGTTAGGATCGTATGTTGGTCTAGCCTGAACTGACTGCAATCCTACTGCTGTTGGAGAAAACTTGACAAATACCCCTATGAGTGCGGTTGGCGTAGGGAGAGAGAGAATAGGGAGTTGGTGGGACTGAAAAGGACGACTGACGCACCCACAGGATTAAAAAGGGGAACTTCATACATAGTAACAATCAATCAAACATTAAAATAAAGAAAATTTAAAAGCCACACTATTCCCCTGTCATCAAAGGATTTATAGGTATCATAGGTCCATCAAAGAAATCCGGTGGCACTGAGTCTCTGCGTACTTCTAGTTTAAAACTGAGTTGTTTTCCTTCTGTTTATACTATCCTACTCCTATGTGGTCCGCAACCAAAATTAAATGTACAGTCTATACGTTCTTGAGATTTACCTAACGCTGAAAGCCCCCCCCCCCAAAAAAAAAAACACAGCATAGCAGCGACACCTGTTGGGCGGTATAAACCCAAACCTAATAAGCATCTATTTACGTCAAGGTCTAACAAAATATTAGAATATGATGTTTGGTGAAATTCCGTGCATTAGTTTTTGAGATATAGCTATCGCTGAAATCGCAAAAAATGCAGCATAGCAGCGTCCCTTCCCACTTCCCGTTGGGCAATTTAAACCAAAACCTAATCAGCGTCTATTTATGTCAGGGTCTAACAAAATGTGGAGTTTGATTAAGTTCCGTGCATTCGGTCTTGAGAGAGAGTACAAAAAAAAAACTGTGTCGCATACAAAGTGACAACAGACTTACGGACAGGTATTTTCTAAAAACAATCAAATCATGTTTAGGACCTTCTAAAACGTATATATCAGTGGAATACCAAAAATCACAATTTGTCAGGAATTCATTTTTAACCGACTTAAAAAAAGGAGGAGGTTATCAATTCGATCCGGTATGTATGTATTATGTTGTTTGCGCATAACTCTCGTAAATGTGCATCGATTTGGATAATTTTTATTTTGTTTGAAAGAGTAAAGCCCCAAGGTGGTCCCGTTTCAATTTCGTCAAAATCTGATCATTAGAACAAATTATTTCTATTTTTTAATTCAAATTTCCATTATTTTAAATTTCAAAAAGTACATTATTTGAATTGTTGCCAATTTGTAAAATAGCGCACATAATAATATTGCCTGTCAATTAAAAAATGTATTTACACGTGACTATTGAAAACAGAAATAAACTTTAAAATAATAATTAAATGATCACGTGTTAAAAGCAGTAAATGTAGATAATTACGTAATAAAAAATATACTTGCGCGTGAATATTAAAAAAGAGAAATAATTAAAATATTACGTTTTCAAAGCATTAAATGGGGAAACTTATGTCATATTTAAAATGCTCAAATAACAATATTTCCATTCATTCACAGATTCATTCACAGTTCTCGTCACTATTGAATTTGGATCACAATTTCTCCAAATATGCTAGCTATAGCCAAATTGGCTTCATTTATGGCAACTTATTTTTGTCGCCAAATATTGCCTAGCTTGGTGAGAGTTTGACACTGGAGAATATGAATATATAATTTTATGCATATAAGAGTTGGAATGTTGGAATTGCGCATTGTTACAGCGCCTAGAATACATAGTGTGGAAACCGGCTACAAAATAGTACTAAAAAATTGTATCCAATAAATGTACAACGTTGCTGAAAATATTAGGATGGGTTCGCAGCGCCATCTCCTGGCTCTTTTCAACGTAAACATTGTATTAAAATTGTTTCGGCTGGTGGTAAGTATTTTAAATATTTAAATTATCTCATCTGACTTGGTGATTTTTAGAAGTTCTTTTTAAATTATGAAAACATGGCAAAAAAACGTGACACGCATTGTTTTGTCTCTGGTTGCAATACTCGATACAAGAACAGTAAACTATCCCTATTTAGCTTAGGAGCACCGTTGCACATTTATAGGCTACAACTTTTTAGCACTTTTTAAAGCATTACAAGGATAGCCGGTTTCCACACTATGTATTCTAGGCGCTGTAGCATTGTTGTAACTACAACGAAATAAAATTTGCGAGAAAGCATGAACAAAAATTGTCCCGGAATCCTTGGATTTGGATCAAGGCTGAACATTTAATTGACAAAACTTTTAGGATTTCTTATATTTGTAACGACTTAATTGTACTTGCATCTTTTTGGATTTGAAATCAGTAAGTGGCTATCATAGTGCCTCCTTCTTGCCGAATATCACAAATTCAGCTGGGACCTGCAGGCCATAGGAAACACATATACAAAAAATTTGGTTCAATACTGTGGATAACTTCATACACTTTTCGATGATACAATAATTAAAATGGAACAAAAATCGCTTTCACAGCGGCCGCTTCCGGCAGAATATCCCCGAATTCAAGTGGGGTCTGCTGGCCACAAACCAAAAACCTATAAAGGAAATTTGGTTCAATTCTAGATTGCTTCATAACTTCACGCCTTTTTCGATGATACAAATGCTCCGCCTGTGGCTGAGAGGATCTGCTATCAAAGTTGGTAGACGGGAGGTGCTGGGTTCAAACCCTTGTCGTGCTCGTCGACTTAACCGTTCGGAGTTTTCCGTGGTTTTCTTTGAACCTTGCCGTAAATACGGATTAAGATCCCTTAGAAAGACCTCCACGGAGGACACCACCCTAGGGCCTATCTATATCCCTTGAGTAGATAATCGAACGTCATAAATCAACTAACTAGTTGATGATACAAAGAGGACACACACATGGACAGACAGATATTTTGTAAAAACATGTTTTTCGGAATCTCTGAACCCTAAAACACATAAATCCGTCGAAAACGGGAAGTCGAAAAAAATTTCGATTACAATACTTTCTTCTATTATAGATAGAAGAAGGTGAAAAAAGTTGGATCTTAATAATTTGACCCTATGTATGTATGTATATTTTAGTCTTTTTCACGCATAACCTTCGTAAATGTGCACCGATTTTGAAATATTTTTTTTTGTTTAAAAGTGTAAGACAGGTGCTCAGCTCAGGTGAACCACAGCTCAGGTGGTCCCATTTGAATTTCGTCAAACTCTGATGATTAGAACAAATTTGTTTTTTAGAAAAAATTCAAAACTTTAACTCAAAGTGAGATTGTAATAACTCTTTTGAAAATCAATGAAATATTAAACAAATTTCGCAGAAATATATATATATATATATATATATATATATATATATATATATACATATTTCACACAATTTCAGCGTTTAATACTAGACGTTGAAATTATATTACAAGTTGCTGATAAAGGACAATGACTTCTAACTCTGAGCTGTAAATATTTTTATCACCGCTTTAAACTTTATTATTTAAATAATTAGACATTTAGTGCAGAAAACATACAATATTTTTCTGGTTATATACTCAACGCATTAAGTAGACAGCGCTCGTTGTCTTTGCATCTCAGGCAGTATATATAACTCGTCTGCTTTTTCGGGGTCCTTGGTTTGATCGTTGCCAACGTCACACATATTCATTGTTTACCTTGTACAAAACGAGCACTCAACTGCACCATCACCATTATCATCATAATCTTCACTCGGGTCGAACAGATGACAGCACCGTAAATACACCCAGCACGCAAAGCCTGTGAAACGCTCACAGCACAAAGTCTATGACAATTCTCATATCACGAGACATCGTAGTCCGGAAGTTCAACAATAATCTCATTGGGAATGTTACAGATATTTTTGTAAACTTTTTTTAGAAAGTATTTTGTCCCGCTTAATAAAGGAGCAAATATTTAAATCACGTCTAATGGTGGTATTATTTGCACCCATTTCTGACTGTTCTCAAATCCAAGGGTGTTCTCAAATCCTACTTTTAGACACAATTTTTAATTCATTTTTGTTCGCATGAAATTGGCAGGTGTTCTTATTCAGAAACTATGTAATCGAAATACGTTTTCCATTTTTTGATAAAGGCAGAAGATCTTTCAAAAATTACTGTCAAAGTCGACGTTTTAAACCGAATTCCCGATCTTACAGTGCGAGAAAGGGGAAAAAGTGTGCCGTCACGTGACACGAATCACTTATAACTCGATAAGTAATCTAATTTTTCAAAAAATGTAAAATTCATTTCGATTCCAAATCGCTTCCATAGTCAGTCCTACTAATTTTATGCCTTTGCATTTAAAATGAGTTAGAAAATGTATCAGAAAGTTTCCCGTTGTTGGGCAAATCATTTGAGAACCATCGTCTTAAATTTCTCTGTATACATTAGTCTTTTATTGCGAATAAAGAGAGCAGGATTTTTAAAGAGAGGTTCAAGAGATTTGGAAGTTTCAGAGAAACAACTTTTATCTTACGAATATGTTTTTCTGAAGGAAAATCTTTTATCATAGGTATTTGGCGCCATTTTTCAAAGGGAGAGCGGTGTTGTTAAGGATTAACCTATTGGGGTAGGAGAAAGTTCTAGAAAAATAAATACCGCAGCAGTTTTGGATTCATTAATTATAACGCGCCAAAGGTTACACCATTCCAAGAACATATCATTGTATCTTATTTGCAAGTTTCTGCAGGGCCCTATTAACCTCTGAATCTAGGTGAAGCACGGTATTATTTTGGGGCCATCTTTCATTTGGCAAAAGTTTTCTTAGTTAATTCTTCATTCATGAAAACTCACCAATGATACTAAAATTATTCCCGGGAGTAGCTTAGCCGATGTCACATATATTTCATTAAACAGCCTTTTTATGTTCCCTGTACATACCATATATTTGAGATATATTTAGTACATAAAGCTGTAATGCTCAATTTCCAGGGTGGTTTCTAAGAGGCACATCAGGATGTTATATGATTAATTAAAATCCTATTGATGATATACATATTTTCTTGTTGAATAAGTTTCGTGAAGTAATGCGTGGATTTCCTCTTGGATTAAGCAAACTTTCTTTTCCAAAAACATTTAAAAAATACGATGTAAAAGGAAATAAAAATGGAAATTAAAGAGCCCTCTTCACAGTCATTTTGGGGCCTCTTTTAAATTTTAGAGGGGAAGCATGTGCTTCACGTGCTTTTTGGATTATCTGAGTTTCTGTATAAAAAAAATAAGGGGCATTGACTCGGGCTGCGCCTGTCTCATCTCTAGTGTCTACGACTATCGGTTGAGGAACTAATGTTCGGGCATCGAGTTTTAAGGATATGTCGTATA
The DNA here is from genome assembly GCA_963931845.1 of Maratus michaelseni. Classification (NCBI taxonomy): domain Eukaryota; kingdom Metazoa; phylum Arthropoda; class Arachnida; order Araneae; family Salticidae; genus Maratus; species Maratus michaelseni. Next base: position 28,371,640 of record OZ007600.1, on the reverse strand, counting down.
CTTACTTGAAACGAGAATCTACCTCAGCCGCTATTTCCATAACACCGTAAAGAGACATGTTTTGGGGAACTCGCAAAATCAAATTTCTTTCTAAATCCTTGTCGTTACCGATCCAAAGGGAATACTGGACTCGGATTTTAGGACCTCTTCTTCTTGATAAATTTTCCAGAGCTGAAGTTTCTGAAAACATAGAATGAATATTCGATATGAACAACAGAGGAAAATGTTACAGTACAATTTTACAGAGGATTATTTTGGGATATTTTACAACTTATGTATGTCGCATGTACCTAGACTCTATTGATGGATTAGTGGATTATTCAACGAATAATTTCCTTTTTTAATTAATTGATTAAATTAAACAAAACATAGATCATAGAATTGAATTTTTGATGCTCAAAATTTAGCCTCAAGATCGCAATACATTTAGAAAGAACAGAACCAGTCACAAACTCTTGACAAAAGTTTTCCCCTTATAAATAGAGAGGGGGAGGGGTTATTTAAAAACAGTAATTACTTGACTTTAGAAATGAATTCAAAACAAAGAACTCTTATTTTAATACAAAACATAAACACCCTTGAATATTGCAAATACGAATATGTGCACTCGAACAAAATTTGAAAACAATTGTACCCTTCAAATTCCCAGCAAACATTGGAAACGCATTTGGAATACTTTGATTTTTAAAAAAAAGTGTTCCAGTTACGTTAATGTGTACTGAATGTGTTCCCTTAATGTGTTCCGAATATGCTCCGCTATAAAGATCCTGAAAGTGTACCGAAAAGTGTTCTGCTAAGGATATATGTTAAATTTAAACTTGGGAACATTGGAAACGCATTTGGAATACTTTGATTAAAAAAAAGTGTTCCAGTTACGTTAATGTGTACTGAATGTGTTCCCTTAATGTGTTCCGAATATGCTCCGCTATAAAGATCCTGAAAGTGTACCGAAAGGTGTTCTGCTCAGGATATCTGTTAAATTTAAACTTGGGAACACTTTTGAGAACGGATTGGGAGCACATTTGGTCACACTTGTCAAATCATCGCTTTCAAAAAGTGCGCTAGGAAGTATGCTGAACAAAAGAAGTTTTTTCAGAAATATTCTAAAAACTATTCCAAAAAGAGTGTATCAAAGTGTTTTAAAAAAGGTGAGAAAATAAGTGTTCTAAAAAGTGTTCTGATAAGTGTATAAAGATTTGCAGTGTACTTGAAAAATAAAGAAAAAGTACTGAATGCAAGGAAATGCAAATTGAATTTAGTTGTAAAAATATATAACATTGAATATGTCCTTTTAATTCATATACCTGAGAACTAGTCTGCAGTTCATTTTTATTTTCAAAATTTCAAAGTAGATGAAGTTATAAAACAACTAAAACTAAATCTCTATTTAATTTTTAACTAGCGAACCTTCACCTGCTTCACTGGCTAGTTTTCTGCAAACGAACTTCGAATTAAAAGAACCTGGGGTTGATGGCTCTACTATACTTTGGACAGCGTATACCCATGTGGAAACTCGTCCGCTCCGGTCTCAAATCAAGCTAATCTTGAGTTATTGCGATTTTTTTTTTCGAATCAAGATTAAATTTAAAATTTCAGCATCGTCGTTCACGTTGTTATAGGAACCGATTTGGCATTCTTCCAACTTGAATTTAATCACGGCAGTAACAAAATTTATCGGAAAGTTTTTATCCATTTCAGAAAAAAAAAATTATAAAAAAATCTCTGCATAATGAGAAAAACGCTAAAAATTGCATTTAAAATTCACGAAAAATTCAAAAATCGAGAAGACAATATTTATTATACTTGGCTAATAGATCGAAAACAGATTCCTTTAAGAATGTCAAAAAATTGCCGCAGAATGCGAAAAATCTCTAAATATCATGGAAAATATTAGCTAAAAATTCAAAAATCGCTGTACGGATTCTGAATAAACTTTATTGAAAGGGAACAAAATTTACTATATTGGGCTAAAAGATTGAAACCAGATTCCTTTTACTAATTTTGAAAAATCGCTTAAAAACGCAATAAACGCTAGAAATCGCATAAAAAACTAAAAAAAAAAAAAAAAAAAAAAAAAAATAATCTTATTTTCCGGGAGACACGGAAAAAAAAAAAAAAAAAAAAAAAAAAAAAAAAAAAAAAAAAAAAAAACTACATACTAGAATAAGCGACATAACGAGGCGCGATATAAAGGAGGGTTACTGTATTATTACTTGTATTTTAAGTAAACTGTGTTGAACTTAGTCAAGTGAATCAAACAAAGTAAAATTCAAAACTTTCCTGCATTGAAATTTTGAAATTTCAAGATGGATGAAGTTTTAAACAAACTAAATCTCTATTTCATTTTTAACACGCGAAGCTTCGCTGGTCTTGGCTCTTAAAAATAAAGTTATTACTCTTTCAGACAAGAATTTTAATAATTTTCAGAAATTTATGATTCAATATCGTCTTTTTACAAAGTCGAAATGGCAAACTCGAATGCAAAACGCCAGAATATTGTTTCATACAATAAATGCAACTTCGTGTAATCAAGAATATGAGCGACATAATCTTTCATCTTACCATCTCTACTTCCATACTGACAGTGGCTCGAGTTGATGTCTGATAAACTTTTGCAAGTCAGAATCGGTGTCACCAGAAATGTGTTCATCACATCTCCAAAAGAGCCGTCCGGCTTCTGGTTTCGTAGGAGTTCTTGGTATGCTCTCATCTCGTCAAAGTTATCAGGATCGCTTTCGGAATGGGTCGAAATCAAAGCCTGAAATGATAATTGAAAACAATCATCGCACATCGTTGACATAATCACAAACTTTAAATGGAAAGATCTATAGCAGTCGAAGTCAGTTAACAACAGCTGACATTGTACTTTTACTTACCCATCATACGTAGTATAGGGTAAGTCTTGTAATCGTTTTGAAAATCGAAATTTTTTTTTTGACGGATTTACACGTTTCAGACACTGGAGATTCCGAAAAACATATTTTTAGAAATTTTTTTTTGCCGTCCGTCTGTGTGTCTGTGTGTGTGTCTGTGTGTCTGTAAACGCTCTATCTCCCGAAAAAATTGAGATAGAGACTTGCAATTTGGTATGTACTTAGTATGTAATAATGGGAAGAAGCCTATTTCATTTCAATAACCTCGATTAACCGGAACTATTTTTTTCGGACTCTCGAAATATTCGTTCTGATAAAAGGTATATAAAAATTTTCGAAATTGGTTATTTTAAGAAATGAATATAAAAGACAATAAAAAAACATAAATTTTGCATAAAGCATGAAGTCGATCGGATAATGAGTTGCCGAGATATTTGGAATCCTATTTTCCACACTCTTCGATTTTTCATGACCCTGTATTTCATCCAAATTTCACTTCAAAGATATATTTTAATTGGAAATTTGACGCTTAATCAGATGCAATAAATCGCTAGTTAATAGGATTATTATTTTTGGAGTTATAAGGATGTTTCTTTTAAGCAATTCAGTAATCGAGCCCTTAAAGTTTGTGACGTCATCAAGCCTCGATTTTATTTGAATTGCAATGCATTTTATAAGTAGTTTACACATTTTTTATTTTAATATTTTACATTATGCATATCCATGATGGGTAAGTATTACGGTGGCCCCCAACGACTAGTTTTGCTTGTCCGACTAATCTCACTGACAAGGAAGGCCTCCTTAAAGCACATATTCAAAATAATTCGAAAAAAAAAATAATGAAACTATACTCATGTACGTTATAAAGGATCAGTCAAATTTAACTGCAGAATTCCAGTAGAAAATCTGTAAAAAAATAAAATACTTTCGAGAATTTAGCGCAAAAGGAGGCGATTTGGCGAGCAACACTTTTCCCACGCAAATGCAAGCGATTTTAATGCATTTGGAAATTGCTTGTTAAACGAGTGTTTAAATGTGCAGTACTTAATGGATTTAAACGATATTAAAATAGTTTAGTTTCTCCGATCGTTGGAGCATCATAGATGAGATTTTTCCAACCGAGCGAAAATATGCCGGGACCAGGACTCGAACCTGGTTACTTTGATTTGCCGTACCAGCGCTCTCCCTACTGAGCTATCCCGATGATATCTTGGTTGGCATATTTCACTCTTATTTGTTGGACAAGTTTATTATCATTTTTATAAGCTTATATAATATGTATAACTTGCGTGTTGCTGCAGTTATTTAATTTTATACCGTTTCATCAGCTAGAAAAAATTTAAGTGTATTTTAAAAGTATTTACCTCATTAAGAACACTGTCGTTATACATTTCGAAATTGAATAAGTCGTTGTTTCCATGGTTCCAAATGCTTTTTTCTTGTTGGCTCCGACAATAACAATATCGAAGTCGAATTAACCAGTGCTCAGATTCGTACCATAATTTTGAGTTTGAAACTATTTTAATAAATTTAAATTTTGTTCTCAACCGTATAATACGATTGTTAAATTTCATTACATACACACACACACATATATATATAAATCTATATGACAAAACTGTAGTTATAAATGTGTATTTATTTAAGTGTAACTTACTTAAACTGGTTCAGTGTAAAGAGTAAAAAACGTCATAAAAGCCTTTTTGTTTATTTTTTTGTGTCGTCAATCAGCGATTAAAAAAAAAAAAAATAAAAGTAATTTTTATTTTTACGGACGCTATATCAATGTTCCGCAGGAAATTTTTTTATAGACATATATACTCATGTTTGAGAAAATTGCAACACCATGAAGGAATTGTCAGAAATTAATGAAATTCATTCCACATATTACTGATAGTGGTACAAATAAACGATCAACTTTACAAGACAAAAAAAAAAAAAAAAAAAAAAAAAAAAACTAACGTCGTAAATTAGTACTTTGTGTGTCCGCCACGCTGAGCGATGAGAGCTTGTACACGTCGTGGAATTGAATCATACAGGTTCTGAATGTAATCCTGAAAAATGGTATTCCAGATGGCTTCAACTTGAAGCCAAAGTTCAGTCTTACTATGTGCCCCACCAGCTGTACGAGCGAGTCGTCGACCAATGAAATGCTAGACATGCTCGATGGGCGACATATCCGTGGAATAAGCAGGCCATGGATGAAGCGAAACATGTTGTGCACGGAAGAAGGCTTGTGCAGTCTGAGGAACATGTGCATGGGCATTAGCCTGCTGAAATACAGCACCCGGAATGCGTCGAAGAAGGGGGAGAATCTCTGGCTCCACAATTTTCTTTATGTAGCCATCACTGTTGGGGTTTCCAGCAAGTTGCACTAGATGGGATCGACAATTATACTCCATAGCTCTCCACACCATGATGCCAGGCGTTTGTGCGATATGATGCTGGATAACACACTGTGGGAGTAGACGTTTCCCTCTGTAACGTTTGACGCGTACTCTTCCATAATTGTACTCCAAATTGTAGAGAGATTCATCGGAAAAGCAACTTGTTACCACTGGAAACGCCACCCGCTGTATTGCTGAGCGCATTGAACTCGGATGCGTCGGTGATTCAGCGAGAGGGGAATCCTGCGTAGAGGAACCCTTGCACGCAGTCATGCTGCAGCAGATGGCGACGAACTGTGGAGCTAGACAACAAAACATCTGTACTAATCTTTAGTATGGTGACCTCCCTTGTAAAGTACACTTAAAAAAGATTCTGTGAGGAAAAAAAAAACGGAAAATATTTTGGTAATAAAGTTGCCGACTATGCTCTCCGCTTTTTTGTTTTTTAGAAAACTTCCGTTTTGGTATTTCCCCGTTTTCAAGATGGAAATATTCTGCTATTCAAGACGAAAAATTTCTGTTTTTAGAAATTAATGTAAGCAGTAGCGCAATATTAAAAAAATTAATAATAATTACATATACTGAGACATATTTACACGAAACATGTATTTGTATTTAATATTATCAAACCTGTTTTTTACCGCCTTGCCCTCCTCCAGATTATAACCTATCGGTTCTTCGCCATTAGTGGATAAATGCTGTATTACCTACACTATAGAGTGGTCTTCAACTTTTTACGCTCGTGGGTCACATCAATAACTTCTTATAGTTCCGGGTTCATCCGTAGGTCAGAAATGTATGTTACACCAAAACCAGAGGACAATTTCTTGACAGGACAAGGTTGTGTATAAAGGATGCGGAATTTAAAAAAAAAATCTGTTTTTGATTGATTAAAAACAAAACATTTTAATTATTTATACTACAAATAATATTACATTTTGACATTAGCCATTTAGCAAGAGCACTGCGGCCCCACCAGTGGCTGAGAGGTTGTGCTCTCGAAGCTGGTAGACGGGAGGTGCTGGGTTTGATCCCAATCGCGCCCGTCGGCCTAATCGTTCGGAGTTTTCGTGGTTTTCTTCGAGCCGTGGATTTATCCATGCGTAAATACAGGTTAGGTTCCCTTAGAAAGACCCCCACGAAGGGCACTCCCCCCGGGCCTATATCCCATGTGTAGATAATTGGCCGTCAATAATCAACCCAACCCAACGCAAGAGCACTGCGGAGTTTCGTGGAGAAAACTGCAATTCTAGACAATAAATAAGCATAAAATACCAAATCTTTCAGAGAGGGACTGTACCTTACCCAGACCATCCCCGAATCTGAATTCAACACTGTTTCATACTGTAAATCTGCAAATTCCAACCGTAAGTCAGTTGGAATACTTTCAATATCAACTGAGAATGGTGAAAAGAACATTCTCATGGGAATTTCACTCTGGTAAAAGTAAGAAAATCTGCTTTCGAGTTACATCCTGAGATTTGAAAACAAGGGTGGTGCGTCATAAATTCGTACAAACTTAAAAAAAATCCTAATAAAAGAAGTAATGCCCGGAAAAAACTTCGGTTTGCGCGAATATGATCAGAGGGACATTAGATTCCCCCCCCCCCATGTATAAAAAATGATTCCAAAAGTAACCGAAAGAGGGCGCTCACACGTCATACTGAGACGTTTTATGCAAATCAGGCTAGCAATAAAACAGCTGGCGGGAAATGGATTCGTCATTCGATGTCGGCAGCATGCTACCGTTACCAGATCGAGCTTTTCTACAAGGATGTTGAATCCACAACTATTGCATTGTGAAAGTTCCACACGGATCAAAGACTGAATGCGCAAAAAAAGCCTTAGTTCATTGAATGGGATACTGAATTTAGTACGACATTTTGAGAAAACGTTGAGTTTGGAGGATCGTCCACGAAGTGTTTGCCTGATTTGCATAAAACGTCTTAGTTTGACATCTGCTCCCTCTTTCGGTTGCTTTTAGATTAATTTCTTTTTTATACATGGAAAAAAATCCAATGTCCCTCTGATCATATTGCGCAAACCGAATTTTTTTCCGAACATTACTTCTTTTATTATGAATTTTTTAAGTTTGCACGAATTTATGACGCACCCTGTACATAGATCACATTCAGTAGTTTTACTGAATAACTCCGTTAATGTAAGGAAGTGAAAGGAGCTTTTATATTTCAGCTGACGTTCCCATAGCATTAATTTTATGTCAATCGATTTTTTACAATAACAAAGACCATGGACAAGTTGACCTTTTCCAAGTAAACGGTAGTTCAGATCAATGATATGACTATTAATGTGTACTAAAAATGCGAAATCTCTTAACCCCTCCTCATCTTGGAACTCACAAATGGGTTTGCCCTTGAATTCCATGAATTGTTGAATTTCATTCTTCAGGTAAAAAAGCTGTTGAAATATTTTTCTGCGGTTCAACTAACAAACTTCAATAAAATAAATAATGTAACTTTATTCAGATTCCATTTTCTGTTCTTTTAATTGGTCAAAGGAACTTACCATTTACACAGCCCTTGTATTTTAATAATGTTGATGTATATAACCTGTTATAGAATATGTATTTTTTAGTGTATCCATGAAACAAATCCAGAAATTTAAATCAAAAATCTGAATTATTACCTGCATAACTAAAGCTGTTGTTGGGAAATCGACTACAGTTCCATTTCTATACTGCTGTTGTTTTAATTCCAGCGTCATCTCACGCAGTGTCTCGGAATCTGCTTCATTCCCTGACTGCTTGTTGGCACAAGCTAGGGCCATAACAACTACTGCCTGTATACCTGGTTTTAAAAATAATAAAACTCGTCTAAAAACAAGGGCTGCTATTTGTAATTAAGAGTTATATAAAATTAGTAAAGATGCACCAAAAAATGAGCAAAAATTGTCAGAAATATAGTGTAGTAGAAAAAATACAGAGTAGTAGAAGTACAAATGTTTTTTCTTAAGATTGTGTAATTTAATAAATACTAGGTTTGTTTTCAACTATATATTTATATATATAACGCTGCCCTTTTTTGGTAAGTAAAGAGTCACTTGGAGCAAGAAAGCAACCATATCTCAATCGCAAAGCAAGAAGGTAATACATGTGAAGAGTTAGAAAGTCTCGCTTGTTATTTATTGTGTTGCAGATTTTTATAGTATATATTACTTATTAGTCTCAGAAACTAAAATTTAAGACCAGGCATATGTAAGTTTTTATAAAGTTATTAAATTTTAAGCTAATTAAAACAAACATGAATTTTTATATATGAGATAATGAAAAAAAAAATAATAATAACCCCATAATCGTAAACTTAAAGTTAAAATATTTTATAGCAATTCATAATTACCAGAGGGCCCATGCGAAGATTTCGCACTGAAATGTAATATTTTTTAGGTACTTTTCTCTATTATCTCGTCGACCACTTTTCATAACAAAAAACTACCGCCAAACTGTAAGATTAAACGCCAAAAATGCAGTCCCATTTACTGGATGTCAGAAGCATTATACGTGTTTGTTACGTCATCAAGTGGTTTTTAATTCGACATTTGCATGTATTTTTCATTATGTTTTACTGATTTATTAGTTTTAAAATAACAATTGTGTCCATAAATTCTGATATTTTATTTATTTATTTATTTTGATATTCCAATGGCAACGTTCTCCCATTTATTTGGCGATATTTTTTTGTCATGCAAAGCGATCGACGGGATAATAGAGAAATATAATTTTTTATCAGTATGTGATATTTATTATATGCAGGTTTAAACTTCTAAAGAAAAAGTAAAGATAAAAATATCTGCAAACAACATTTAGTTGTTAGTCAAGCCAGAATATCATCCAATTTATTCCATCAAAGTTAGAGTAAAAACTGATACAAGATTGCAAAAGGCACGCGCGAGAAAAAAAAAATAACAATCGTATTTTGACTGCATTAGAGGATGACGTCATCCGCTTCCGGAAAAACATGGGACATAGAAATATAAATCTAAACATTTCAATTTCAATTTCGCTTTTTAATCATAAATATAAAATAAACCCGTGCGGTTTTTTTTTTATAATAATTGCTGAGCATCATATAATGTGGTATTTTATTTTTGTGGCAACAATAATTTGATTTCATTTCTTTTATGAAAACAATGCCGATTTAATTTTTAATTTTCAGCAAATTTGAATCAAAAACATGTTTTAACGAATTGTTAAGTAGGCTATGTCAAAAGCCTGTTCAAAATCCTTTCATATGCTGTCTCATTCGTCGTTCTGCGTTTCGTATTTTCTTAAAAAAAGGGATGTTGACAGGAGAAATAATATATATGATGATATGATGATATGATGATGAATGAGCTACAGCTGATGTTTTATCAAACTAGTATTGTGATCAAAAATTGACGATCTGTTTCTTCAGTATTTGACTCCGAGACTTGTCTGGGAAACAGTAAAATAAAACTTAACAATTACAGCGCGAAACTACAGACATTTTTTCTATAGGGCTTTTCACTTGTTTTAGTGTTTTACTAATTTCTATGATGAATTACAAATTACCCTTAGCGTATCATAAATTTCTGTAACAAAGTTTTCGCTTAAGTTGTATAAGATATTTTTACTTACAATAATAATAAAAATATGCTAGTAAATTTAAGAGATACTAAGCGGATCTATTTGGAACCAAACATAATCAAGACCAGCTTGTAGATATATTGATAAAAATATTCTGATTTTAATTAGTTTTAAACGGGACATTTTTAAAATAGAAATAATTTCGATGTTATTTATTCCTTATTAAGAAAGTAATAAAAATGTACTTTTACCTGTCCAAAACGTCCGATGTTTGTTCTCAAATGTGTCTGTGAGTTTGTTCTTGTCCACTTCCGTAATGGTTTCTCCAGCGTTGCATAGAGCTAGAAAAACGTAGGGATTTGTGTAATTTTTCTTATCAACTCGATTCCGCAATTCTTGGACGATATCATGCCCGTGGAAATTTCTCGGATTTATGCACATGACCAAGAAAGCGTTTAGGTAGGAGGCTAGTTCTGTCGATGGAATATTTTCTAACTTCATGCTGGAATTTAAAGCACAGTTATTACATGCTACATGATTATGTACAAACTGAAACATTTCTACATTATTAAAGTTATTTTATTGCTGTTAAGTTAAATAAATTATCCCTTCAATTTGCATCGTCATCTATATGGTGTAGTCCACGAGATAATGGTTCATGCGGTTGCGGTTAAGACCAAAACAAAAGTGAAAAAGTAAAAACAAAACAAAACAAAAAACTTTTCTTTTTTTTAAATATGTAAAAATGTAGTTCTACTTGTTTTATATGTATACATATTAAAATATTTTTGTTAAGTTAAACAATTTAAAACTAATTATTGTGACAGTTTTTATTTATCTGAACTGTGAAAAGTTAACTTTCTTGACTGTTTAGCTTTAATACAATCAATTTTATGTGTCACTATTACTATAAAACTGTCAGCAATCATATCGAGATTAGAAATTCAATAAGTTCATCAAATGAAATCAGACAAATATTCAATAACTCAAAATTCTAGTAATTTTCTCTAATTCCGGCTAATTATAGATACAATTAACGGGACATTTCGACTTTTAGACTATCATTCACCATCATGTTTCAATGAGAAACCGTCGGTATGACTGGCTGATGAATATATACAAAAGAAATTTCATTTCCATTGTACAAGTAGGGCTAATGGCCTATTGCAACGATTCTCAACCTTTTACCGCTACCGTATCCCTTGCGAAGATTTTTCATTTTTAAGTTCCCCTCCTCTCATAAGACTTCCTGCACGCATACCCCCACGCAAAAATGTTTGTTACTATTTCATAGTAATGCTATTACGTTAATTAACCCTTTATCTACTGACGGTACTTTTAAGTACCATCAGAGAAAACTTTATATAAAATTTCTTTAATCTGTCTAATAATGATAATAAGGTTTTGTTTTTATACAAAATACTTTTCTGGATCACATTTAGAAAGCACAGCAAAACAGTGAAAGCTGAATATTTTATAAAGTAGTATTTTTCTCAACCTTTTACATAAGTGTAGATCTTCTCTTTTTAAAAATTGTTATATGAAAATTTTGCAACTATAATAACCTTTCTATTTAATGATAGGATCACAATACATTTATTTACATTGTTCCGATAAAGAATTGTGATATTTCTTAACAGCATTTTCTGTTAATTAATCTAATTATTCTTGTAAATATTTCACAAAAAGAGCTATTATTACCGCATTATTAAATCAGTTTTAATGGAAAACCTTATCTAAATTTCATATTATTATAATATAAATTGTCTAATATACCTTCAGACATCAAGAAAGATAATTATTGAGATTGAACAATTTGTTGATTCATAATTCGGTAGATAAAGGGTTAAATAGTCATATAACTCAAATTAACTTAACGACATTTACAGGTTTTTATTTTGCTACTAGCAAGCTACGCCCGCTACGCTAGTCAATTTATCTTAATGAACCTTTAATCAAACAAAATATTGACATTTCATAATTCACTTTTATATTTTAACAGAATAATAAGGCTACTATAATTTGTGACTCGTGCTATAGCCAATATATACGTCAGGACACGTCGCCCTTATCATTATCTTTTTACGCGTGAAAGTTTCGCTATGGTACTCCATTGTGAAATTTGGTAATTTTTGAAATTCAATATTTGAAAAATGGCATAATCATTAGATTTGAAAATTATATAAAAAAATATACAATTTTTTACTTTTCAAACGCAGTTTGATTAACTATTTTCTGAAAAATACTTTTCGAGCTATTACTTTTTTTCAGTAACTTCAAATGTTTCATTTTCCGAGATTAATCTGTGGCAAAGATTAGCAAAAAACCCCGTCGTCAGCAACGCATAGCTTTATATTAAAGAGGATGTTGGAGCTTGGATTGTCACCATCACTTTTGAAATCGGTTCTGTACTTCCAGAGAAATTGTAATTTAGAATAATTTTAGAACGCTTTTCGCTCATTTCACCCTTTTAAATTTCGAATTTTCTTTAAATTTATTCTTAGAGAGCATTTACATCTCATAAGTAACTATCATGCCAAATTTCATGTTTCTAGCTCCTTCAGTATAAAAAAAATCAAAATTTTAGAACGTTTTTTGCTCCTGCACCATCTGGGATTAGTGGCACCAACGTAAAATATAGCCTATGTTGGAGCAGGGATTGTCATAAAAAATTTGCCACCATTACTTTTGAAAAAGGTTCGGAAGTTCCAGATATTCCATAGAAATTGTAATTTAGAATGTTTTTAGAAAGCTTTTCGCTCATCTCACAGTTTTAAATTTAGAATTTTTTTGGAATTTGTTCTTAGAGAGCATTTACATCTTATAAGTAACCACCATGCCAAATTTCATGTTTCTAACACCTTCAGTATAAAAAATCGAAATTTTAGAACGTTTTTCGCTCATGCACTCCCCTGGGGGTAGTGGTACGGTCATGAAATATAGCCTATGTTACAGCAGGAACTGTCACCATCAATTTGCCACTATCACTTTTGAAAACAGTTCTGTAGTTCCAGAAATTCCATAGAAATTGTAATTTAGAATGTTTTTAGAACGTGTTTCGCTCATCTCACCCTTTTAAATTTCGAATTTTATTAGAATTTGTTTTTAGAGAGCATTTACATCTTATAAGTAACTACCATGCCAAACTTCCTGTTTCTAGCTCCTTCAGTATAAAAAAAAATCGAAATTTTAGAACGTTTTTCGCTTCTGCACCCCCCTGGGGGTAGTGGCACCGACATAAAATGTAGCCTATGTTGGAGCAGGGATTGTCAATATCAATTTCCCACCATCACTTTTGAAATCGCTTCAGTAGTTCCAGAGATTACCCCCTACAAACAGACAAACAAAAAAAACAATCTTTACAATTTTATAATATTAGTATAGATTACATTTTACAGTTTACTTTGTTATTTTCAATAGCAGCCTAACAGCCTAAAATAAATTATAAGTAAAAAAAGTGTTTTAAAAATAAGCTTTTAGTACAAGTTTTTTTTTTTTTTTTTTTTTTTTTTTTTTCCAGTGTATATTTGATAATATTTTCTCGAAAAATCATCTAGTAATAAATTTTTTTAATTTAATTTTTAGAAAAGATGTATACGATAAGCACCTTTAGTTAAGTTTTTAAGGCACTTTTAGTCCAGTATTAAAGAGGATATATGAAAGTTCAATTACCTTGATAGTCGAGAAAGCATTTGAATGTTCAATTCATATAACATTTCAGCTTTATCGTCATGAAAAATTCCCCTCACTGAGATATCAGTTAGGTAGGCAATCAAGGCTAGTCTATCGACATTGGATCCCCACTTTTCAGCAGAAGTCAATTCATTCCTTTGCTCATTAACCCATCGGTTGACTTTATTCATTGCAACCGAGTTTTGTTCTATTGCCGTAGCTGATTCTGATCTTGTGACGACATTTGCAGTATTTCGATTTCCTAAAAAAAGTAAATAAATTAATAATTAGTAAATCTGTAGATCAGGTGCCTCAACACCAGCTCTAAAAGTTATGGTTTTTTAATCTTACTTTTCATATTATTTAGCATCTTACAATCGCAATTTAATTTTTTTTATATTACATACATATTTATATGCATATAAAATATTTCGGAGGTTTCAGAATATAGAAGCGTTAAATGAAACACGGTTTATGCAATGGTATTCTGAAATTCTCATGAACTTCTTATTCATGTAACTTTTTTGATAAAAAAACAAAAACAAAAAAAAAAACTTGTATTAAATTAAATTCTTCATTTATGTCAATAGAATACAAAAATTATTTCGATAATAAAATATTGCAGCAAAATAGCGAGAGTTACTTGAATTTTATTATTTTGATATTCTTTGAAATAGGGTTGCTAAGCAACTCATAAATTAAAGAGCAAAGTAAAAAGAAATTCATTTTAAGATTGGAAAAAAATATGAAATAAATTGTTTTATATTTCCGGAACAGACGTAAAAATTTTTTCCAATAATTTAAACAATTAATTTCTAAATTCTAATAAATGTATCTGCAAAATTTCAAAACTATTTGGATATATTTAAAACCTCCAAATCAAAAATTTAGCATCAGTAATTTTACGTTGAAATCCATTATTCAAATATGCGATTTTAATTTCAGCTAAAAATGTAATTTGAAAACCATCTGCATTCCCATAGGAAAACATCATGACCTAAAAAGAAATGTTCTATATTTTTCGAACGAATGAATCAAATGTAACTAAAAACTATACAGATAAGTCCGGAAAGCTCATCAACATACCCACCAAAAATCAACCTAATAGGACGTTTTTTCCGGCAGTTATCGCGGAACAGACAGACAGACAAACAAACAAACAGACAGACGAAAACCAAAAACTTTTCGCGTCTCTACAGTGAGCCTCAACTGACGTTTCGGCAATTAAGAACAGGACTCGACAAATGCAGTCGCCAGGTCGCCATTGGCAACCAAAATATTTTAACTACGGCGACTGGAAGTATAAGCATCATCACTGAATGATCTAATGATGATAAACTTGTACAGTTTACTTAATGATTACAACCCAGAGAAAGCTATAGATGAGTGGTACTTAGGATAAAAAAAAAAAAAAATACAGACACTCACAAGGACATATATGACAGTAGTTTAATAACAGACAAACAAATTGGAAATTTTGAAAAATTATGACAAAAAACTGTTGGTAAAACTTTTCTATAAGATAAAATGCTTTAATGATATTGGCTAGTGGTTTGCCTAAGTAATTTTTGTTCCAAGGTAATTTTCTTATAAATATGTAATGATTTTAGTAAAAAAAAAAAAAAAAAAAATTGTTTTTCTCATTATGTTGCAAACGTCATCCTAATCCTAATATCCTATCCTAATCCTAATAATATTATAAATCCGATTGTGTGCAAATGTTAGGCTGAAGCCAGCGTCAAAATGAAGCATTTAATTATCCTGTATTTTTCCATATAGGTTGATTATAACCCGGAAATGAACATAGGCTGGGTTTTGTTCATTTTATTAAAATATTTTTCTTAATAATTCAAAATTTCGTTATTTTCATAGAGAATAAATGGACATTTTTTTCCCTTTAAAATTTAATTAATCATTTTACGTTGCTAAGCATTACTGTTGCCTATAAATACAAAACCTGGAATAATAATTTTTCCTCAACAATTATTTTTCAATTGAACGATTTTCGCGTAAAAAATGAAAATTCAAAAGAATTCAAAAGATGACGAATTGCCATGATATTTGAAAGCAAATATGGAGTATTTGTTGTTATACATGAAGTATGAATATCAGTTACGTTGAGGAGACATTTTCTGTCAGAGACTGCGATATAATTAGATAAAAAAAATGAATAATAATTATATTTTTAAGAAAAGATTTCGCTTGGACCATGGAACTATGAAAAGGATCCTCCTTGGCTTGGACAAATATGACGTCATAAATAAAATCATGTATTTTCAAATATTCCTAATAATACAAGGAGCATGAATATCAGTATATAGTAGTATGAAAGTAGATAAATAATGGACGTAATATTTAAGATGAAAAACTGAAATATTTTTTATCGATACTGAGATCGATTGAGCTTGAATGTCAGTTACATACAGATGCGAGTTTTCTGATAAAATTTACGTCATGATTGCCAGGAAAAGAAAATTAAAAAGAATTATATAAATACAAAGGATATAAATTAGCACTTTACTGTACAACGTACAATCACGAATTTAAGAATTATATCATTAAAAAGATATTTCTCTGCGGAAAAATGTGGCGTCATTATATTGTAAATTAAACGTGAATTTTGAAATATGTTTTAAAAGAGCGTGAATCAATTCCATACATTAATAATACAAAGATAAGTAAGTACAGAAAGTAGACGAGTTTCACGCCATATTTAAAACGAAAAATAGAAATGTTTCTTTTAGCTATACTTATTATTAAGCATGATTATCAGTTATATACGGATGAGATTTTTCTACTAAAATCACATCATAATTTTAAGAAAAGAAAAATGAACACGAATCTATTATATTAAAATCTGACCGTGTGTATTTCGCAACTACTCATCTTAGACTATCGGACGCAACGTGATTTACTTAACATCGGTTATCATTGATCCGAGGATGTCACACAAACTCTCAGAATTTAAACAATTGAATTAGATTCCGATATATTATTATTATTATTATTGTAATTTTTTAACGAAGTTTCTCTAAAAACGGCAAGTAAATTACTCCATATTTGTGGATAGAAAAGAGGAAATAAAACGGATCAATATATTTTTTACGCCATTTTCTCATTAAAACTGAAAACAGGATTTATTTTCAATTTGAATAAATGGTGAAAACAAAATCTTGATTTCAGTAAATTATCCGAAAAATAAAAGCATAAATATTTTCACATATTCAAACTTCATGAATCATTTTTTTTTCTGCAGAACAAAAATCGTCTGTCAATATATTGTCTTTTAGAAAACAAGATTTGTTTCAGCTATACATTAAATCAAGGAGGCAGAATTGAATTTAAAGAAAAAGCATATAATATTTCCAATTAATTATTTTTGACGGACGGTTGTTAAAACGTTTCACAAAAGCGTTAAAAATAAAATGGTTTATCAGATAAAATTAACATTTGTTTTTACCCAATTCATCGATTTCCACGATTTTATTTGGCCATCCGTTTTGAATTGGTTGCATTTTCATTTTCGCGATTATTTGGTACAAATTTTCACCTTTTTTAAGACTGAGTTATGTCAAGGTCCCTATAACAAAGAAATACCGTGTTTAATATGAAATGTGATAAAGAGTTAGTTAATTATTTACGTTTTTAACTATTGGGAGTGAAATATTTTGCTTAACTAATGCATTTATTCTTCTTTCAATGTTGCGTGAACGAAGTCGCGGGTAACAGCTAGTAATATTATAAATCTGATTGTGTGCAAATGTTAGGCTGAAGCCAGCGTTAAAATGGAGCATTTAATTATCCTGTATATTTGCATATACGTTGATTATAACCCTCAAATGAACATAGGCTGGTTTTTGTTCATTTTATTCAAATCTTTTTTTTAATAATTCAGAATTTCGTTATTTTCATAGAGAATAAATGGACATTTTTCCATAAAATTTAACCATGCTATGGCTTTGATCGTTGCCAATAAATAAAAACACGGAAAAATATTTTTTCCTCAACAATTAATTTTCAATTGAACGATTTTCACGTGAAAAATGAAAATGAAAAAGAATTCAAAAGAAGATGAATTTCCGTGATATTTGAAACAAAAATATGGAGTGTTTGTTATTATACATGAAGTATGAATATCGGTTAAATTAAAAAGATCTTTTTCTGTCAAAAAACTGCGTTATAATTAGAAGGAAAAATGAACAATAATTATATTCTTAAAAATAGATTTCGCTTGGACCATGGAACTATGAAAAGGATCTTCCTCGGCTTGGACAAATATGACGTCATAAATAAAACATGTATTTTCAAATAGTCGTAATAATACAAGGAGCATAAATATCAATGTATAATGAAACTAGATAGATAATGGACGTCATATTTAAGATGAAAAGCTGAATTTTTTTTATCGATACTGATTAATAATTAGCTTGAGTACCAGTTACATACAAATGTGAGTTTTCCGCTAAAAATTACGTCCTGATTGCCAGAAAAAGAAAATTAACAAGAATTATGGCATTAAAAAGAGATTTCTCTGAGGAAAATGTGACGTCATCTTACTTATAATAAAATCCGAAGGCAAGAAAGTGTCTGTAACGGCTCCGGGCTCGACCACTCTGATCTGCGAATCGACGATAGTTAAACGCCATGTTAGGCTTAATGAAAAAGCTCTATGCTACATTCGATTCTGCTGTTAAAATATTTGTAAAAGCATATTAGAGCTTTTAAATATTTTAATTTTGTTTAAAACCTTCAAAAACTATTTCATATAAAACACGTATATCAACATTTCTGTATACATTTTTTTCTATGAGCATTTTTCTTTTCAGAAATAGCGGTGAATTCTTTCGTACGGAGGATTTGAGTGATCAACCCAGTACATTGGAAACATCTACTGGCGTATTTTGAAATTTGCTTCCATCTTAAATACAGTACAGGACCTATTATGCGAAATCCTCTGGACCAAAGGCTTTCCGAGTTTCGGAATTTTCCGGATTTTGGGTCCTCCCGAAGTTCACGATTATTTGACAAAATTAATGTTTTTTTTTTTTTTTTCGTGATTCTTTGACAAAATTTGCATTTTTTCCTGCTATTCTTTGACAAAATTTTCGTTTTTCTTCTACGATCCTTTGACGAAATATAATATTTTAGTGGTCCTTTGAAGAAATTTGCGTTTTCTTTTTGCAATCCTTTGAAGAAATTTGCATTTTTCTGCGATTCTTTGGGGGAAATTTGCGGTATTTGCTATTCTTTGACGAAATTTACCTTTTATTTACGATCCTTTGACAAAATTCGAGTTTTTTTCTGAGATTCTTTGACGAAATTAGCGAGTTTTTTTTGCGCGATCCTTTGACGGAATTCGCATTTTTTCTGTGATCTTTTGACAAAATTTGTGCTTTTTTTCCTTCGATCCTTTGAGGAAATTCCACTTTATTCGCGATCCCTTAACGAAATTAGAAATTTTTTTGCAGTGCTTTGAAGAAATTTGCGTTTTTTTTCGCGATCCTTTGGAGAAATTTTTGTTTTTCCGCGATTATTTGACAAAATTCGCGTTTTTTTTTCCGATCCTTTAACCAAATTTGTGTTTTTTTTTGTGATCGCTTGAAGAAATTTTACATTTTTTCGGAGTCCTTGGAAGAAATTTGCGTTTTCTTCGCAAGCCTTTGTCGGAAATCGCGTATTTTCTGCGATTTGTTAAGAAAATTAGCGATTTTTCGCAATTCTGCGACGAAATTTGCGTTTTTTTCAATCCTTTGGCAAAATTCAAGTTGTTTCCGCAATCCTTTAAAGAAATTGTCTACTTTTTCTTCGAACGATAGACATAATTGTTTTTTTTCGGCGACGATCGTTCAAAATTCGAGATTTTGTTATGTTCGAATCTTTGGACTGAAGACTAAAATTTTCGAAACCAAATGCCTTAATTTTTTAGGAAAATTCGGAACAGAATCACCCTTGATGAAATAAGCATATAACTATTTTTTGTTTCAATCGAATCGTAATATAAATTAATTTTAAACTAAAATTTGAGAGAAAAATGATTTGTTTCTAATTTCGGGAAGAAGGTGGGGGGGGGGGACGTGTTTACCCGCTACCGAAGTAACAATATTTTAGTGATTACACACTGAAACACAATGGACTAAAAAAAAATTAGAAATCGGTAAAATTTTTGAAAAATTTGAAAAATTCTAAAATTTTAGTAAAAATTTACAAATTTAGAAAATTTTCGAAATTTTTTTGCTGACTTCGGGTTTTTTCGGATTTTGGAATTCCGGATAAGGGGTCATATACTGTAAAATGATTCTTTCTTATCAAACGTAATTAAAATATAAGGAATACATAGTACAGCGTAAAAGTATGTTTTATTTCTAATAATATTATTTAATCTTCTTTTTAATTCTTTACTTTTTTATTTCATTTTCATTTTTCACGTGAAAATTTTTCAATCGAAACTAAATTGTTGAGTAAAAATTATTATTCCGGGTTTTGATTTAGTTTTGGCAACGATAAAGTATTAGCAACGATCAAGTAAATTTAACCATTTTAAAATATTATGAGTAGTAGAAGAACAAGAGTTAGAGTCCAGCAGGCGCTATGTGCGCGGAGCCGGAGCCGGAAGTAGCAGGTGTGGACACCGGAAGTTCTGCGAACGGTGAAGGTCACCGGAAGTCGCAGGTGTGAATAACAAACAGGTTAAGACAGGAAATGATCCTGAACAGGTTATTTCTTGACAGGGAATTTTTTTTTTTTTTTAATTGTGGACCCAGCATAACCACCCGCTATGAAAACAATTCATAACGCCACAATTATTATTTTTTTTCCCATTTGCCAATCCTGTTACATCAGTCATCTGCGAGAGACCTGTAACGAAATAAAAGGGTTTAATTATTATTATGTTTAAGCGAGAGTTGTGTCATACAGGAAATCAGATGTGTGACGTCTGCTAAAGATGTAGAGTGTCTATGAGGAAATTCAGCTTCACGGAACCTAGAAAAAAAAAAAAAAACAAGTCTTGCTTGATGTATGTGATAGCTAAAGGCCCCCCAACCTATACAAAATTTTAAATAATTTTATATAGGTTGTATTATCTGACTAAGCAGGGGTCGCATGGCCGCCACACCACTCATTGTTACCTTCGATTCGCATACAACAAACAATACTTTTTGTATTTCGCGCTCGTCGATCTAACTGTTCAGAGTTTAACATGAAATTTACTTATAATTCACCTGTAGAAGAATTTTTTCCCTTCTTTAAACATTAACTTAAATGTGAATGAGATTAAAATAGATGTGAAGGCTAAATTTTTAGTAACAGAATGTCAACAGTGCTAGTGGAGTTGAGGGGTAGGAACCCTGCTATAAAAATAATACCTGTAAAAGAAATATTTATGTGCTACCTTTCGCGCTCGTCGACCTAACTGTTCAGAGTTTAACATGAGATTTACTTATAATTCACCTGTAAAATTTTTTTTTTCCTTTTTTAAACATTAACTTAAATGTGAATGAGATTAAAATAGATGTGAAGGCTAAATTTTTAGAGAGTTAAAATGAAAATCCACTGAGGGTTGTGTTAAATAAAAGGCGATGATCGACTTTGACAGCATTTTTCTAAAAGTTTATTTATCGAAAAAGGAATCATACGTTTCGATTATATTTGTTAAATATTATAGTTTAACATTAAAAAGCAGGTAGACATTCACATCTTTAGCGCTCGTCGACCTAACTGTTCGGAATTTTCTTCGAACCCATTATTTTGGACTTTATAAAAGTTTCATATAAAAAATTATTCTTTAAGTATTAACTGAAATGAGATTAAAATAGATGTAATGGCCAAATTTTTAAGGATTTAAAATGAAAATTGTGATAGCCATGTAAATGAAAGTAATGCGATTACTTTGCTTCATAAAAATCTAACACGAAAAAAGCTGGTAGACGTTTACCTTTCGCACTCGTCGACCTAACAGTTCGTCGACATAACCGTTCAGAGTTTTCGTCGAAATCCGGATATAGATTAACTTACAATAGCTAACTTTTTTAAGGGAAGTTTAAATAACATATTTCCCAAAGTGTCTTACAAACATTTAAGAATTTATACACACATAAGCACCTCGCCTATTAGGTGCAAGGTTCTGACTTTAAAACTACTAGATGTTGAAATTTAAACTTCTTGCGCTCGGCGACCTAACCGTTCAGAGTTTTTTTTTCAAACCTTGTGTCAATACGTGTTAGGAACCCTTAGAAAGACCTACATGGAGGCACTTATCCCTAATATAGATAATCAACCCTAAACTAACCAGTTACAACACACAAGACATAATCATTACATTCAGTTAATAAGTGATTTGACATGCAAAATATTAGATATAAAAACATACAATATGATATATACAAAACAATTTTAAAGATTTTTTTCCCTTTCATATGAACAATTTTTAGCAATAATTTAACTTGAGAGCAGGTATTTGTTTAGAGTTATACGATTATAATAAATTTTCATTAGATTTGACATTATACAACTAACATTTAAAAAAAGAGAAAGACATCTAGTTTTTATAACGTCACTCATTAGAATTATTAACCTGTTTTAGTTAAAAGTATGACACTTAAGTGATTTCAATTGAAAAATCAATACAACATTTTAAAAGCGCAGTCAATAGATTTTCACTTTTAAAAATAACTAACAGAATTTTAATTTTTTAAGCAATGGGTATATTATATTAACTTTAAATTAAATTAACTTTTAATAGGTAACTTTAGATAAAATTTATCTTTTTTTATTATTAATTAAGAAATATAAACTACTCACACATTATTATGCTGCATTTTAACACAACTGAAATACTACAACCTTTCTGCTGACATGTGGTCACAGAATAAATCTTTTCGTAGGATGCAAGATAAGATAAGATAATATCACGTAATGATTTAATAAACGCGATTCGTTATGCATATTTTAAAACAGGAAATACATAAGTTAACTTTTCGAGGAAATGTCTTGTTACACATCTTACACACATGAGGTAACTTCTGTTTCTTTAGTCCTGATGAGGTGGGTTTCACTTCACAATTCGAAACGGGTCCTTGTTTAGATAAAAGTGTAGAATCCATCTCTTGATTATTTAACTCTGGTGATGAGTGCTGACACTCCAAGTTGTTTACATCACCAACATAAGAATTCATAACTCGTTCCATAATAACTTAAATGAAAACTAACTTAACGAAAAATACAACCTATTACAACGATATCAAGTCGCAGTAGAATGTTATGAACTCGTTTCATTGAAATTTATATAATGATAGAGGGCGTTCGTGTAAAAATACTAACTTTGTATTAGTTTAAAAATACTGACATTTTATTGGTTTAAAAATACGTCACGTGATTATTTCATCATATAATGTTATAAGTTTAATCACCACTTAATTCTTGCACAGTGATTAAGAAAGTCTTACCTATCAGAAGTTCGTACATTTGTAAGTAAAAATCTTTATTACTTTCGTATCTATTGCTTTTATAAATAATGTTTTACTTATCAAGTCGCCTAATTTCTAAATGATGTATTCGAAAACACCTTTTATGTCTTATGTGTATAAAGTCTAGCAAAAGAGGGAGTGTTAAGTATTTGAAAAATTGAAGTACGTTAATTTATAAAAACTAGATTCCATTCTCTTTTTTGAAAATGTTGGTTGTGTAAAATCAAATATAATGAAAATTTATTTTAATCGTATAACTCAAAACAAAATACCCGCTCTCTTTTTCTAAATAAAAGAGTGTACAACATTTTGTAACTTCCCTAATTTATTTATTTTTTAAAATATCGTGTACAATTTTCTGATTTCCCTTATTTAAATTTTTAAAAATATTGTGTAAAATTTGAATGTTCTGTCAATAATATTTTCGAAATTAAATTAATCTTATCAGCAAAATTTGTATTTGGTCACTTCATATAAACAAAGTAATGTTATCTGACGGATGTATTTCCTGTTTTAAAATATGCATAACGAATCGCGTTTATTAAATCATTACGTGATATTATCTTATCTTATCTTGCATCCTACGAAAAGATTTATTCTGTGACCACATGTCAGCAGAAAGGTTGTAGTATTTCAGTTGTGTTAAAATGCAGCATAATAATGTGTGAGTAGTTTATATTTCTTAATTAATAATAAAAAAAGATAAATTTTATTTAAAGTTACCTATTAAAAGTTAATTTAATTTAAAGTTAATATAATATACCCATTGCTTAAAAAATTAAAATTCTGTTAGTTATTTTTAAAAGTGAAAATCTATTGACTGCGCTTTTAAAATGTTGTATTGATTTTTCAATTGAAATCACTTAAGTGTCATACTTTTAACTAAAACAGGTTAATAATTCTAATAAGTGACGTTATAAAAACTAGATGTCTTTCTCTTTTTTTAAATGTTAGTTGTATAATGTCAAATCTAATGAAAATTTATTATAATCGTATAACTCTAAACAAATACCTGCTCTCAAGTTAAATTATTGCTAAAAATTGTTCATATGAAAGGGAAAAAAATCTTTAAAATTGTTTTGTATATATCATATTGTATGTTTTTATATCTAATATTTTGCATGTCAAATCACTTATTAACTGAATGTAATGATTATGTCTTGTGTGTTGTAACTGGTTAGTTTAGGGTTGATTATCTATATTAGGGATAAGTGCCTCCATGTAGGTCTTTCTAAGGGTTCCTAACACGTATTGACACAAGGTTTGAAAAAAAAACTCTGAACGGTTAGGTCGCCGAGCGCAAGAAGTTTAAATTTCAACATCTAGTAGTTTTAAAGTCAGAACCTTGCACCTAATAGGCGAGGTGCTTATGTGTGTATAAATTCTTAAATGTTTGTAAGACACTTTGGGAAATATGTTATTTAAACTTCCCTTAAAAAAGTTAGCTATTGTAAGTTAATCTATATCCGGATTTCGACGAAAACTCTGAACGGTTATGTCGACGAACTGTTAGGTCGACGAGTGCGAAAGGTAAACGTCTACCAGCTTTTTTCGTGTTAGATTTTTATGAAGCAAAGTAATCGCATTACTTTCATTTACATGGCTATCACAATTTTCATTTTAAATCCTTAAAAATTTGGCCATTACATCTATTTTAATCTCATTTCAGTTAATACTTAAAGAATAATTTTTTATATGAAACTTTTATAAAGTCCAAAATAATGGGTTCGAAGAAAATTCCGAACAGTTAGGTCGACGAGCGCTAAAGATGTGAATGTCTACCTGCTTTTTAATGTTAAACTATAATATTTAACAAATATAATCGAAACGTATGATTCCTTTTTCGATAAATAAACTTTTAGAAAAATGCTGTCAAAGTCGATCATCGCCTTTTATTTAACACAACCCTCAGTGGATTTTCATTTTAACTCTCTAAAAATTTAGCCTTCACATCTATTTTAATCTCATTTACATTTAAGTTAATGTTTAAAAAAGGAAAAAAAAAAATTTACAGGTGAATTATAAGTAAATCTCATGTTAAACTCTGAACAGTTAGGTCGACGAGCGCGAAAGGTAGCACATAAATATTTCTTTTACAGGTATTATTTTTATAGCAGGGTTCCTACCCCTCAACTCCACTAGCACTGTTGACATTCTGTTACTAAAAATTTAGCCTTCACATCTATTTTAATCTCATTCACATTTAAGTTAATGTTTAAAGAAGGGAAAAAATTCTTCTACAGGTGAATTATAAGTAAATTTCATGTTAAACTCTGAACAGTTAGATCGACGAGCGCGAAATACAAAAAGTATTGTTTGTTGTATGCGAATCGAAGGTAACAATGAGTGGTGTGGCGGCCATGCGACCCCTGCTTAGTCAGATAATACAACCTATATAAAATTATTTAAAATTTTGTATAGGTTGGGGGGCCTTTAGCTATCACATACATCAAGCAAGACTTGTTTTTTTTTTTATTTCTAGGTTCCGTGAAGCTGAATTTCCTCATAGACACTCTACATCTTTAGCAGACGTCACACATCTGATTTCCTGTATGACACAACTCTCGCTTAAACATAATAATAATTAAACCCTTTTATTTTGTTACAGGTCTCTCGCAGATGACTGATGTAACAGGATTGGCAAATGGGAAAAAAAATAATAATTGTGGCGTTATGAATTGTTTTCATAGCGGGTGGTTATGCTGGGTCCACAATTAAAAAAAAAAAAAAATTCCCTGTCAAGAAATAACCTGTTCAGGATCATTTCCTGTCTTAACCTGTTTGTTATTCACACCTGCGACTTCCGGTGACCTTCACCGTTGGCAGAACTTCCGGTGTCCACACCTGCTACTTCCGGCTCCGGCTCCGCGCACATAGCGCCTGCTGGACTCTAACTCTTGTTCTTCTACTACTATTATGCGAAAAAATGTCCATTTATTCTCTATGAAAATAACGAAATTTTGAATTATTAAGAAAAATATTTGAATAAAATAAACAAAAACCAGGCTAAGTTCATTTGAGGGTTATAATCAACCTATATGCAAAGATACAGGATCATTAAATGCTCCATTTTGACGCTGGCTTCAGCCTAGCATTTGCACACAATCGGATTTATAATATTACTAGCCGTGACTTCGTTCACGTATCATTAAAGGAAGAATAAATGCATTAATTAAGCAAAATATTTCATTCCCGATAATTAGAAACGTAAATAATTAACTAACTCTTTATCACATTCCATAGGAGACAATGACATAACTAAGTTTTAAAAAAGTGAAATTTTGTGACAAATAATCACGAAAAGGAAACTGCAACCTATGAAAAAAGGCGGGCCAAATAAAATCGTGGAAATCGGCGAATTATATAAAAACATATGTTAAGTTTACCTGGTAAACCATTTTACTTTTAACGCCTTTGTGAAACGTTTTAATAGCAATCCTTCAAAGATAATGGAAATAGTATATCCTTTTTCATTAAATTCAATTCTTGTGAATAGGGAGCAATTATTGTAGACCTAAATGCAAGGAGCTTAAATTTGCCTCCTTGATTTAATCTATAACTGAAAAAAAAATCTTTATTTCTAAATGAAAATATGTTGACAGACGATTTTTGTTCTCCAGAATAAATTGATTCATGAAGTTTGAATATGTGAAAATACGTTTTTATTTTTCAAAATTTTTACTGTAATCAAGATTTTTTTTTTCTTTCACCATCTATTCAAATTGAAAATAAATTCTTTTTTTTTTTTCAGTTTTAATGAGAAAAATATATTAATCCGTTTTATTTCTTCTTTTTTATCCACGAAAATGGAATAATTTAGTTGCCATTTTTAGAAAAACTTCGTTAAAATTTACAAAATAATAATAATAATAATAATAATAATAATAATAATAATAATAATAATATCTCGCAATTTAAATAATTTTTTTTTTATTCTGAGAGTTTATGACATTCTCGGATGAATGATAACCGGTTTTAAGTAAATCGCGTTGCGTTCGACAATCTGAAAAGAGTAGTTGCGAAATACAAACAGGCGGTCAGATTTTAATATAATACATTCGTATTTATTTTTCTTTTCCTAATAAATCATGGTGTGGTTTTTGGCAAAAAACTCTCATCTGTATGTAACTGATATTCATGCTTAATAATCGGTATAGATAAAAAAAATTTCAATTTTTCGTTTTAAATATGTCGTAAAACTAATCTACTTTCTATACTTACTGATACTTGTATTATTAATGTACGGAATTAATTCCCGCTCCTTGTAAAACACATTTGAAAATTCCCGTTTTATTTCAAATACTAGTATATAACCCCGTCAAAAATGACAGATTGTTGATCTGCGTTCATTTTTATAAGACTTCATACAAACAAACAGCATGAAGATTTTATTATTGAAAGGTTTGTACTGTAAAAAAGTATATTTTAAAAATGACAAATGATTTCTACAAATAAAAATGATGAGGATATATATATATATATATTACTCAGTATTAAATTTCGGAAGTAGTTCAACGATTGGACAAAACAAAACATTCAAATTAAATATTAACAAATAATCCATGTGCGAAAGTTTTTGTAAAAAAGTGTTATCAATGAGTTTCTAAGCAGATTGACTCACCACATAACTCATTGTTTGATTACATAAGCAAAATTAAATGCAAACTAGATGGAACCCGTCAAAATTTGACGGCAAACAACTTGATAGTACCATAAAAATAAAATTTATAGTTGCTTTAACTTGACAAATTTCATAGTGGGGAGCATAATATGATTAAGCGGTCACTGACCTTTCCATTGATATATCACATGAGGGGTGTGTGCAAAGTTTAGAAAAGTACCCCCTTGGGGGGGTCAAAGTGGGGGATGGACATGGGAGATGCATAATATGATTAAGTGGTCACAGACCTTTCCAATGATATATAACATGAGGGTTGTGTGCAAAATTTAGAAAGTACCCCTTGGGGGGGGGGACAAAGTGGGGAGATGGGCATCGGAGATGCATAATATGATTAAGTGGTCACAGACCTTTCCAATGATATATAACATGAGGGTTGTGTGCAAAATTTAGAAAGTACCCCTTGGGGAGGGGGGGGGCAAAGTGGGGAGATGGACATCGGAGATGCATAATATGATTAAGCAGTCACAGACCTTTCCAACAATATATGACATGAGGGGTGTCAACAAAATTTAGAAAAGTATCCCTTGGGGGGGTGGGAGGGGCAAAGTGGGGAGATGGACATTGGAGATGCATAATATGATTAAGTGGTCATAGACCTTTCCAATGATATATAACATGAGGGTTGTGTGCAAAATTTATAAAGTACCCTTTGGGGGGGGGGGCAAAATGGGGAGATGGACATCAGAGATGCATAATGTGATTATGCAGTCACAGACCTTTCCAATCCATCTATTTAAAGCAGTTTGGTAATTTTGTCAAATTTCCATCGAATTTCGACCGAGTACGCATGCGTCAAAAAAGGACCGGCCAATGAGGCGAGGGTCTATTCCTGTCTCCAAACGTATTTGGGATCAAGATGAAATCAACTCCTGTTGTTTTAATGGCTTCTTCCACATTGCGCTAAACCTAGGAAAATATTTATATAAAAATCTGTGGAGTGTTTAGAAGGTATTTATTGTTCTATTTATTGTAATTTGTATGAATACTTAGGTATCCATTTCGGATTTACTGTGTAACATGAATTTAGGTTCATTTAACGTTCGCGAAATCAAATCATTTTGTTTATATAGTACAGAAAATAATTATTCAATCGTAAATAAAAATATAGTAGAACATGTAATACAAAATTGGACCACTTATATTCCGTTTATGATCGGGTATGAATCTTATGGTGTTCTGATTGCTAATGAAAACTATTATGTAAATATAATGTCAAAAGACAGTACGCACGGTAGTAATATTTTTATTATTATGTGTTCGAAAAAAGCGAATCTGAGCGTCTGAATATAAATTATAAAATATTATTTCTGTATTTGGCAACTAAATATTTAATAAATATGCAGGAATGTGACTAGCTTTATGTGAATGTATAATATATATAAGTCTGAACTTTAGCATTATTTTTTAACAGAAATATATTATCTCTATTCGATTTAAAAGTTTTGTCATTACATAAGTGTGCCATTTTATTTGTAAAGAGTATGTATGCATTATATTGTTTGTATGTATACAAATCTTTAGAATGTTTTGATTTGCAAACTCTTAATATTTGAATAATGTTTACATTATATTTGTTTGTATGTATACAAACAATATATGTATACAAAGAAGTATATATACAAACAATGTATCATGCAATAATATTAATATTTACATTGTATTGTTTGTATGTATACAAATCTTGAATGTTTTCATTTATTACATTCATTTTTTACCAGTTTGCATGTCCGTTCATGGGCGATTCATATGAAACTCATAATTTGTCACAAATTGGTGATTTTATTGATTTAGTGCTTTGCCCAGGAATGTGGAAAAAAAACTATTTTTGACATCGGGTGAAATGAATGAGGTTATTTCTGTTTTTATTTTGTATATGAAAAATGTTATATGTAAAAAAATCCTGGTCATTAATCACATTGTTTTTTGTATATTTAAAGACGATTACTTATTCTTTGTAATTCTTTTTTTGTTGGGGGTTTTTGAGCAAAATAATATTACTTCATAGCTAGAACCATTTCCGCTTAATCATTAATACTTACTTAATCCTTTGACCGCTGAGCAAATGGGCAAATTTGTAATGTTTTTTCTGTTATTTTTTGTAAATGTCAAAAAAAGATATATTTTCAAACTTGGTATAAAAAACTTAGGTACTTCTCTATTATCCCATCGTCCACTTTTCATAACAAAATACTATCGCCAAACTGTATGATTAAATGCCAAAAATGCAGTCCCATTTACTTGATGTCGGAAGCATTATACGTGTTTGTTATGTCGTCAAGTGGTTTTTAATTCAACATTTGCGCGTATTAATGACAACGTTCTCCCGTTTATTTGGCGTTACAGTTTGGCGATAGTTTTTCGTTATGAAAAGTGGTCGATGAGATAATAGAGGAGTACCAAAACTTAATTACGTATATGAGTAGATTCCTTGACAGTATTAATCATTACTCAATATTTTAAAACTGCATCATATTTGTAGAATTATATTAATTTAAACAATGCTTCTATTCAAGTGTGAAGAAGCACATACTTCTATGAAGAACCATATATTTACATAATCGTTTTCATTAGCAATCGGAACACCATAAGATTCATCCCCGATAATAAACGGACTATAAGTGGTCCAATTTTGTATTACGTGTTCTACGATATTTTTACGTACGTTTGAATAATTATTTTCTGTACTATATATACAAAATGATAGAGATCTAAACACACAATTTCCATCGGATTGATTTCGCGAATGTTAAATGAGCCTAAATTCATTTTTAAACAGTAAATCCGAAATGGACACCTAAGTATACATACAAATTATAATAAATAAAATAAATACCTTCTAAACACTCCACAGTGAGTTCTATATAAATACCTTCCTAGGTTTAATGCAATGTGCAAGAAAAAAAAAACGAGATGATCCCGAACACGTTTCTAGAGACAGTAATAGACCCTCACCTCATTGGCTGGTGATTTTTTTGACGCATGCGTATTGGGTCGAATATTGTTGAAAAATGATTTTGAAGAAAAAATCGGGAAATTCACAAAATGGTTTCGGGAAAAACTTTACCAAATGGTTTCAAAATTCTTTGAGTGACAGCGGGAAAAAAATTTCATTTTACATTCAATCATCGCAATTGGCGAGTGTGACTATTAAGTTTAGCCAGTACTGGCAATAACATCAAATACCAATTTTCAGTATTACTCGCCGATTGGTGAGTGTTAATTTTGTCTTATATCACAAACTGTATTTACATATACTACTAGATATAATGATTATGAACCATGATTTTTCTATTATTGGGCGAGATTCATGTTTTTTCAGCAATTCTTTGACGAAATTCGTGTTTTTTCAGCGATCCTTTGAAGAATTTCGCATTTTTCTCGTGATCCTTAACGAAATTCGCATTTTCCAGCGATTCTTTGATAAAATACATTTTATTCCGCAATTTTTAGACGAAATTTAGTAAAAAAGCGTGATCTTTTGGTGAACTTTACTTTTTTGCGATTCTTTGACAAAATTTGCTTACCTTTCACGATTCTTTTGCATAATTAATGTTTTTTCTGTTGTCTTTTAACGAAAGTCATGTTTCCCCATGATCCTTTGATGAATTTAGTGTTGTTTCCTCAATCATTTGACGAAATCTGTGATTTCCCCCCCCCCCCCCCCCCCGCGAAGATTGGTTAGATGTTTTTAGTCTGCAGGTGCCCTAAAAAGTCTGTGACGCCCGTTTGCACACATTCTTCCATGTGGCATCTAACAAAGGAAATTCATCCTAAAGAATCATTGTTTCATTCTTGACATTTCTGGAAAGAAACAACGTTCAACTCATTGGCTGAATTGTAAAGGGCGAAATGTGTCAAACATTAGCAGAAAGAAAGTGCGAAATTTGTTCGTTCATGGATAAAATCATGAAATTCATTAATCGATAGTTGATAAATTGCGAAATTCGTCAATCAATAGCGGAAAAACCGCAAAATTCATTAATCGACAGTGGAAAAATCGCAAAATTCATCAACTGGTTTCGGGGGAAAAAGTTTTCGAATATCGTCGAATGGCTTCGAGGAAAAAAATCACAATCCGTCAATTTCGGGGAAAAAATCGTGAAATTCGCCAAATGGTTTCGAAATTTGTCGAGCGACAGCAGAGAAAAGTATCTTTTTCCATTCAATCATCGCAATTGGTGAGTGTGACTATTATGTTTGACCAGTGGTGGCAATAAAGTCCATTGCCAAATTTTCAGCATTACTCGCTGTTTGGCAAGTGTTAATTTTGTCCTATACTTCAAAATCCTTTTGATCATATCATCAGTGTGCAGGACAATTTTTTTACGGGAGACCATTTGATGAATTTTGTGATTTTTCAATTATCGATTGACCAATTTTACTGCTATCAATTGTTGAATTTTATAATTTATCAACTATTGATTAGCGAATTTCATGATTTTTTCCATGAACATTTGACGAATTACGCAAAAAAATTAAGAATATCGTTAAATTGTCTTGGGTAAAAAAAATTTAATATTGTCAAATGCCTTCGAGAAAAAAGTTGCAAGTTGAAACGCCTGTGACCTCTTTTTCATGTTATGCATCTCGGGTCTATCCCCCACTCCCCCTCCCCCCAAGTGGGACACTTTTCTAAATTTTGCAGACACCTCTCATGTGATATATCGCTGGAAAAGTCTTTGACCGCTTATTCATGTTATGCATCTCCGGGGTCCATCCCGCCACCCCCCCCTCCCCCCCCCCTAAGGGAGGCACTTTTATAAATTTTGTTGACACCCCTCATGTCATACATTGTTGGAAAGGTTTGTGACTGCTTAATCATATTATGAATCTCCGATGTCCACCTCCCCACTTTGCCCCCCCCAAAGGGTACTTTATAAATTTTGTTGACACCCCTCATGTCATATATTGTTGGAAAGGTCTGTGACTGCTTAATCATATTATCCATCTCCGATGTCCATCTCCCCACTTTGCCCCCCCCCCCCCAAAGGGTACTTTATAAATTTTGCACACAACCCTCATGTTATATATCATTGGAAAGGTCTGTGACCACTTAATCATATGCATCTCCAATGACCATCTCCCCACTTTGCCCCTCCCACCCCCCCAAGGGATACTTTTCTAAATTTGGTTGACACCCCTCATGTCATATATTGTTGGAAAGATCTGTGACTGCTTAATCATATGCATCTCCGATGCCCATCTCCCCAATTTGCCCCCCCCCCCCCCAAAGGGTACTTTATAAATTTTGCACACAACCTTCATGTTATATATCACTAGATGGAACCCGTCAAAATTTGACGGCAAACAACTTGATAGTACCATAAAAATAAAATTTATAGTTGCTTTAACTTGACAAATTTCATAGTGGGGAGCATAATATGATTAAGCGGTCACTGACCTTTCCATTGATATATCACATGAGGGGTGTGTGCAAAGTTTAGAAAAGTACCCCCTTGGGGGGGTCAAAGTGGGGGATGGACATGGGAGATGCATAATATGATTAAGTGGTCACAGACCTTTCCAATGATATATAACATGAGGGTTGTGTGCAAAATTTAGAAAGTACCCCTTGGGGGGGGCAAAGTGGGGAGATGGGCATCGGAGATGCATAATATGATATAAGTGGTCACAGGCCTTTCCAATGATATATAACATGAGGGTTGTGTGCAAAATTTAGAAAGTACCCCTTGGGGAGGGGGGGGGGCAAAGTGGGGAGATGGACATCGGAGATGCATAATATGATTAAGCAGTCACAGACCTTTCCAACAATATATGACATGAGGGGTGTCAACAAAATTTAGAAAAGTATCCCTTGGGGGGGGGTGGGAGGGGCGAAGTGGGGAGATGGACATTGGAGATGCATAATATGATTAAGTGGTCATAGACCTTTCCAATGATATATAACATGAGGGTTGTGTGCAAAATTTATAAAGTACCCTTTGGGGGGGGGGCAAAATGGGGAGATGGACATCAGAGATGCATAATGTGATTATGCAGTCACAGACCTTTCCAATGATATATAACATGAGGGTTGTGTGCAAAATTTATAAAGTACCCTTTGGGGGGGGGGGGGCAAATTGGGGAGATGGGCATCGGAGATGCATATGATTAAGCAGTCACAGACCTTTCCAACAACATATGACATGAGGGGTGTCAACCAAATTTAGAAAAGTATCCTTGGGGGGGTGGGAGGGGCAAAGTGGGGAGATGGTCATTGGAGATGCATATGATTAAGTGGTCACAGACCTTTCCAATGATATATAACATGAGGGTTGTGTGCAAAATTTATAAAGTACCCTTTGGGGGGGGGGGCAAAGTGGGGAGATGGACATCGGAGATGCATAATATGATTAAGCAGTCACAGACCTTTCCAACAATATATGACATGAGGGGTGTCAACAAAATTTATAAAGTACCCTTTGGGGGGGGCAAAGTGGGGAGATGGACATCGGAGATGCATAATATGATTAAGCAGTCACAAACATTTCCAACAATATATGACATGAGGGGTGTCAACAAAATTTATAAAAGTGCCTCCCTTAGGGGGGGGGGGAAGGGGGGGGGTGGCGGGATGGACCCCGGAGATGCATAACATGAATAAGCGATCAAAGACTTTTCCAGCGATATATCACATGAGAGGTGTCTGCAAAATTTAGAAAAGTGTCCCACTTGGGGGGAGGGGGAGTGGGGGATAGACCCGAGATGCATAACATGAAAAAGAGGTCACAGGCGTTTCAACTTGCAACTTTTTCTCGAAGGCATTTGACAATATTAAATTTTTTTTACCCAAGACAATTTAACGATATTCTTAATTTTTTTGCGTAATTCGTCAAATGTTCATGGAAAAAATCATGAAATTCGCTAATCAATAGTTGATAAATTATAAAATTCAACAATTGATAGCAGTAAAATTGGTCAATCGATAATTGAAAAATCACAAAATTCATCAAATGGTCTCCCGTAAAAAAATTGTCCTGCACACTGATGATATGATCAAAAGGATTTTGAAGTATAGGACAAAATTAACACTTGCCAAACAGCGAGTAATGCTGAAAATTTGGCAATGGACTTTATTGCCACCACTGGTCAAACATAATAGTCACACTCACCAATTGCGATGATTGAATGGAAAAAGATACTTTTCTCTGCTGTCGCTCGACAAATTTCGAAACCATTTGGCGAATTTCACGATTTTTTCCCCGAAATTGACGGATTGTGATTTTTTTTCTCGAAGCCATTCGACGATATTCGAAAACTTTTTCCCCCGAAACCAGTTGATAAATTTTGCGATTTTTCCACTGTCGATTAATGAATTTTGCGATTTTTCCGCTATTGATTGACGAATTTCGCAATTTATCAACTATCGATTAATGAATTTCATGATTTTATCCATGAACGAACAAATTTCGCACTTTCTTTCTGCTAATGTTTGACACATTTCGCCCTTTACAATTCAGCCAATGAGTTGAACGTTGTTTCTTTCCAGAAATGTCAAGAATGAAACAATGATTCTTTAGGATGAATTTCCTTTGTTAGATGCCACATGGAAGAATGTGTGCAAACGGGCGTCATAGACTTTTTAGGGCACCTGCAGACTAAAAACATCTAACCAATCTTCGCGGGGGGGGGGGGGGAAATCACAGATTTCGTCAAATGATTGAGGAAACAACACTAAATTCATCAAAGGATCATGGGGAAACATGACTTTCGTTAAAAGACAACAGAAAAAACATTAATTATGCAAAAGAATCGTGAAAGGTAAGCAAATTTTGTCAAAGAATCGCAAAAAAGTAAAGTTCACCAAAAGATCACGCTTTTTTACTAAATTTCGTCTAAAAATTGCGGAATAAAATGTATTTTATCAAAGAATCGCTGGAAAATGCGAATTTCGTTAAGGATCACGAGAAAAATGCGAAATTCTTCAAAGGATCGCTGAAAAAACACGAATTTCGTCAAAGAATTGCTGAAAAAACATGAATCTCGCCCAATAATAGAAAAATCATGGTTCATAATCATTATATCTAGTAGTATATGTAAATACAGTTTGTGATATAAGACAAAATTAACACTCACCAATCGGCGAGTAATACTGAAAATTGGTATTTGATGTTATTGCCAGTACTGGCTAAACTTAATAGTCACACTCGCCAATTGCGATGATTGAATGTAAAATGAAATTTTTTTCCCGCTGTCACTCAAAGAATTTTGAAACCATTTGGTAAAGTTTTTCCCGAAACCATTTTGTGAATTTCCGGATTTTTTCTTCAAAATCATTTTTCAACAATATTCGACCCAATACGCATGCGTCAAAAAAATCACCAGCCAATGAGGTGAGGGTCTATTACTGTCTCTAGAAACGTGTTCGGGATCATCTCGTTTTTTTTTTCTTGCACATTGCATTAAACCTAGGAAGGTATTTATATAGAACTCACTGTGGAGTGTTTAGAAGGTATTTATTTTATTTATTATAATTTGTATGTATACTTAGGTGTCCATTTCGGATTTACTGTTTAAAAATGAATTTAGGCTCATTTAACATTCGCGAAATCAATCCGATGGAAATTGTGTGTTTAGATCTCTATCATTTTGTATATATAGTACAGAAAATAATTATTCAAACGTACGTAAAAATATCGTAGAACACGTAATACAAAATTGGACCACTTATAGTCCGTTTATTATCGGGGATGAATCTTATGGTGTTCCGATTGCTAATGAAAACGATTATGTAAATATATGGTTCTTCATAGAAGTATGTGCTTCTTCACACTTCAATAGAAGCATTGTTTAAATTAATATAATTCTACAAATATGATGCAGTTTTAAAATATTGAGTAATGATTAATACTGTCAAGGAATCTACTCATATACGTAATTAAGTTTTGGTACTCCTCTATTATCTCATCGACCACTTTTCATAACGAAAAACTATCGCCAAACTGTAACGCCAAATAAACGGGAGAACGTTGTCATTAATACGCGCAAATGTTGAATTAAAAACCACTTGACGACATAACAAACACGTATAATGCTTCCGACATCAAGTAAATGGGACTGCATTTTTGGCATTTAATCATACAGTTTGGCGATAGTATTTTGTTATGAAAAGTGGACGATGGGATAATAGAGAAGTACCTAAGTTTTTTATACCAAGTTTGAAAATTTATCTTTTTTTGACATTTACAAAAAATAACAGAAAAAACATTACAAATTTGCCCATTTGCTCAGCGGTCAAAGGATTAAGTAAGTATTAATGATTAAGCGGAAATGGTTCTAGCTATGAAGTAATATTATTTTGCTCAAAAACCCCCAACAAAAAAAGAATTACAAAGAATAAGTAATCGTCTTTAAATATACAAAAAACAATGTGATTAATGACCAGGATTTTTTTACATATAACATTTTTCATATACAAAATAAAAACAGAAATAACCTCATTCATTTCACCCGATGTCAAAAATAGTTTTTTTTTCCACATTCCTGGGCAAAGCACTAAATCAATAAAATCACCAATTTGTGACAAATTATGAGTTTCATATGAATCGCCCATGAACGGACATGCAAACTGGTAAAAAATGAATGTAATAAATGAAAACATTCAAGATTTGTAAACATACAAACAATACAATGTAAATATTAATATTATTGCATGATACATTGTTTGTATATATACTTCTTTGTATACATATATTGTTTGTATACATACAAACAAATATAATGTAAACATTATTCAAATATTAAGAGTTTGCAAATCAAAACATTCTAAAGATTTGTATACATACAAACAATATAATGCATACATACTCTTTACAAATAAAATGGCACACTTATGTAATGACAAAACTTTTAAATCGAATAGAGATAATATATTTCTGTTAAAAAATAATGCTAAAGTTCAGACTTATATATATTATACATTCACATAAAGCTAGTCACATTCCTGCATATTTATTAAATATTTAGTTGCCAAATACAGAAATAATATTTTATAATTTATATTCAGACGCTCAGATTCGCTTTTTTCGAACACATAATAATAAAAATATTACTACCGTGCGTACTGTCTTTTGACATTATATTTACATAATAGTTTTCATTAGCAATCAGAACACCATAAGATTCATACCCGATCATAAACGGAATATAAGTGGTCCAATTTTGTATTACATGTTCTACTATATTTTTATTTACGATTGAATAATTATTTTCTGTACTATATAAACAAAATGATTTGATTTCGCGAACGTTAAATGAACCTAAATTCATGTTACACAGTAAATCCGAAATGGATACCTAAGTATTCATACAAATTACAATAAATAGAACAATAAATACCTTCTAAACACTCCACAGATTTTTATATAAATATCTTCCTAGGTTTAGCGCAATGTGGAAGAAGCCATTAAAACAACAGGAGTTGATTTCATCTTGATCCCAAATACGTTTGGAGACAGGAATAGACCCTCGCCTCATTGGCCGGTCCTTTTTTGACGCATGCGTACTCGGTCGAAATTCGATGGAAATTTGACAAAATTACCAAACTGCTTTAAATAGATGGATTGGAAAGGTCTGTGACTGCATAATCACATTATGCATCTCTGATGTCCATCTCCCCATTTTGCCCCCCCCCCCAAAGGGTACTTTATAAATTTTGCACACAACCCTCATGTTATATATCATTGGAAAGGTCTATGACCACTTAATCATATTATGCATCTCCAATGTCCATCTCCCCACTTTGCCCCCCCCCCCAAGGGATACTTTTCTAAATTTTGTTGACACCCCTCATGTCATATATTGTTGGAAAGGTCTGTGACTGCTTAATCATATTATGCATCTCCGATGTCCATCTCCCCACTTTGCCCCCCCCCTCCCCAAGGGGTACTTTCTAAATTTTGCACACAACCCTCATGTTATATATCATTGGAAAGGCCTGTGACCACTTATATCATATTATGCATCTCCGATGCCCATCTCCCCACTTTGCCCCCCCCCCCCCAAGGGGTACTTTCTAAATTTTGCACACAACCCTCATGTTATATATCATTGGAAAGGTCTGTGACCACTTAATCATATTATGCATCTCCCATGTCCATCCCCCACTTTGACCCCCCCAAGGGGGTACTTTTCTAAACTTTGCACACACCCCTCATGTGATATATCAATGGAAAGGTCAGTGACCGCTTAATCATATTATGCTCCCCACTATGAAATTTGTCAAGTTAAAGCAACTATAAATTTTATTTTTATGGTACTATCAAGTTGTTTGCCGTCAAATTTTGACGGGTTCCATCTAGTTTGCATTTAATTTTGCTTATGTAATCAAACAATGAGTTATGTGGTGAGTCAATCTGCTTAGAAACTCATTGATAACACTTTTTTACAAAAACTTTCGCACATGGATTATTTGTTAATATTTAATTTGAATGTTTTGTTTTGTCCAATCGTTGAACTACTTCCGAAATTTAATACTGAGTAAAATATATATATATATCCTCATCATTTTTATTTGTAGAAATCATTTGTCATTTTTAAAATATACTTTTTTACAGTACAAA
The DNA here is from genome assembly GCA_963931845.1 of Maratus michaelseni. Lineage (NCBI taxonomy): Eukaryota > Metazoa > Arthropoda > Arachnida > Araneae > Salticidae > Maratus > Maratus michaelseni. The sequence goes on along the minus strand of OZ007600.1, from coordinate 28,332,438 downwards.
CCTTTCAATAATAAAATCTTCATGCTGTTTGTTTGTATGAAGTCTTATAAAAATGAACGCAGATCAACAATCTGTCATTTTTGACGGGGTTATATACTAGTATTTGAAATAAAACGGGAATTTTCAAATGTGTTTTACAAGGAGCGGGAATTAATTCCGTACATTAATAATACAAGTATCAGTAAGTATAGAAAGTAGATTAGTTTTACGACATATTTAAAACGAAAAATTGAAATTTTTTTTATCTATACCGATTATTAAGCATGAATATCAGTTACATACAGATGAGAGTTTTTTGCCAAAAACCACACCATGATTTATTAGGAAAAGAAAAATAAATACGAATGTATTATATTAAAATCTGACCGCCTGTTTGTATTTCGCAACTACTCTTTTCAGATTGTCGAACGCAACGCGATTTACTTAACACCGGTTATCATTCATCCGAGAATGTCATAAACTCTCAGAATAAAAAAAAATGATTTAAATTGCGAGATATTATTATTATTATTATTATTATTATTATTATTTTGTAAATTTTAACGAAGTTTTTCTAAAAATGGCAACTAAATTATTCCATTTTCGTGGATAAAAAAGAAGAAATAAAACGGATTAATATATTTTTCTCATTAAAACTGAAAAAAAAAAAAGAATTTATTTTCAATTTGAATAGATGGTGAAAGAAAAAAAAAATCTTGATTACAGTAAAAATTTTGAAAAATAAAAACGTATTTTCACATATTCAAACTTCATGAATCAATTTATTCTGGAGAACAAAAATCGTCTGTCAACATATTTTCATTTAGAAATAAAGATTTTTTTTTCAGTTATAGATTAAATCAAGGAGGCAAATTTAAGCTCCTTGCATTTAGGTCTACAATAATTGCTCCCTATTCACAAGAATTGAATTTAATGAAAAAGGATATACTATTTCCATTATCTTTGAAGGATTGCTATTAAAACGTTTCACAAAGGCGTTAAAAGTAAAATGGTTTACCAGGTAAACTTAACATATGTTTTTATATAATTCGCCGATTTCCACGATTTTATTTGGCCCGCCTTTTTTCATAGGTTGCAGTTTCCTTTTCGTGATTATTTGTCACAAAATTTCACTTTTTTAAAACTTAGTTATGTCATTGTCTCCTATGGAATGTGATAAAGAGTTAGTTAATTATTTACGTTTCTAATTATCGGGAATGAAATATTTTGCTTAATTAATGCATTTATTCTTCCTTTAATGATACGTGAACGAAGTCACGGCTAGTAATATTATAAATCCGATTGTGTGCAAATGCTAGGCTGAATCCAGCGTCAAAATGGAGCATTTAATGATCCTGTATCTTTGCATATAGGTTGATTATAACCCTCAAATGAACTTAGCCTGGTTTTTGTTTATTTTATTCAAATATTTTTCTTAATAATTCAAAATTTCGTTATTTTCATAGAGAATAAATGGACATTTTTTCGCATAATATTTTAAAATGGTTAAATTTACTTGATCGTTGCTAATACTTTATCGTTGCCAAAACTAAATCAAAACCCGGAATAATAATTTTTACTCAACAATTTAGTTTCGATTGAAAAATTTTCACGTGAAAAATGAAAATGAACTAAAAAAGTAAAGAATTAAAAAGAAGATTAAATAATATTATTAGAAATAAAACATACTTTTTTTAGTTTTTGATAATAATACAAGGTTTCCATATGTGTAACCATAGGAAACAGGCGAATATGACGCCGTACATAGAAAATAAAGCGGATGTGCTTCGATGGTGAAATAAAATGATCTTGTGATTTTTCTTTACTTTTTTTCTTCTTTTTTTTCTTTTGTATGGTAACAATACTTGGCGTTTTACCGTCTGCGCACGGCTAATATAACTATACCGTATTTTTTATTTAAATTTAAAAAAAAAGTAAAAAGCAGTTTGAAAAGAAAATGGTTAGCAAATGTCAATAATATGCTCCGCAAAATTATCCATGTCGAAAATGATGTCATGGATAGCGATAAATAGCTATTTTCATTCTTAAAACTAAAAGAAATAACTCGATTACCTAAAAAAAATGACGAATGTTAATAGTTCCATTTTTGTTGATAAAACCTAAAGATTTAATATTATTTCGTTAAAGTAACATAATTTCCCCTGCCAGCATTAAAATTAATTGCTTGGAAAGGAAAATTAACAAGAATTATGTCATTAAAAAGGGATTTCTCTGGGGAAAAAGAGACGTCATATTTGAAATAAAACGGGAATTTTCCAATATGTTTTAAAATGAGTGTGAATCAATTCTTTACATTAATAATACAAGGTTCAGTAAGTATAGAAAGTAGTTGAGTTTCGCGCCATATTTATAACGAAAAATTTAAATGTTTTTTATCTATACTGATTATTAAGCATGAGTATCCTTTATATACAAATGAGAGTTTTCTGCTAAAAATCACACCATAATTTTAAGAAAAGGAAAATGAATACGAATCTATTATATTAAAATCTGGCCGTGTGTTTGTATTTCGCAACTACTCCTAGACTATCGAACGCAACGCGATTTACTTAATACTGGTTATTATTAATCCGAGGATGTCACACAAACTCTCAGAATTTAAAAAATTAAATTAGGTGCCAAGGTTTTTTTTTTTTTTTTTTTTTTGTAAATTTTAACGAAGTTTCTCAAAAATAGGAAATTAAACTACTCCATATTTGTGTATAAAAAAGGAGAAAGAAAACAGATCAGTATATTTTTTACATCATTTTCTCATTAAAACTGAAAAACAGAATTTATTTTCACTTTTAATAGATCATGAAAACAAAATCTTGATTTCAGTAAATTATCCGAAAAATTAAAACATATTTTCACATATTCAAACTTCATGAATCAATTTATTCTGGAGAACAAAAATTGCCTGTCAACATACTGTCATTTAGAAAACAGGATTTGTTTCAGCTTTACATTAAACCAAGGAGGCAGAATTGAATTTAAAGAAAAAGCATATACTATTTCCAATTAATGTTTTTTTTGAAGGATCGCTGTTAAAACGTTTTACAAAGGCGTTAAAAGTAAAATTGTTTATTACGTAAAATTGACATTTGTTTTTACTCAATTCGTCTATTTCCGCGATTTTATTTGGCCCTCCTTATTGCATTGGTTGCAATTTCATTTTCACGATTATTTGGCACAAAATTTCACTTTTTTTAAGACTGAGTTATGTCAAGGTCCCTATAGTAAAAAATACAGTATTGTCTCCTATGAAATGTGATAAATAGTTTATAACGTTTTTAATTTATCGTTAATTATTAACGTTTTTAATTATCGGGAGTGAAATATTTTGCTTAATTAATGTATTTATTCTCCTTTTAATGTTACATGAACGAAGTCACGGGTAACAGCTAGTTCATTCATACTTTATAAAATACCTTTATTATTTATTTTTTAGAATTATAATTTTTATAAGTTTCGTCAAAAAACATAATTTAGCAAAAATTAAAAAAATTAACTCAATTTTAAGAATTATGGCAAAAAAGTGTTGGCAAAACTCTTATATAAAGTAAAATGTTCTGAAACTGATTTTTAAGGGTATTGGCCAGTGGTTCGTCTAAGTCATTTTTGTTGCAAAGTAATTTTCTTATAAAAATGTAGGGGTTTTAGTTAAAAAAACAATTGTTTTTCTTATTATGTTGCATACTTTATTCATTCAAACTTTATAATATATCTATATTTCATTTTTTTTAAACTAGGGGGCTCTGCCGAGGCCTCCGAGATGTCGCTGTGTGTCCTTAACCGGGCCTGATACAAGTGACGTCACAACCTGCTGACGTCAAAACAGTGATCCATAATAACTTAAAAATTTTCATGTACTTCGTTCGTTTGTACGTATTGTTTACGATAGTATTTTGATTTTATTTATTGTTTTATATAGTAATTAATAATATTTTTCAGTGTATTTAGATTATGATGCTATCAATAATTATTGATTATAATTATTAAAGAAAGTGTAGATTATATCTATAAAATAATGAGAAGAAAATGTTGTGCTCCTAGTTTCTAATCTAAGTCTTCAAATTCGCTGCTGATAATGAAAAGAAGAAATTTTAGCTACGAAAATTACCTTGTGATAATTATTTTTACATTTCAACAGAAGTGGTCTGCATTAAATGTTTCGATATACGTTTCATAATTCGTGAAGCTAAAATTAATATGATGGTATTGAACTTGCTGTGCTGAGAAAAAAAAATAACCCTAACAACGAATGTCCATCCTACTGTAATGGAAATATTCCGGCATATTTGAATGAATTTGTACTTCCAAATCAAAAACAGTCAAATGATCTTTAGAAAAAAAAAATAAATAAAAGAAGCAGACGATAAACAGTTTAAAAAATGATTTTGAAAGAAATACTGTAATAAATTGAATGAAATCTGGATACATTTAGTTAGAAGTGAGTGTGCTTTGTTTATAAAATTAAAAGTAACTGATTTACACAACTTAGTAGTTCTACGTAGTTCCATTTAACATTTTAGCTAACTTAGGTGTACAAATATATCTACCCTATATATATAAAATCCTAATGAAACGAATTTGTGAAACGATTTTATGAAACGAATTTATGAAACGATTTTATGAAACGACTGATTAAACGACTGATTATGTTTCAGGGCTATTTTTAATAAAATATTAAACGCTTGATGCTGAAATTAATACCAATTGTCCATAAAAATCCACAGAGGTTAAAACTGGTAATAGAATTTTGAAATTGGAATTAGTTTTCGAGATATTAATTTTTTTCTAATTTTAATGACATTTCTGTAATGATGGCAACTAATTACTCAGTTTTTTTTGCGACAAAAAAGGGAAAAAAATTGAAAAGGATCCCGATAGGGATTATTGATTTTTTTTTTATTCGTCATTTTCAAATTGAAATTGAATTTATCTTTTATTTCAATCAATAATGAACACAAGATTGTGATTAAATTATGTTTTTCATGAAAATGTGAAAAAAAATCTCATTTCTATCGTCAAGATTAAATCGTCTGTCAGCATTTAATTTAATTTATAAACTGAAAATATTTTGAATAAATTCATCCAAATGACGTCATTTATGTAAACGCAAAGGAAAGGGGGGAATTAATAGTAATTATTATTTACTAGCCGCCACCGGCGACCAGTTTGGTCGCCCTTAAATGTATGTTAAGCATTGTAACAAATTATTTTTATTCATAATAATTTATTTTTTTCCTTAATCCCTGGCATAACTGGAAAAATCTAATAGACAAATCAAAAACTTTTGCGATCGCGGTAGCATTTCGCATATTTTTTGTTGTTATGTATTTCATCTTTCTTGACAAAAACCGCTTAACCCACTTAAGAATTTGTGCTTCATGTTCGTTTGCTTATCACTTGCAATATGTTCGCTAATGCGGAGATTCTTAAACATATTTGGCGCAAAACAAAAATCGCGCCAAACCCGCTGCGTCCGTGACAGCTGTTTCAATTTTAAATACATGACGTTCACATTTTTCATTTAAAATAGAAAATAGAAAAATAATAATTATCATAAATCAAAACATTTGATTTCAAATTAAAGTATCGTTTCTAATTTGCACGCGCAAAAAATAAAAGCTGACAATTCTTTCGAAATTTGATCCATTAAATATTATTACATGAGTTCAACTTACGTCAAAAAAAGATCCGGAAGTTGAGTTGTATGGAACAGAATTAAGGTAAACTTTGACTGTCTCACTGGTGCGGATTATTTTTTTTACGCCAGGCAGCAATCCAAAAATTCATGGTTTAATATTTTAAACATTCACAACGAATGAATCTTTTTTCTTTGTTTACTTTCATAAATAGAGAATTTTAACTGCGAACTTAATTTAAACTGAAGTTATTGCAGAATGTATACATAATTGAACGTAAGTCATCTCTCAAATATTAATTTATTTTGAACGATCTTTCTAAAAATGTAATTTTTATGCAGTTTTATTTGCAAAAATAATTTTGAATAAAAATGGCCGCCTGGCATAAGAAAAAGCGATGCGGCATCCCGGAACTGTTGAGGACAGTCACATGACTTACAGTTTTATTATAGAGATTGCTATCATTTTGTTATTTTTTTGTAAAATTTAATTAAACGAATTTATAAAATCACTAATTCGGATATTTGAAACGAATATATAAAATAATAATTGCCCAACTGAACGGAAGGAGAATAAAATATCCTGCTTGGTTTTCTTTCCAATTTTAATGAGAATATGACATCAATTATGGTAAAATGACATTTACTCCTTTATCTCTTTTATTGGCAGCAAGGAAAAAAAATGCTCCCTATATACTAAAAAAATGCTATTAAAGTTTAAACAAATTAATATTTCAGTAGCATTACTTTTTTAATAATGAATTATATGTTTACACATAAATAACAAAGAGAAGAAAAAACTACAAATAATTAATTAAATTACCATACTCGAAACACACTTAAGGTGTAAATTACGTTATATATTGAAATTATTTTCGTTTCTTTTCCAATTTAGGGGCCTTCGCGAAATACAGTAAGTGACCTTGGCGATGAATTGAAATCCGGCAACATGTTTTCTAACAATCTATTCGCTTTTTGATATACACAAGCAATTATTTCGATATTTATACAATTTATTTAATATAAAGAAGTCATTTATCTATTTTTATGTACAAAAAGAGGTAAATTGAAAGACAATTATAAATAAATTGTATATATACATATAAATACATGTATAAACAAGCATAAAAGTTCGGTGCTTTTCCAGTATATGGGACCTTGATGAAACAGAGAAAATAGCCTTGGCGGAAAAGGAAATTTGGCAACATACTTTCTGTCAACCTATTCACTTTGTCATTTCGTATACAGAAGCATTTTTTCAATATTTATACAATTTGTTTAGCGTAAAATGTCATTTATCCTATTTTATATACAATCAGAAGTAATTTGTATAGAAAAAACAATAATAATATACGTATAATTAAAATACGCATATAAACAAAAAAATCGTGGAATTTGTTTCCATGGCTGTTTATGTCATTTGGCACCAAATCTCACTTTCTGATGCCCGAATTGCGCCAAGCTTTTTAAAAAAGCGTCAAGACCCCTATAATAGAAAAGCACCAAAAGTTCATTGGATTTGTTTTCATAACTTTTGGCAACAAATCTATGTATATTAACGAATCTATCCCTTTTCGAAGCTTGAATTGTGCCAAACCTAAAAGCAAAGGATCCTATATTGGAAAAGTACCCGATTTTCTTATGGGCAATATTCAAGTGACATAACATGGTGTAAAATTATCGCGGATAGCCAATTTGTTTAAATATCTCATCAATTGATGCCGAATAAATGCAGGCATGCATGCACAAAATATTTAATTAATTTTGCATGATAAATAATTATTAGAAAATTCGTATATACATATTAATTAAAATAAATAATTTACATATTTAAAATAACATGAAAATATGCATGATGGTGCACTAAAATAGAGAGAAAATTAAAACCTGTTACTGAAAATGTCTATAACATAGTACTTTTCAATACCGTGGTTCTTAATGTTATTCTCAAGCAGATGGAATATTTCTCATGCTTAAACGCAAAGGAAGAATATGATACACATCGTTGTTATAAAAGTCCGAGAGGTAGCCACAATTTAAACCTAACCATTTTATGCAAGCTGGTTTTCAAGTTGTAATTAATTTTACTCATCAATCCCGAAAACAGTCGTCAGTTGTCGCAGCAGCTGTGTATGAGGCCATGATAATCAAAAAATGCCCCATTAAAACGTTAAAAGCATGGCAACCCAATTAGAGATTTACCAATATTTTTAAAACAAAGCACGCTGTCATGTTTTTAGAGGCCTCGAAGTCTGAGCTGGGGTTGGCGAGCGTAGCTCGCAGGCGGTAGGCCCCCTAGTTATGAAAATAAAACTTTTGATAAGTTAATTTGAGTGGTTATTAGGTCCTAGACCCAAGTACAATAAATAGACAATTATTAAAATATTACAAGTCAGTTACAAAGTTAAGATAGAAAATTGGGTACTTTTCGGTTAGCCGGTCACCGGTGATTGATATATATATATATATACACACACACACATATATATATATACACATATCTACACACACATATATGTATGAATTAATATATATATATATTTATATATGTACATGTATCACTGGCGCCCGGCTAACCGAAAAGTACCGAAAAAGGCTTATGGCGAGAGAAGGAATGTTGGCAACATATTTTCTGTCAACCTATTCGTAGTTTCATATAAATAAGTATTTTATTTTCAATATTTATATAATTTACTAGCTGTTACCCGTGACTTCGTTCACGTAACATTAAAAAAAGAATAAATGCATTAACTTAGTAAAATATTTCACTTGATAATTAACAACATATATAATTAACCAAAGCTTTATCACATTTTATAGAAGACCATACGGTATTTCTTTGCTATAGGGGCCTTGACATAACCCAGTCTTAAAAAAGTGAAATTTCATGCCAAATAATATATACAATCGCGAAAATGAAACTGCAACTAATGAAAAAAGGAGGACCCAGTAAAATCGTGAAAATCGAGGAATTCCTCTTCGTAAAACGAAAAACAACACTGGCAGAATTCTTCTATACAACAGTGGATTTTAGGTGGTATTTGGTGTACAATTTGTATATGTGTGCATTGCTAAATGGGCATTATTATATTGTTTATTTGCATAGACATATGTTATATATTTCTTACTACATTATCTTGTTTATGTATATATTAAATTAAGTGCTTCACGCTAAGTGGTGTAAATAGTGAACAAACTGCTTGTGGATTTTATAAAAGATAGATATTTCACAAAGATATAACAATCTGATGCGATTCTAAAATGTAAATAAAGGTTGCTAGAAAGTACTTTAAATTCTGCCCAATTTAACCTCGATATTTTCTCTATCGCGTCAAGAACACTATAAGCAAATAAATACCGACGACACAAATCTGATAATCTAAATTTACTACATACTATTTTTGTTAGTATATATAGGATTATTTTGATTTATTTCATGCGCTTGAAATTTTTTACGCTTTCTCTAGGGTTAGGTGTCGAATAAATGTACTTTCTTATTATTTTATTTTGCCATTTCTATTTATTCTATTTTCCATTCATTCCATTTATGGATGGATATTGATTTCATTTACATATTCGTGTCAAAGAATATTCTTTAAAGTTATTATCAGGATTAGGATAGGATTCGATTAGGGTTAGGATTAGGAATAAAAATTGAACGACAATGGCATGACCGATTCAGGTTTAAAGTATGAACCAGGAAGTCTATTTACATCATGAAGCAATAAGAAAATTAGAAAATTATCGGCTAATATTTTTTAATATGTTTTACAGTCATAGTTGGCATCAAAGGTGAGCGGGGAAATGATCATCTAAAATATCATTAAGTGTTTACCACGCAAAAAACAAATCTGGTTACAACAATGTATTTAATTTTGCGCCAAATTTCACTTGATAAAAAAAAAATCAAATTGACTATGGACCTAATTACAGACCCCTAACCTTCCTACTCTCACAAATGTTCTACCTATATGTAAAAAAAAATCTACTGTATAGAACGCGCTTTCCCGTTTATAATGTTATGAATTGGCACGATCGGCTTGTTCAAGTTTACACAATTCGGCTGGAAGAAAAGATTCATTACTTTTTTATTTCTTCTTTGCTTTTGCATTACGCGAATTTGTTGGTAAAATTGATTTTCTTTTCGATAACATTGTTGTTTTTTAAGTTTAAAAAATATTGTAATTTTACTTAAACATTGCTTTAAAATCTATGCAATTTTTCTTATCCTGCAAGACCTTACAAAAATCTATTATGAAACAACTTTTAAAAAAGCTATATTTAAAAAAGACAACAAAGTTTTTCCTATTTTAAAACTAAAAGAAATGTAAAATTAAATTCTGGTTCGAAACGACGATTTACAAATGTGTTTTCGATTGTGGGAAAATGATAGAGGAAAAATGCTGTTACTTCGACACAATCATATTAAATCTTTAGCTTTTATGAGAAAAGCAACTTTCTTTTAAAAAATATAGTTATTTTTATTAAGATTTTCGGATTTTCGATACGGATAATTTTGCGATGCATATCATTGACATTTGCCATCCAATTTTTTTTTACGTTTTAAAATTTAAATTAAAAATATGGTATCTTTATGTTAGCCGTGTGCAGACGATAAATCGCCAACCTATCCCATCATTCGTATTGAATTCATTAAAAATATAAATCTTTCACTCATTTCATTTAAAACACAGAACTTTAATTTTCAACACATACATTTAAAATACATATATTACGTACATTTAAAATAAATTCTTTCATGTGAAAAAGAAAAAGAAAAAAAGGAGAAATTAATCACAAATAATTTGATAACCCAAGATCATTTTATTTCAACATCAAAACAAATATGTTTTATTTTTCTATATATGACATCATATTCGCTTGCTTTCCATACTTACTCGTATTTATGCACTTTGTATTATTATCAAATATTTGAAAACGCACGTTTTATTTCTAATATGACATCATTTCATATTCTGTTTAATTCTTAAATAATTCATTTCCTTTTCATTTTTCACGTGGAAAATTTTCACTTGAAAATAAATTGTTGATTAAAAATTATTAGTCAGGGGTTTTATTTTATATTGGCAACGATAAAGTATTAGTAACGGTAAAATAAATTTAACCATTTTAAAAAAAGCTGCAAAACCGGGCCCTTTGGGCCAAACCATCCAAACCAACCAAACATTGTAAAATATACGAAAAAATGTCCATTTATTCTGTATGAAAATAATAAAAATTTTAATTTTTAAGAAAAATATTGAAATAAAATAAACGAAAACCAGCCTATATTCATTTGAGGGTTATAATCAACTTATATGCAAAGATACAGGATAATTAAATGCTTCATTTTGACGCTGGTTTCAGCCTAACATTTGCACACAATCAGATTTATAATATTACTAGCTGTTACCCGTGACTTCGTTCACGCAACATTAAAAGAAGAATAAATACATTAATTAAGCAAAATATTTTACTCCCAATAATTAAAAACGTTAATAATTAACTAACTATTTATCACATTTCATAGGAGACAATACGATATTTTTTGTTATAGGGACCTTGACATAACTCAGTTTTAAAAAAGTGAAATTTTGTGTCAAATAATCGCGAAAATGAAATTGCAACCAATGCAAAAAGGAGGGCCAAATAAAATCGTGGAAATAGACGAATTGGGTAAAAACAAATGTCAATTTTACGTGATAAACAATTTTACTTTTAAAGCCTTTGTGAAACGTTTTAACAGCCATCCTTCAAAAAAAAAAAAAAAAAAAAAAAAAAAAACATTAATTAGAAATAGTATATGCTTTTTCTTTAAATTCAATTCTGCCTCCTTGGTTTAATATATAGTTGAAACAAATCTTGTTTTCTAAATGACAGTATATTGGCAGGCAATTTTTGTTCTCCAGAATAAATTGATTCATGAAGTTTGAATATGTGAAAATATGTTTGTATTTTTCGGATAATTTACTGAAATCAAGATTTTGTTTTCACCATCTATTCAAAGTGAAAATAAATTCTGTTTTTCAGTTTTAATGAGAAAATGGTGTAAAAAATATACTGTTATGTTTTATTTCTCCTTTTTTATACACAAATATGGAGTAAGTTACTTTCCGTTTTTAGAGAAACTTCGTTAAAAAAATGGCATTTAATTTGATTTTTTTAATTATGAGAGTTTGTGTGACATCTTTGGATCAATTATAACCGGTATTCGCTAAACCGTTAGTAAACTAACCGGTAGTAAATCGCGTTGCGTTAGATAGTCTAGGAGTAGTTGCGAAATACAAACACACGGTCAGATTTTAATATAATAGATTCGTGTTCATTTTCCTTTTCTTAAAATTATGATGTGATTTTTAGCAGAAAACTTGGATACTCATGCGGAACGAAATAACGAAATAACGGATACTCATGCTTAATAATAAGTATAGATAACAAAACATTTAAATTTTTCGTTATAAATATGGCGTGAAACTCATCTACTTTCTATACTTATTGATCCTTGTATTATTAATGTAAGGAATTAATTAACACTCATTTTAAAACATATTGGAAAATTCCCGGTTTATTTCAAATATGACGTCTCCTTTTCCCCCAGAGAAATCCCTTTTTAATTACATAATTCTTGTTAATTTTCTTTTCCAGGCAATTAATTTCAATACTGGCAGAGAGAAAATTATGTTGTTAACGAAATAATATTAAATCTTTAGGTTTTATCAACAAAAATGGAACAATTAACATTCGTCATTTTTTTTTAGGTAATCGAGTTATTTCTTTTAGTTTTAAGAATGAAAAATCACTATTTCTCGCTATCCATGACATCATTTACGACATGTTTAATTTTGCGAAGCATATTATTGACATTTGCTAACCATTTTCTTTTGAAACTTCTTTTTACTTTTTTAAAATTTATATAAAAAATACGGTATAGTTATATTAGCCGTGCGCAGACGGTAAAACGGCAAGTATTGTTACCATACAAAAGAAAAAAAAAGAAAAAAAGTGAAGAAAAAACCCAAGATCATTTTATTTCACCAATCAAAGCATATCCGCTTTATTTTCGATAAATATTCTGTTTAATTCTTAAATAATTCATTTCCTTTTCATTTTTCACGTGGAAAATTTTCACTTGAAAATAAATTGTTGATTAAAAATTATTAGTCAGGGCTTTTATTTTATATTGGCAACGATAAAGTATTAGTAACGGTAAAATAAATTTAACCATTTTAAAAAAAGCTGCAAAACCGGGCCCTTTGGGCCAAACCATCCAAACCAACCAACCATTGTAAAATATACGAAAACATGTCCATTTATTCTGTATGAAAATAATAAAAATTTTAATTTTTAAGAAAAATATTGAAATAAAATAAACGAAAACCAGCCTATATTCATTTGAGGGTTATAATCAACTTATATGCAAAGATACAGGATAATTAAATGCTTCATTTTGACGCTGGTTTCAGCCTAACATTTGCACACAATCAGATTTATAATATTACTAGCTGTTACCCGTGACTTCGTTCACGCAACATTAAAAGAAGAATAAATACATTAATTAAGCAAAATATTTTACTCCCAATAATTAAAAACGTTAATAATTAACTAACTATTTATCACATTTCATAGGAGACAATACGATATTTTTTGTTATAGGGACCTTGACATAACTCAGTCTTAAAAAAGTGAAATTTTGTGTCAAATAATCGCGAAAATGAAATTGCAACCAATGCAAAAAGGAGGGCCAAATAAAATCGTGGAAATAGACGAATTGGGTAAAAACAAATGTCAATTTTACGTGATAAACAATTTTACTTTTAAAGCCTTTGTGAAACGTTTTAACAGCCATCCTTCAAAAAAAAAAAAAAAAAAAAAAAACATTAATTAGAAATAGTATATGCTTTTTGTTTAAATTCAATTCTGCCTCCTTGGTTTAATATATAGTTGAAACAAATCTTGTTTTCTAAATGACAGTATATTGGCAGGCAATTTTTGTTCTCCAGAATAAATTGATTCATGAAGTTTGAATATGTGAAAATATGTTTGTATTTTTCGGATAATTTACTGAAATCAAGATTTTGTTTTCACCATCTATTCAAAGCGAAAATAAATTCTGTTTTTCAGTTTTAATGAGAAAATGGTGTAAAAAATATACTGTTATGTTTTATTTCTCCTTTTTTATACACAAATATGGAGTAAGTTACTTTCCGTTTTTAGAGAAACTTCGTTAAAAAAATGGCATTTAATTTGATTTTTTTAATTATGAGAGTTTGTGTGACATCTTTGGATCAATTATAACCGGTATTCGCTAAACCGTTAGTAAACTAACCGGTAGTAAATCGCGTTGCGTTAGATAGTCTAGGAGTAGTTGCGAAATACAAACACACGGTCAGATTTTAATATAATAGATTCGTGTTCATTTTCCTTTTCTTAAAATTATGATGTGATTTTTAGCAGAAAACTTGGATACTCATGCGGAACGAAATAACGAAATAACGGATACTCATGCTTAATAATAAGTATAGATAACAAAACATTTAAATTTTTCGTTATAAATATGGCGTGAAACTCATCTACTTTCTATACTTATTGATCCTTGTATTATTAATGTAAGGAATTAATTAACACTCATTTTAAAACATATTGGAAAATTCCCGGTTTATTTCAAATATGACGTCTCCTTTTCCCCCAGAGAAATCCCTTTTTAATTACATAATTCTTGTTAATTTTCTTTTCCAGGCAATTAATTTCAATACTGGCAGAGAGAAAATTATGTTGTTAACGAAATAATATTAAATCTTTAGGTTTTATCAACAAAAATGGAACAATTAACATTCGTCATTTTTTTTTAGGTAATCGAGTTATTTCTTTTAGTTTTAAGAATGAAAAATCACTATTTCTCGCTATCCATGACATCATTTACGACATGTTTAATTTTGCGAAGCATATTATTGACATTTGCTAACCATTTTCTTTTGAAACTTCTTTTTACTTTTTTAAAATTTATATAAAAAATACGGTATAGTTATATTAGCCGTGCGCAGACGGTAAAACGGCAAGTATTGTTACCATACAAAAGAAAAAAAAAGAAAAAAAGTGAAGAAAAAACCCAAGATCATTTTATTTCACCAATCAAAGCATATCCGCTTTATTTTCGATAAATATTCTGTTTAATTCTTAAATAATTCATTTCCTTTTCATTTTTCACGTGGAAAATTTTCACTTGAAAATAAATTGTTGATTAAAAATTATTAGTCAGGGCTTTTATTTTATATTGGCAACGATAAAGTATTAGTAACGGTAAAATAAATTTAACCATTTTAAAAAAAGCTGCAAAACCGGGCCCTTTGGGCCAAACCATCCAAACCAACCAACCATTGTAAAATATACGAAAACATGTCCATTTATTCTGTATGAAAATAATAAAAATTTTAATTTTTAAGAAAAATATTGAAATAAAATAAACGAAAACCAGCCTATATTCATTTGAGGGTTATAATCAACTTATATGCAAAGATACAGGATAATTAAATGCTTCATTTTGACGCTGGTTTCAGCCTAACATTTGCACACAATCAGATTTATAATATTACTAGCTGTTACCCGTGACTTCGTTCACGCAACATTAAAAGAAGAATAAATACATTAATTAAGCAAAATATTTTACTCCCAATAATTAAAAACGTTAATAATTAACTAACTATTTATCACATTTCATAGGAGACAATACGATATTTTTTGTTATAGGGACCTTGACATAACTCAGTCTTAAAAAAGTGAAATTTTGTGTCAAATAATCGCGAAAATGAAATTGCAACCAATGCAAAAAGGAGGGCCAAATAAAATCGTGGAAATAGACGAATTGGGTAAAAACAAATGTCAATTTTACGTGATAAACAATTTTACTTTTAAAGCCTTTGTGAAACGTTTTAACAGCCATCCTTCAAAAAAAAAAAAAAAAAAAAAAAAACATTAATTAGAAATAGTATATGCTTTTTGTTTAAATTCAATTCTGCCTCCTTGGTTTAATATATAGTTGAAACAAATCTTGTTTTCTAAATGACAGTATATTGGCAGGCAATTTTTGTTCTCCAGAATAAATTGATTCATGAAGTTTGAATATGTGAAAATATGTTTGTATTTTTCGGATAATTTACTGAAATCAAGATTTTGTTTTCACCATCTATTCAAAGCGAAAATAAATTCTGTTTTTCAGTTTTAATGAGAAAATGGTGTAAAAAATATACTGTTATGTTTTATTTCTCCTTTTTTATACACAAATATGGAGTAAGTTACTTTCCGTTTTTAGAGAAACTTCGTTAAAAAAATGGCATTTAATTTGATTTTTTTAATTATGAGAGTTTGTGTGACATCTTTGGATCAATTATAACCGGTATTAGCTAAACCGTTAGTAAACTAACCGGTAGTAAATCGCGTTGCGTTAGATAGTCTAGGAGTAGTTGCGAAATACAAACACACGGTCAGATTTTAATATAATAGATTCGTGTTCATTTTCCTTTTCTTAAAATTATGATGTGATTTTTAGCAGAAAACTTGGATACTCATGCGGAACGAAATAACGAAATAACGGATACTCATGCTTAATAATAAGTATAGATAACAAAACATTTAAATTTTTCGTTATAAATATGGCGTGAAACTCATCTACTTTCTATATTTATTGATCCTTGTATTATTAATGTAAGGAATTAATTAACACTCATTTTAAAACATATTGGAAAATTCCCGGTTTATTTCAAATATGACGTCTCCTTTTCCCCCAGAGAAATCCCTTTTTAATTACATAATTCTTGTTAATTTTCTTTTCCAGGCAATTAATTTCAATACTGGCAGAGAGAAAATTATGTTGTTAACGAAATAATATTAAATCTTTAGGTTTTATCAACAAAAATGGAACAATTAACATTCGTCATTTTTTTTTAGGTAATAGAGTTATTTCTTTTAGTTTTAAGAATGAAAAATCACTATTTCTCGCTATCCATGACATCATTTACGACATGTTTAATTTTGCGAAGCATATTATTGACATTTGCTAACCATTTTCTTTTGAAACTTCTTTTTACTTTTTTAAAATTTATATAAAAAATACGGTATAGTTATATTAGCCGTGCGCAGACGGTAAAACGGCAAGTATTGTTACCATACAAAAGAAAAAAAAAGAAAAAAAGTGAAGAAAAAACCCAAGATCATTTTATTTCACCAATCAAAGCATATCCGCTTTATTTTCGATAAATGATGTCAGATTCGCCTGTTTCCCATGGTTACGCATATTGAAACCTTGTATTGTTATCAAAAACTAAAAAAAGTACGTTTTATTTCTAATAATATTATTTAATCTTCTTCTTAATTCTTTACGTTTTATTTCTAATAATAATATTTAATCTTCTTTTTAATTCTTTAAATTTTTTATTTCATTTTCATTTTTTCCGTGAAAATTTTTCAATTGAAACTAAATTGTTGAATAAAAATTATTATTCCGGGGTTTGAATTAGTTTTGGCAACGATAAAGTATTAGCAACGGTAAAGTAAATTTAACCATTTTAAAATGCTATACGAAAAAATGTCCATTTATTCTCAATAAAAATAACGAAATTTTGAAATATTAAGAAAAATATTTGAATAAAATAAACAAAAACCAGCCTATGTTCACATCAGGGTTATAATCAGCCTATATGCAAAGATACAGGATCATTAAATGCTCCATTTTGACGCTGGCTTCAGCCTAACATTTGCACACAATCAGATTTATAATATTATTAGGATTAGGATTTAATATAAAGAAGCCATATATCTCTTTTTATATGCAGGTAGAACAGAATTGTATATATAAATAATTTTATATATATAAATAAACATAAAAGTTCATTAGGTTTGTTTTCATAATTGTGTATATAATTTAAAAACATATCTAACTTTCTGAAGCCCGGATTACGCCAAAGCGTTAAAAAAAAGTGCCAAGGTCTCTATAGTTAAAAAATGTCGATTTCTCTATTTAAATTGACATTTATTGTGTTTTGGTGGTTAAATTATGGTATGTAGTTGTAAAAGGGAGGAATGGGATTGATTTTGTAAAGTTTTTGGTAGATTTATTATATTTTTTGTACGTATATTTATTGTAAAATAATGTGTTTAGGAAAAGGTAAGTCAATGGGTTCAATCTGATTTATTAATCTTAGCATTTTTTTTAATTTAAAACTTTTAATTTCCTTTAATAAATTCCTTTAATAAGTGTATTGATTCCCTTTTATTTCACGATTATGAAATTTAATATTATTTATGTAATCACAAATTATAAGAGCGGAAATGCTCTTTTTATTACATCTTTCTGCTGCGATACATTGACCAAAGTGGATCACTACTGTGACGTCACTAATACTTGTAGCAGGCCCGGTGAAGGACACACAGCGACATCTCGGAGGCCCCGGCTCTGCCCCCTGCTCGCTACGCTCACCAACCCCCGTTCTGATTTCACAGCCTCTTAAAACCTGGTAATGTGTCCTGTTTTAAAAAGATGATGATGATGATATCACGAACGGCGACTTTCTCCTGTAATCAGGTTATAATGCTTTTTCATTTAACGGGTTATAATGCTTTTTCATTTAATTCATCTTTTTTATTTTTAATATTCATGTGTAAACCCGATTTTTATGACGTAATTTTCTTTTTATCCTGCTCACTCACCAAACTATACAAATTGACATAATTTTTATTTTAAATAACGAAAAAACAAATAAATTAGTATAACATTAATAATAAAAATATAAATAAAACGTCGAAATAAAAATAACTTGATGACGTAAACACGTGTTGTCAAGTGAATGTGACATTTTCGATCAACCATTATTGGCATTTAATCTTACAAGTACCTAGTAGACCAATCCTCGCTCGGTAATTTTTTTCAACAGGTATTTTTTTATTTTATTTTATTTTATTTTTTTGCTAGCTTATTTTAATTACTTTTTTTTTTATTCATGGAATTTTCCAATCGATTTTTAACACAATTCCTGATAGGCAAGAATTATATAAATTATGATGAAAAGTGTTTTGCCGATGACAATACAACATTTTAATATTTTTACAACTTAATTATAAATTAACCAGAGGGCCCGTGCGAGGATTTCGCACTGAAATCTAATATTTTTTAGGTACTTCTCTATTATGCTGTCGACCACTTTTCATAACAAAAAACTATCGCCAAATTGTAAGATTAAATGCCAAAAATGCAGTCCCATTTACTTGATGTCAGAAGCATTATACGTGTTTGTTAAATCATCCAGTGGTTTTTAATTCGACATTTGCGTGTATTTTTCATTATGTTTTACTGGTTTATTAGTTATTTCATTAAATAAAATAACAATTGTGTCCTTAAATTCTTATATTTTATTTATTTATTTTGATATTCCAATGGCAACGTTCTCCCGTTTATTTGGCGATAGTTTTTTGTTATGAAAAGTGGTCGACGGGATAAAAGAGAAGTACCATTTTTTATCAATATGTAATAGTTATTAGATGCAGGTTTAAACTTCTAAAGAAAAAGCAAGGATAAAAATATCTGTAAACAACATTTTGTTGTTAGTCAATCCAGAATATCATCTAATTTATTCCATCAAAGTTAGAGTAAAAACTGATCCAAGATTGCTAAAGGCACGCGCGAGAGAAAAAAAAAAAAAAAATAACAATCGTATTTTAACTGCATTAGAGGATGGCGTCATCCGCTTCGGGAAAAACATGGGACATAGAAATATAAATCTAAACATTTCAATTTAAATTTCGCTTTTTAATCATAAATATAAAATAAACCCGTGCGGTGTTTTTTTTATAATAATTGCTGAGCATCATATAATGTGTTATTTTATTTTTTTGTCAACAATGTTTTGAGGAAAACCTTTCATTTCATTTAGGAAAACAATGCCGATTTAATTTTTAATTATCAGCAATTTTTAATCGAAAACATGTTTTAACGAAATGTTAAGTGTGCTATGTCAGAAGCGTTTTCAAAATCCTTTCATATGCTATCTCATACGTCGTTCTGCGTTTCGTATTTTCAGAAAAAAGGGATGTTGACAGGAGAAATAATATATATGATACATTCACTTGAAATTGATTGTTCTTTTTCAATTAGGTGGTCACAGGTGATAAATCGCCAAATATCTCTGTAACTCATGCAATTGTATGAGAGTTGAAAAACAACGGATTTAATTATGTGACAGTAAAATGCTCGCCAAAATAGGCCAAAGTGCTGTGAAATGGCAAAAGTCAATATTTTAAAGAGTTAAAAGTAAAAAATAAATTGTAAAAAAAAATGTAACATACAGAATACGCTTTCATCAATTAATAATTAAATATCAATAAATTTACGATTACACGATGACAAATAAATTTAAAAGAGTAAAAAGATAATTTAAATAATGTTTCATTTTTCTTTCTGATTCTCTTTTGTTGATAAATAAACAGAGCAAAAAGTATATATTTCAAATAAATTCATTATTTTGAGCTTCCTGGCAAACGTATAAAAAAGAAGTGAATTTTTCATAATAGAGGTCTTTGCCCAGGCCATATTAATGCATTGTAATAGATATTTTACGTAAAAAATATGAATTGCGGTTAAAAAAATTCCGCGGTATTTTCAAGATGACCATTGGTTGCTTATAATAGAGTGTTTTTAAAAAACTATTTTTGGTATTTCCGCATTATCCCGTCAACCATTTTCCATAAAATAAACTATCGCCAAAGTAATCGCCAGACCCAGACTCTAACGCCAAATAAACAAATGGGTGAATGTTGGCATTGGAATAAAAAAAAAAAAAAAAAAAAAAAAAATCAGAAAAGCTGCATTCACTCAAGTGTCAACTATCAATATTTTATTAAAATAAATTTTAAAATGTATTAAGGAAAACAGAAAAAATAATAATATTGGATATTTATTTATTTACAATATTTTTCATAATTATCCCTCTCGACAGGTGAATGTTTGTGACGTCAGTAGAAACTGATCTAATCTATGTAACTATGCATCACTAAATTTTTTCAATTCTTTTACTGCTTTTAAAATTTTGTCGAGGCCGTTTAAAAACACAATTGTTAGTTAAAGAGGATACTACACTCACACAAAAATACTCGCTGGCTTACTTTAGTCCTGTGGGATATATCTGTTTTAATATCTCGTTTGCATTTCAATATTTATGAATGTTTTTTTCCTTTATTTCTTTTTTTGGTACATTTTGGTTCGAAAAGCACCCACTTTTTTTGGCACTGGATAGCTAAAGTCGATCTGGACAAAGAACTTTCTGTACTTTTTCGATTTTGTTTCAAGACTTGTTTTTTATACCACGTCGAGTTTTAAACACAGAAAACGAGTTTTCTCGAATTAGTGACCTAGCTAGATCGATTTCTTGTGCTCGAATTAGTGTAGTCATTAATTTTTGTGAAAATCGTTAGTGCCGTTTTCGATATATAGCAGCATTTTTAGTGCTGAGTTCCTTTTAATAGATCAAAATGACCTTTCCCGAATTCGAAACCTAGCTAGATTGATTTCTCGTGCTCGAATTAGTATAGGCAACACGTTTCGTGTAAATCGTTTGAGTATTTTTCCATTTATAACAAAAAACATTTTCAGGGCTGAGTTTGTTTTACCCTGTAAAAACGAATTTTCTTGTATTCGGAACCTAGCTAGATCTTTTTTTCGTGCTCGATTTAGTACAGAGGACAATTTTCGTGAAAATCTTCCACGTCGTTTACGATATCATTCATAATCAGGAAAATCTCTTGCTCGTTTAATATATATGAATAATCGGGAAAAACTCTTGCTCGTTTAATATACAGGGTGATTTTTTTTAAAGTTGTGAAAGTAAAACCCTATAACAAAAGAACCACTGATCCAAATGACCTAAAATTTCACCAGTATGCTCCCAAAGCAATGGGACTTTTTTTGGCAAGGTTAAAAAAAACTTAAAATCGCACCAACAGATGGCGCTGTATATGCACTATACGTCTCCAAGTCCGGAGATGAGCTTGCGGACGACACAGGTACAGTGGATATAATGCGACCGCAACCAGAAGGCGGGTGAGATCGCCGCTTGGAAGAAGAGTTCATTTTCTCAAAGGTTAGGACAGTGGAAGAGCAAGTATTTAGGGTTGTAACATATTCGAGCGTTCCTGCTTTTGGCGATATACATTTCCCTCTCTGTTTCTCGTCTGTCTTCTCCTTCACTGATATAATTTCTTTTGTCCTAGAAGGTTGTTGTTGTTATATTCTCAGCGCTCTTGATTATTATTATCATTATTCTCTATTTAAACTGTTCTTTTCAGAACAACACAAAATGTCTCGTAAAGGGAAAACTTTGCGTTCGGATAAACGTAACATTGTTGATAATGTGCTTAATTTTTTTGAAAATGAAGCAAAATCTTCGTCTCTTTCCATTCCGATTCAGAAAGCACAGGAGCGTCAACACTGGCAGAAGGATTTAAAGAAGTTATTATTAAAAAATGCTTGGTTTGAATTTGAGTAGCTGGATTGCATGTTTCGTAACAAAATGTTATTTTCCACAAAGATATAACAAATTTCACAAAATATATCACAAAAATAACTTACCTTTCACAAAATAACCCCCCTCCCCCCCCCCTATAAAAAAACTGCATCGATCCCTGAACCTATATGGTTTATGCAAAATCAATTTAAATTATATTGAAATACTCGTTTTGACAATGTTTCTAGGTTGATTGGTTGGTTATTTGTTACGGCCGATTATCTGCGCTAGGGATGTAGGCCGGGGAGGAGCAAGCCCTCCGTGGAGGTCTTTCTAAGGGATCCTAACCCGTATTTACGCAAGGTTCGAAGAAAACTACGGAAAACTCCAAACGGTTAGACCGACGATCGTGACAGGGGTTTGAATGCAGCACCTCCTGTCTACCAACTTTGAGAGCAGAACCTCTCAGCCACTGGTGGGGCAATGTTTTCAGGTATCGCATTTTTGTATTTTAATATAAGTGTATATAAAATCTAGTTAAAATATTCTGAGAAAATAATTTATGAAAACAATCTTTTAGGTAGATTTCGTAAGAAATACTACCTATTACATTTTCACCTAAGTTGGAATTTTCGAAATATTTTTGCAGATCTACGCCGATTATGACTCCCAGAACCCAAAACCACCCCAGTTTAAAACTTTATCTATCTATCTATCTATCTATGTCACTTTTTTATGGACACGATAACTCCCATAATTCTGCACAAATCTCTTCCAAACTGATACATAAAGTCAAGGGGCATGAAATCTCGGTCAAGTTCGTTAATGGGCAAAATCGAACCAGGGGGGAAGGAGGGGGGGGGGCGTTGGGCGAAAACAGAATAAAACCCATAACGTCTTAATTATGATACGTATCGAATCCGTTTAAAGTTATTATTACTTCTAGAAAAACGGCCGAAAATTTTTGTATGACAGATTTTTGATACCATTAAAAATGGCTCCAAGGGAGAGTGGGGGGAGGGGGTTAGAAGAAAAAAATTCATAACTTCATCAATTCAGAAGATAGCAAATCCGCTTAAATTTATTATAAGTCCTCTTAATATTATCTAAAACTTTTATAGAGACAAGTTTTTTTATAGGACCAACCCTTATAGCAATAAATAAAAAAAAAACCTTGCCGTCTCCACCTGCAAACAAGTTAGGTTTCGAAGTGGGCGTTTCCAAATGCTGCATCATTGCAGAAAGGTCATTTCTTCCACAATTCCCAACAAACAGGCGCCCCACGGTCTGCGTCTTCGAAATTTACCTCTGCCTGTAGGTCGAACCGTCAGGGATTTTTTTAGAATATGATTTAGCCGAGAGATCTTACTCTGACCAAAATATCATGAATATTTCATATAACACCGGAACATTATACAAATATCTCCATCGCAACTTAATATTTAATAATACATAATATTCAAATACTTTTAAAGTTTCGGTGTGTGAAAAACTTTTCAAACTTTTATTTGAAAAAAAAAGAAAAAAATATATATATATGATATAACATTATGCGAAAAGTATCTTGGATAAAAAAGCACATTTTACTGAAAATTTTTATTTATTGCTTATGGATTAGCTTGTATATTTAATTCACAAGGTCTCTCACTGGGTAAAAACTGTCCTTACCTAAAATACCCTAACAAAAATTTTTCTCAACAATGAATTCACCCAATAAAAATTCACTACTTCCTATTTTCCAAGCATTTTTTGCCATATCACGATAGTAAAGAATTTCGAATTTGTATTCATGTATAACACATATAAATGTAATCTTATTTTCATTCTACATCAAAAGGCGCTAACTAGCCAGATATGGTAATCCGAGTTCAAATAACTTAGTCCTGAAGTTTCTTCTCTCAATCCTCCTTCTTTCGCTAAATCAGTCAAATAGACCCGTCTGGCACCACGTGACTTTGACGTCTCACCCGCCTTCTGTTCGTGGTCGAAGATTACTCTTCGCTCTGTTGTGTAACATGCGGATTCATGTTTCCAACTCGTAGCTGAAAACGGTGGACAGCACATTGAAAATCTCTTGCGTTAGTTGCGCAGTTCCGTACGAATGCTTTACTCCATATTTTTATTTCGTTCTGTTTCTGCGAAAGTGTTCGCAGTTCCTTTTCCCAATTACTTCATTCTGTATGCTTTTGATATGTGTAATATTTTTTTTTCTTGAAGTACCGTCCATTATTTTCCTCCCACTGACGATATTCTTTGTTTCTGTTAGCTTACAGCGCCATCTGTCGGTGTTATTTTAAGGGTTTTTTTTTTTTTTTTACCACGCATAAAAAATTCCCATTGCTGTGGGAGCATACTGATGAAATTTCAGGTCATTTGCATCAGTGGTTCTTTTGTTATAGGTCTTTACTTTCACAACTTAAAAAAAATCACCCTGTATATGAATTTGGCGACAGTAATTTGGTCGACAGGATAACTAACAAGAACCAATTGTATATATAGTGTTACGAATATTGTAAATAGCTAGTGTTTCTGCTTAAAAATAATGTAAATAGTTCAATTAAGCTCTTATTCATAAGCTAATATTAATTTTTGTTGCATTGCAATATCTTAATTTGGTGATTTTTTGTAAGCGAGTAAACGCTATTGGATTTCAATAGGAGTCTATGAAAATTCGGCGAAATAATGGAAAGAGCGTCAAGTTGGCGCCACTTTTGGCAGCTAATTTTGGCCGCCAAATTTGGCGACATATCGCCAAGTTGGCGCTAAAATTGGCGACAGACTCGGGTCTCTTCCTCTTGGTAACCCCTCTAATAGCGTCCATCCTATCTAAATTCTCTACTTTCATGTTAATTCCCCCTAAGAAAAGTCAGAAAGCTCTGACCAATCAGATACGTTTCGAGGTATTAGAAGGATTCATGTGTAAACACAATTTTTATGACGTAATTTTCTTTATTTCCTGCTTTCAACACGTGATCATTTAATTATTATTTTAAACTTTCATTATTGTTTTTAATAGTCTCGCGCAAATATATTTTTTATTTGAGATAAAATATAATCATTTGCGCTTTTTTGGCAACAATATAAAAAAATGACTTTTTCAATAAAAGATTTTTTACTCGATTTTTAAGGATTTTTTGAGTTTTTATTGTCCGACCGTGATAATTTTTTGAATTTCTGAAAGCTTGTTATATTTCGCGTCTGGTGGTATGATTTTCGAATCCGTAGGATGGCTAGAAAAAAAGCAATCGCTCCTCAAAAAAGTCCCTAATAAAAAAGCGATGAGACTAATCCGGATTATCTACGCAGATTTTCATTGGTCCATTTTTAAGCCAAAACTTTTTTTTATTTATAGAAGGATTACGAATTATAATTTTTATAAGTTTTGTCGTAAAACTTCATTTATATTAACTTTTTAAGTTAATTTATTAATTGAGTTATACTTTTTCAATGAATTCTTAAAATAATTTTAGTGTTTTTTTGGAAAATCCATGATTAAGGTGGTTCTCAAATGATTTTCTCAACAACGCGAAAGTTTCTGACACATTTTCTGACTCATTTTTAAACGCAAAGGCATAAAATTGGCAGGCCTGACGATTGGAGTGATCTGGAATCGAAATGAGTTATCCATTTTTTGATAAATAAATTACTTGTCGAGTTATAAGCGATTCGTGTCACGAGATGGTATAAACAGCGATATTACGATGGGGTTTTCAAATGTGTTATGAGCTTTCCAAATTGTTTACTTAGACATCATCTTTCATCTTATTAAACGGTGAAGTTTTGTTAATGTATTCTGAATGTGTTGGACAGTGTTTTACAATCTATCTTTGACGCATGATTTTTCTTTCTTGTTTACAATTTTTAATGGCATTCATATTCACACTAATGGACCCAATTAGGGAAGATTAATCGATCGTATTTTTAAAATACAAAAACAAAAAAATCCAGAAAGAAAATGTTTTTTTTTTCTCTTTTTAATTTGATTTCATCAAAAATTGGTAATTGTGGTATCTCTATCGCTTTCTCCTTAGTTACTTTACATAGCTGTAGGAAAAAAAATGTTTATTGTTGAGATAGATATGTTTAAAAACGAAAATCATACTTGGAAATTAGTAAAAAAAGTCATAAAAAATAGCAAATTGAGCTACAGTTTTTAAACAAATTTTATTTTCAAGTACATTGCTTACTATTAGATGAAAAAAGTGAAATTTTGCGATATTTAGAAGAGAATTTATGAATGGTAAATTTTAAGCGATAACGCAGGTATTTGCTTTATCATTATGACGCCAGCCTCTCATACTAATTTTTAAGCATTTCTAATATAAAGCGGTCTACACATTTCTGATGACGTCGCTTCTGGTGTGTACTGAAAAAAAAATATTTTGCTTGCTTACATTTCAAGGAACTGTGATGACAACTGATGTATGATTTTTGATTGAAAAAGAAATGTAAACTAAAAGCCAAAACTTTTTTTTTTTTTTTTAAATTTGGTATGGTACAAATTTACTCCTAACACTTTTTTGATACTCTATGTATTTATTAATATGATAAAAATTACTGACTTTATTCCCTTATTCATTTACTAATGGAAATTTTTAATTAGTGTGCTAATATGGTTGACCTGTTGAAAAAAAATAAAGCAAAAGTGCTTTCATTTAGTCCTAAAACGGTTTTGAAACTCTATGTACTTTTTAATCTTATAAAAAAATTACGGACATAAACTAACTGTATCCCATTATTCTTTTAGCAATGCAAATTTCAAATTAATGTGTTAATTTGCTTTACAAGTTGAAAAAGAATTTCTGTGTATTATTGTAAGTATGTAGTGTTGTAAGTAGGTGATATGAATATTGTGTCATTCAAGTATGGATACTGCCTAATTTACGAATGATTATCGCAGTATTTAAATATTTGAGAAGTTATAGATAAATCTTCAATAAAAACATCTCCTGTGAGTTTGAAATGAATCTTGATGAATTACGGTGATCTGTGAAGATTGTGTTACACCTTTGTTATTGGGATGTGCATATTACTTACACTGAAAACTGAAATGTCCGAAATTCAGACAGTTAGTATGTGTCTGAAATGAAGTGTTCATTTTTAAGACGTTTTAAAATGCCTTTTTTTTCAGACACTTTTTGCGTTTGAATTTCAGACACTTTAGACGTCTGAAATACCGCCATTTTATCACCGAAGCAATACCCAGCTAGAAAGTTTTTAAAAAGTGTCAGTACTGCCATTTAGGGAATTTTACATAAGTAGCTTTATTTATTGATACGAGACAATAATCTCGTTTATCTTTTTTCCCTAGAAGGGATCGAACTCATGACCTAAGGGACAGAAAGCCAGTGCTCTACCGACCTTGCCAATGGAACCACTCTTGGATGTTATTTTAAATGCGGGTAATGAGATTGATTCGGCTGTGTTTTGACATTCTTATAGGGAATATAGTGATTTATCGGCGCTGTTATAATACATCCTACTTTTAATTAAAGAGGTTAATTTATTACTAAAGTTTTTCTATCGTTAATTAAAAATATTTGAATATGGTTTGATTAATATAACTCATTAGGGATTTTTTTTTTATTTAACGAATGGTTAGAATAGGGTTGTCTGAATTGCTGTTTCAGATACATATGTGTCTGAATTTAAGACACCTCTACTTACAATGTACAGAACAAGAAAATTAAAAATTTTGAAGTGGATTTTGGGGATTTTCTTTTTGACCGATTTTGAAAAACACAGTAGTAAATGTATTCCTTTCGAGTAACTTAAAATGATTGAATACAAAGAGAAAGTACAGTTAAGAATTTTCCATTGGGGGAAAGTAGCTTTTACTCGTAAATCGCTGATAAAAAATAATTTTTAGTTTTTTTTTTATGTTTATGCGTTAAAAATTTACCTCAAACGGGTGGTTCGAATTCAGGCGGCAGTGGCCATTCGCGGTGGTGACATCTCTCCCTCGCCCTGTCTTTGAAATTTAAACCTTAGCCGCGGTTAGCGTTCTGACAGACCGCTGCTTTTACCATTTTGAAAGTTTAACTTGTAATTTTCAGTTTAACTATAATTAATAGTGAAATTTTGTTTCGTTAGAACCCCAGTACTATCGCTAGAGACTTCTGAATAGATGAATTTTAATTGTATTATAATCCTGTACATAAAGTTCAGTACATGAACAGTATCCTATGAGTTTTGAGACTTTTATTCGTCTTTCGATCAAGCGGTAACAGAGACCGCTCACAGTAATTATGCAACTATTTCTGTCACAGCAGTTAAGGGTTAATAAACTAAATTTTCTTTATACGCGATTATGAAAAAAAGTAATAAATTTAATCTTACAAGTGACTGCAGAATAATAAAACAGTAAGAGAAGGAACTACGCATTTTTTGTCAGTGGTACTTTCCTGAACCCCTCCTAGAAGACAAATTTAAATTATGTTTTCTGTTTAATGCTATGTGTTTTTATTTTAGCTTAAACGGGGGATTCAGAAGGACAGAACCTCCTGAAAGAAAAAAAAATAGTTTCAGTTCTCTAATTTGAGAAATGTTGTTAAAAAACTTATTTTTGAATATTTAATATTCGGGTCATTTCATGTCAACTAACCTAGATGCTCCCACTCGACCCCTTTCAAATTTTATATAATTGATACAGGACATACATATAGGTGTAAGATGGACATCTGCAAACTGTCAGTGTAAGAAATAGTATAGTTGGGGCGCAAGGGGTCCTTTTCTAAAACTCACTATTTCATGGTTGCAGAAAAAACGAAGAAATCACCAAGTTTGACATCTTATTTCTCATGATACATGAAACATTACTTATTTAAAATAGGTGATCTAGTACAACTTTTTGTTCTGAAAAACGTAATTAGAGTATTAAAAATCACAAATCAATACCTTTGTCATTACTTGGCCTCAAAGTAGGCCATATGGCCTGTCGCGATGAATTTTACCCGTACTTTAACATGCTGTAACTACTGAAAAAAACTATTTTAAAAGTTTGCCACTTTAACAATTAATTACCTATGAAGATGTCATAGAGCTGCTGGAGTTGTTTCTTTCCTGCTTAAATATTCATTAATTTATTCAGCTGTGAAATCTTGTAAAAAATTAAAATCATCAATTCCACCCAATTTTCAGAAGCGTATATCTCAAAAGGGACACTCCTGATATGAATACAGTTAGTACCACTGAAACGAGCACATCTTAATCTATAAGAAAAATTTTAGTTAATTTTGGGCCTCTTACATATAGGGGAGAAATAATAAAATTCAAAAGACCTATTTTACGCGATATTTCTTCTTCAGAGATCTTGTCTTTCAACAAATTTAACACAAATATTTTTATTTACAATGATAAATGTATAGATAATTATCTCTTGTTGTGGTCCATGGTTGCTTCTGCTCTACCATTCTGAATGATTGGTAACCACGTCACCAAGGGATCACGCCCGATAGCCATGAAAAACTAGCTCCTGGTTGCGTTTCTTCACTACATGCTCACAAGCTTAAATGTGAGTATCTAACAAGTTGCCACGTCTATTATAGAAACTTCTTCGATGATTCTAAGCTTCCATTGGGTTGCTTCAGGGATTCCAAGACGTAAAGATATTGGTTTTTGGTTCATCTAGTTATTGGTTCAGTTTATCAGATTTATTATTGATCGAGATTACAAGAGTTTTAGGTAAACTGTATTGCTCACTCATTGTTGTTACTGTTGGAACGGAAACCGTAGCTATTATATGCTCTTCTGAAATCCAACAAAGGTATTTTTTAGTGGACCAATGAAACATTTTGGCAGTTCCATGAGGGTGCATAAAAATTATTAAGACATCCCACGCTTCAATTGATATTTCACGTACATTTAGAATCCTCCAATTTCTGTCATAGTTACAGGCAATATACTGTCTAGGCTGTATATCGGAAACGAATGCATAGTGAAATGCAGTCTTAGCACACTTATCAACATGTGTTATAAAGAATGATGCATCATTTGTTTTTCTACTGACATGAACTTGTTTTTTATTTACGGGTACAAAATGATGATGATGTACTCTTGTGCCAAAAACTGTGCATCCGCTTTTGAAACGCCCTTCTTGATCAGCTTGTACTGCTTCAATTTCTTTTTTTGAAACAAAAATGAACTTAATTTCCTTTATATTATTTTCACAGAACTTATATAGATCCGTCGGAGTTAAAATTTGGTCTTTAATTGGTCTTTGAATGCTTGCTCTTGCAGCCAGCCGCTTTAGAGTTCCTCCTATTCCGTCACAGGGTGGTTTTAAATGGCTTGTACCAAACAAATTCCACTCTGCAGAGATTCCAAAGTCACTCTGTTGATAACAAAGATTCAAAATATTTTTAAAATTCTTGCAGCAGATCCGTCACTAAAATAATGTATATGCAAAGAAAAAAAAACTCCATTCATAAAAATAAATTAATTTGCATACAGATAAACATATTTACAGAGTTCAACAGTCTTATGAAAGAAACTTTTGGGATCGACCTTTTTCAAAAGTCAAATTCCTTAAAAAACAGAAATCTCGGAAAAACAGTGTAAAATAGGTTTTTAATTTAATAATTTTTCCAGTATATGTAAGAGACCCAAAATGAGATAGAGTTTTCCTTATGGATTAAAATGTGCTCTTTTCAGTGGTAGTAACCGTAATCAAATCAAAAGTGTCCCTTTTGAGATATACGTTTCTGAAAATGGGGTAGAACTGATAATTTTAATTTTTTAGGAGGTTTCGCAGTTGAATAAATGAATGCATGTTTAAGCAGGAAAGAAACAACTTCAGCAGCTCTATGACATCTTCATAGGTAATATATTGCTAAAATGACTAATGTTTAAATTAATTTATTCAGTAGAGACAGCATGTTAAAGAAAGGGTAAAATTCATCGCGGCAAGCCAAAGCCATATGTCCTACTTTGAGCTCAAGTAATGACGAAGATAATGATTTGCTTTTTTTAATACTCCAATTATGTTTTTTAGCAGAAAAAGTTTTACTTTATCACCTATTTTTAATAAGTAAGATTTATTGTATCTTGAGAAATAAGAGGGCAAAAGTAGTGATTTCATCATTTTTTCTGCGACCACGAAATAGTCAATTTTACTGAAGCATCCCCAGGAGCTAGTCTTTCATGGCTATCAGGTGTGAACCCTTGGTGACGCGGTTACCAATCATTCAGAATGGTAGAGCAGAAGCAACCATGGACCACAACAAGTGATAATTATCTATACATTTATCATTGCAAATAAAAATATTTGTGTTAAATTTGTTGAAAGAGAAGATCTTCAAAGAAGAAGAATTTTATTATTTTTCCCCTATATGTAAGAGGCCCAAAATGAAATAAAGTTTTTCTTATAGATTAAGATGTGCTCCTTTCAGTGGTACTAACTGTAATCGTATCAGGAATGTCCCTTTTCAGATATACGCTTCTGAAAATGGGGTGGAATTGATGATTTTAATTTTTTAGAAGATTTCACAGCTGAATAAATTAATGAATATTTAAGCAGGAAAGAAACAACTCCAGCAGCTCTATGACATCTTCATAGGTAATTAATTGTTAAAGTGACAAACTTTTAAAATAATTTTTTTTCAGTAGTTACAGCATGTTAAAGTACGGGTAAAATTCCTCACGGCAGGCCGTATGGCCTACTTTGAGCCCAAGTAATGACAAAGGTATTGGTTTGTGATTTTTAATACTCTAATTAAGTTTTTTAGCACAAAAAGTTGTACTAGATCACGTATTTTCAATAAGCAATGTTTCTTGTACCATGATCAATAAGATGTCAAACTTGGTGATTTCCTCGTTTTTTCTGCGACCATGAAATAGTGAGTTTTACAAAAGGACCCCTTGCGCCCCAACTATACTATTTCTGACACTGACAGTTCGCAGATGTCCATCTTACACCTATATGTATGTCCTGTATCAATTATATAAAATTTGAAAGGGGTCGAGCAGGAACCATGCCAAAATTTAGGCCACTTGACATGGAAAACCATTCTTAATTGTTAAAATTTTACATCGCTTTTATGTTTAAAAATTGTCTTGCACAAGGAGCCCTGAGACAAAAATCTTAATGTATCTTATTTCATGTATATACTATGCATTTAAAAAAAGCGAACTATGCTATAGATCACTGGCACATATATTCCAAAACCTTGCCTCTACCTACAATGCTTTCTTCACTCTTATAGTATTTCAAGCTATATATCTTACCATTTCCAAACATTTATAGGAGGTGGGATGGGGACGGCATTCCTCTGCGTCCACCTATGAGTTCAAGTAATTTTTGGACAACTTTATATTTTCTGAAAAACAACTGTTTTCTTATTTAGTACAAAATTAAATTAGTTCCATGATTTGGTGTACAATTTTGACATTCGTTCTGTGGTCTAATCAGAATTTATTGGATAGAAAAGTATTTTAAAAACTTTTATCTGTTTGAAAACATTCTCTGATGGTGCTGAAAATATAGTGGCACTATTGTATCACAGTCATTGCGCGTATGATACAATTCTATCAGACACTTAAGTATCTGAATTTCTAAATATATCATCATTATTAAGGAATTTTTCTCAGGTCTTTTATACCATGATCATAGTAAGACACGTATGTGTCTTAAATTCAGACATCTATGATGTCTGAAATTTCACATTCAGACACTAAAACTGTCTGAATTGCTTTTTCATACACATATGTGTCTGAATTTAAGACATCTCTACTTACAATGTACAGAACAAGCACTTATTTTCTTTATTTAGGCTGTTATATATTGAGCACCTCATGCAGGGTGTTTCAGAACTCCACGTACATACTGGAGTTGAAGTAGAGTACACTACCACAAACAATTTTCGCATAGGAAACTAGAGCCTTAATCTGTTCATCCAATCAAAAATATAAAAAGTCTCACTCTAAATCGAATCAGCATTTTTGTTTGTAACTTTAACAATAATGAAAGTATCTTAACGAAATTTTTAATATAATTACCTTGCTTTGTGTCAAAAGGAATAACATTACGAAAAGTGCCGGAAGAACACACACGCACAAGAAGCACAAAATGGTTGGATCAACATTGTTTAATTGTTAACTTTTGTTGTTCCAAAAATTCTTATTATGTTTCAGACGCACATATTGAGAACTGTCCTCCTTGCTGTACCATTGGCTAACAAATCATATATCAACAGAGGCACAACGGTGATCCAACCTTTATCTGGTCAGAATCCTACATTAACAATTAATGTAGGATTCAGATGCGCTTCAAATTAGATGGGTCTCTGTACCTATCCTTTCACAACCCTACCATTCCCAAGCCAACCATTTTTCAAAGGTTTCCAGGAACTTCCAACGATGAGCTGTGCTACTTGGACAGTTATTCCGTCTGTAATGTGAACTACATTTTGCAACGCAGCACATCTACTTCAGGTTCATGGCCTCTTGGATACGAATCATGGCCACTTCCACCCCTTCTCGTAATATCATTACGTTTTACACGTAGGAATGAAACTCTTCTGTAAATATCGTTAAAATATTGTTAAAATAATGAATAAAATCCGGTTCGATTGAAGCGGGACATCCTGTACTTTTGACTGAGTTAAACTAGATTGCGACTCTAGTTTTCTATTACAAAATATTTGTTGTAATGTACACTGCCTCTTCTTGAAGTTTGTACAGGAGGTTCCAAGGTAACCTGTAGATTCAACAAACGTCACAAATAAATAAATCAGTTTAAATATAAGAAAAAAACTTACTGCAGTTATTCTCATCATTTCTACTTGAACAGTCACTGTAACCATCGCATTCCCATTTGGCTGGTATACATTTCACTAGACTATCAAAAAAGATCTCTCTAGAACAACTTACATAATTTTCGGTACATGAGCGAACCCCTGAAAGCGAAAGGAAATTCAGTTTCAATGTCTTTATTTCCAGTAAGACTATGTGGAAGAATAAGGTTTCAGTGAAAACATCCCATATAGCACCAAAGCTCCTGAAAACCTCCCCAGGAGCTTTAATTCATCCAAAATTCTTCCTGAAACTGTAATGACGCTATCAGGCGTTCCTGGGGAAGATACTTTAATCACTTCTCCAGGACTGACCTCCCAGATTCTTCCCAGGGAGCAGTCTCCCTGGGATGATATTCCTGGAGAAGTACCTAGGAAGAGTCGGTGCTGGCGCCATCTCATGGGTGATTTTGACACTGAAATAACTTATTATAACTTTTTATTTAAAAAAAATATTTGATTTGATGTGATTCGATCTTTTAATTAATAAAGTTTATATTATTATTTGATTTATTTTATTTCCTAAGCACATCTGGTTACTGTTTAACTTTTAATTATTGTTATAATATTTCATTATCCTTATTTAGATATATTTTTAATTTATAAAATGCAATCAAAATGTAGTTAAATAAATTGAATTTAGAAAATTAAATTTAATATTCCACATCATATATTAATAATTAAAATAAATTAATCTTTAAATATAAATTGAATTTTTTTTCTGATCTTTTAAAAATTAACTTATATATTAATTCATTTTATTATTACGTTCATTAATTATTTTTTCTGAACTTTCAACAATTACTTATATATTTATATATTTTTACTATTACTTTTTCATCAAACTAATACGTAATTTTAGATTGATTTCACTTATATACGTTATTAGTTTCTATAGAAATAATTTAATTTTAAATATAAAATTGATTTACTTTCTCCTAATAAATTATTTTTGTTTTCAATTACAAGAGATCAGAATTATTTTTTTCGAAACATGAAATATATCAAAAGTTTAATATATATTTATATATTTGTATATAACCATATTTTATACATTAAGGATTAGAAATACCTAGTAAAATTTACTTCTTCTGATCCTTTAAATATAGTCTTATATATTAAATTATTATTATTATTTGTATTAAATAATTAATCATTTTATATTAGTTTGAATTATATATATAAATATTTTTTGGATCAATATTTAATTTTAAAATATAAACTCGATTTATTATTTTTTTTTTCGCTGACCATTTTAAATTATCATATATATATATATATATATATATATATATATATCTTGTATTATTCCTAATAAATGAGTCTTTTTTTTTTTCGTAACAGTAAGAAATTAAAAGGAATCAAAAATTTGTTACAAATAAGGAATTTATCAACAGTTTAATATATATTTACATATTTGTATGTATTCAGAATTTGCCAGTTAATAGATTAGAGATAAGCATTTTTAAATTAAACAATCTATTTTTAAAAAAATCTTATTTCGATTGTAAAAGTTAATTTTCCTGTAAGTTTCAAAATCGAATCATATTTAAGTCATATCGAGCATATTTACTTTTATTATTATTCTTCTATTAATTATTTTTTTCTGATCTTTTTAAAAATTACATATATATTTATGTATTTTATTATTACATTTTCAACTAATAATTAATTTTATATTTATCGTCATTATTAAATCAATAATTTACTTTTAAATCTAAATTATAACACCAACTTAAAGAGATTACATGCTCTATTGAAATGGTACATTTTGTTTTAAAAAATACAAACATAGTCCGCCACCTCCCCTGAATAAGAGTTTTGCTTGAAAGATTTTTATTTAAAAATATACATTCTTACAAAATCGGGTTAAAGATATAAATTCGTGCAGATTATTATCACGGACCTGGTCAATACCACTTGTCTCATTTAATATAGTTTATATATGTGTTGGTAATGAGCATATGTTCGTTAAATGATGTCAATTTTTAATTATGTATGAATTTTTATGAAGTGTCTGTTCTGGAGGTTTTACCCTATTTAGTTTTATTTTATTTTTTAAATACAAATTAGTTATTTTCAATTACCTCTTTCAAATTATGATACATGGTATATTTTTTTAATTCTTAATAATGAAGGTGAAATCTCAATTTAGTGAACTTAAGAAATATAAACAACATACAGATGCAGAAAATATAAATAAATATTTATCTTTCTAAATAAAAAAATATTTCTCCAGAATTTAAAACTGAGTTGTGTTTCGCTTTAGTTGTTAAAACTTTCATTTAAGAAACCTACTTTCTATTTGGCAAACTTTTTAGTTTAGGATATTTATAAAATCATAGACCCTTGACCCTGATATATGTGGCTCCTAACTAAAATGATAAAACGCAATGTTGTTGCAAATGATAAAACACCTCTTCCCTTTTCCCTTTTATTGTGATGCCGCGTGGGAAATTCGGTTCAAAACGGCGACTTTCACAGTATTTTCTAAAAGATCTGCGTTTACACACAAAAAAAATCAAAAGAAAAAAGGAAAACGTTTTTCTAGTATTACATAGTTTCTAAATAAGACCACCTGCCAATTTAATGCATTTCCGAACAAAAACGAGTTAAAAAATGTGTCAGAAAGCAGCTTCTTTGGGTTTGAGAACAGCCTTAAATAATTATTGATACGCTTTTTTTCCAGTTATCAATTTAAAATTGTATTGAATATGTATCAAAGGAAATGCATCTTTATTTGCAATAAAAGTTACAGAATTCCTGCTATACGAAGCGTAAAAATATGCATGTTTTCCATTGACTGACTTTCATAAGAGGAGAAAGAAATACATGAATACCTTATAAACGATTTAGGTACAACGGCCGTGTAGCGTAATCACTAGAGCGTGTTTTCCGTATGCGTAAGTACCCAGGTTCAAATCCAGTCGGCGGTAAGAAAGTTTATTCCGTAAAATCTGTACCATAACTTTCATGTGATTCTGTGTGCGTGATTAATAAAAGTAATGTTTGTTATATGTGTTATGTAAATTTTTAAAAAATAATGTCCATATTTATTAAAAAATAATAAATAAATAAATACTTTTTACATTACGTCGAATAATAATAACTTCGGATGTTTTTTATGGCATTAATTGACCTTGAAGTCTCCCAAATTCCTCCGGTATTACTTCCTGAAATCTTCCCTAGAACAACCTGAGGAGGAACCTGAAGGAGGTCCTGGGGAGCTATGAGGCGGACATTTTCGGTTCCTGAGGATCTCCTGGTGACAAATTTTTGCATCCTCATGGATGCCTGGGGGATGAATGTCAATCTTCCTGGGGATGTCCTAGGGAAGCACATGTGCTATATGGGATTTTGCCGTGCTTTCGGCTCAAGATTGTTCGTAATTTCTTGCTTACGATTTTACAACATATGAGACAACTTTCACAGGTGCTAAAAAACATGTCAATTTTTGAAATCGCGTATATGACTAGAAATAATAGATGATATAAGAATCGCGGTTAAATGAGCGGCTCTTAGCTTTAATTCATTATGCTATGCACAATCATATTACAAGAGACAAAATGGTCATTTTTTCGTTTATATGGAATTCTACTAAAGGAATGTTATAAACAGTGAAAAGTGAAATCATTACATGCAATTTAAAAAATAGAATTAAACAAAGCTTGGAAAATGTGTATATGAAGCCTCGAACGTCCATAAGTAAACTTGTATATATTTTTCAAAGTAATAGACCGCATTGTATTGTTTTCACTAAAAAAACAGTAATAAAAGTTTTTTATATCAAAAATTACATGTAGGGCTGATAACTGGGACCGTCACATATGGGTGATACGCAAATTCAAGATCGCACCACAGCAACAAAAATAATCAAATATTTCAAATCTTACAAATATCAAATCAACATTTAGTTAATTTTAATATTCAGGAAAAAAGACAGAGATTACTGTTTTGATATTTTTATCCCAAAAGAGAAGACCAAATTAAGTCCTTACTTGTTTGGAGGAGATATAAAACTTTGGAACGTTACAGTATCATATCTGAAAATAGATATGGGTATTTTTTGTGTAATTAGGTAAACTCTTCTAGATCCCAATAAACACGCCACGGTACATATTCACCTAAATTCTAGGCCTAGAGGTCTTTTCAAAGACGTTGTTATGGTTTTGTCGCCTTTTGCGGTCACCGTAGTACTTCTCCTAGCCTTGAGACTTTAGTAGTATGGTATTTGCTGCTACCTCCGGTATTAAACCGGCTCATTGTGAAAAGAAGCTCTCGCTTAAATAATCAACTAATAATTTATTGATTAAATTAGCAAGAAATAAATGTTACAGTGATAGTCCTTATTGGTCCATATATGTTATTAGTACTTGCCATATGCGACTGTCGAATGATAATATCCCTGATCGCACGTTTTACTCTATTTCGTTAAGTACCACTCATACACACCGTTCCGTCTTCGCTGTAATTCGTTCACCCCGGACCAACTGTCTGATGCACGTTCTCTCTGCGGTCTGCCCGTCTACGCAGCCACTCTCTCTCTCTCAGGACACTCTGTTCCTACACTTTCTACTGCTCGCTGGGCTCTGCGGTCCTACCCTCTCCTGTGAACGCTGGACTCTGCGGTCCTACACTCTCCGCTGCTCGGCAACGACCGACTCGTGTCACACACTTCACGCCACTCTCCCGATCAACGGGGCCTTTAGTTCTTCCTTCACGGGTTTTCCGCCCCTGTAGAAACATTTCTCTAGAACATTCCCCTTTCTATTATCTTCTCAACCCAGTTCGCTAGGAATCCAGTGCTCATTGTATCCACATTCCAAAACCGGATTAGTTCTTTCCACAATGACCCAGAAAACATCCTACAAATATCTGAGTGGATCAGGGAAATTCCATTGTCAATCACATACGGAAGTTTACAGAAAAAGAAAATATATATCTGAATACAGTAACATATAATAATGATTAAATATAATTAATTAAATTAACTAGATAATGCAACAGAGGTTCTGTTAAAGTTAGAAACCAGACAGACGTGTTACCTGTAAGTGACACTGGGTGTTGGCGGGGTAAATAAAATTAAAGAGATTTGATAAGTAAATAAGATTTTTCGTGAACACACATATGTACAGAAGGTCGTTCAAACCTTATGAAAACGATTTTCAAAGTTAATTTCTACGCATAAATGAGATATTCTTTGCAAAAATGTGACTTTGTTGGATAGCCTTGACTTTTGGCTACAGCTCCGGCTTGAAATTTCTATGATAATAGAATTTCCTTGTTACAGTCATGTTAATTTTTCCCGATACTTCTTGTAAAACTTTCCAAAGTCTTTTCAATGTTCGTGAAAAAGAAAATATATATCTGAATACAGTAACATATAATAATGATTAAATATAATTAATTAAATTAACTAGATAATGCAACAGAGGTTCTGTTAAAGTTAGAAACCAGACAGACGTGTTACCTGTAAGTGACACTGGGTGTTGGCGGGGTAAATAAAATTAAAGAGATTTGATAAGTAAATAAGATTTTTCGTGAACACACATATGTACAGAAGGTCGTTCAAACCTTATGAAAACGATTTTTAAAGTTAATTTCTACGCATAAATGAGATATTCTTTGCAAAAATGTGACTTTGTTGGATAGCCTTGACTTTTGGCTACAGCTCCGGCTTGAAATTTCTATGATAATAGAATTTCCTTGTTACAGTCATGTTAATTTTTCCCGATACTTCTTGTAAAACTTTCCAAAGTCTTTTCAATGTTCGTGAATTCATTTAAACAATCCAAATGCAGAAAAAAGGCCATTGATGAGGGAGGGGGTGCATCAGGTGGTTTTACATGCATTTCTTCAATTGAGACACAATTTATTTCCTTTTGGATTCTTTCTTTGTTAAATATGCTGCGTCTGTTGAGTTATGGAAGAGCGGCTGGGAGACTTTGTTCATATGAAGCTCAATTAATGTTTTTTTTTTTTTTTTTATATATATAAAGCTAGAATTTCTTCTTCGAAAATGTGTTCTAAAATATTTTACGGATAATAAAGTGAAATCGCCTTAGTTTTACTGAATTTTTTACCTTTAATTTAATTTCATAACAAAATCCAGCAGCAATCATGTATTCTTTTGGAAATTTTTTCTTTATACATTCAGAACCCCCTTTTTAGGTAGATTTCGTAAGAAATACTACCTATTACATTCTCCCCTATGGTGGCATATCTGGAAAAAATTTTCAGATCTATCCCGATCATGATTCCCAGAACCCAAAACCACCCCCAGTTCAAAACTTTAATCTATCTATCTATCTAGTATATAACTTTTTTATGGACACAATAATTTCAAAAATTCTGCACAAATCTCTTCCAAACTGATTCATAAAATAAAGGGGCATAAAATCTCGGTCAAGCTCGTTAATGGGCAAAATCGAACCAAGGGGGTGGGGCTTTTTGTAAAAACAGAAAAATCCCCATAATTTCTTAAGTATGATAGGTATCGAATCCGTTTAAATTTATTATTACTTCTAGGAAAAGGGGGTCGAAAATTTATGTATGACAGATTTTTGATATCATTAAAAATGGCCTCAAAGGGGGGGGGGGAATAGGGGTTTCAGAAGAAAAAAATTCATAAGTTTGTCAATTCACAAGATATCAAATCTGCTTAAATTTATTATAAATCCTCTTAATATTATCTACAACTTTTATACTGACAAGTTTTTTATAAGACCAACCCTTACAGAAAAAAAAAAATAAAAACATAAAAATTTTGCCAGCTCCGCCTACTTGACACAGATAGATTTCGAAGTGTGCGGTTCCAACTGCCGCATCATGGCAAAAAGGTAATTTCTTCTGCAATTCCCAATAACACCCCACGGTCTGCATCTTCAAAATCTACCTGCGCCTGTAGGCCGAGCCGTCAGGGATTTTTTTTTTTATACACTCACTTAAATAAAACCATGTTTCATCCAGTGTAACGATAAATTTTTATTTATCACCACCTATGTGTCTGAAAGTAGGCCCTTTGGATTTGAGAACAGCCGTAAGGATAATACGAGATAATTGATTTCAAGTCTGTTTTACTCTGCTTTCCCTATTATAAGTATATACTCACTACAATATTTTTCATCCGAGTTATCACCGCAGTTGTCTGTGCCATCACAGTACAGTTCACGGTTGATGCACTTTCCATTCAGACAACGGAATTCGCTCTTCTGGCATTCAGGGCTTTTTGTAAACCAGGAGCAAAAATTGACTCCGCCTGTAACAAAAATTCATTGATAAAAGATGTAAGACTGGCAATGAATGTATAAATATGAACATTTTTCTAAAATTTCCAAAAAAATAGTTTTATTTCGTTAAACAAACTGTGATTATTTTTAATCTTTTCCAACATGAAAAGTGTTTATGAATTTTGTTTCTCTTTCCGTGCTCTAACTCGCGTATATATAATGGACTAGCTGAAGCACCCGGCGTTGTCCGGAATTTTAAGAATCTTTGTGTAGATAAATCAATTTCAAAATTAAACATGTTGTACAGAGAATTTCAAAATGTTAAAATATGTCAATATTTCCCTAATCGGGTTTTTATCATGATTCAATAAGTTTTTCAAACCTATATGACATTATATTCACCTGCTGACGTCATATCTACTTGCTTTCTCTATTACTCATATTGATAACTCTTTGTATGATTCTCAAACATTTGAAAAAGTCTGTTAATCTTTCAATATGACGTCATATTAATCTGCTTTTTAATTCTCTAATAACGTCATATTAACCTGCTTTCTGTACTTATACATACTCATACTCCTTGTATTATTGAGAAACCACGCAACTTCGAAAAATGTAATTTTTCCTAAATTTCAGCTAAACTACATTTTAAATATATTTTCTTGCATTGCAAAAAAAAAAAAAAAAAAATTGTTGATTTTACAGTATAATACTGACATTCCATCTGCCAGTCTTATACTGTAAAATTAACAGTAATAAACAGTAAAATAAGCAGTAATATGCTGTCTCGCATGCGCGGTAGCGTATTACTGCTTATTTTACTGTTTATTACTGTTAACGTTACGGTATAATACTGGCAGCTGGGATGCTAGTATTATACTGTAAAATCAACAATTTTTTTGCAGTGTACTTATAGTAAGAAATTTCATAAAACTGTTATTTTAAATATTTCTTTAATGTAGGAGAAAATTATATTTATTTCCACCCATAAAACAACAAATGTCAGATAACGCAAATGCATCACATCGAATTGCTGTGCTGTTAGTTTTCAATAAATTCAAAAGTTTATATGGTTAATACGTAAAAAAAAAAGAAGCAATAAGCATTGCAAACATGAAAAGATTAATAATTATGTTACAGGAGTGTAAAAACTGGGCGTCAATTGGACCGATTGCCACTATTAAATTTTTAGTATTCTTCGCCCAATAAGAATACTAATAAAATTTAGTGGTGACAATTGGCCCATTGGTACCAAGTTTTTACACCCCTGGTTATGTATATACATTTTTTTTCGGTCAAAATAATATAGTCAATTTAAAAATTAGCATAATCATAATAGCATAAAAATTAGCATAAAATATTAATAGATTTTACATTTTTTTTTAAATACTAAAATGTATTTTTGGTTTCAGTCTTTAGACTGTTTAAAAAATGATGTTGAAAAAGGAAGAAATCTTTAAAAGAATTAAATTATTGTGGACGAAAATCATTTGATAGTGAGAATTACGTCGTATTTAAAACGATAGATGCATTTACATGCGTTGAAGTATTTTTTAATGATACATGGAGCACGGATAAAAGAAAAAAAAGAAAAGATAAATATGCCTAAAAGAAAGTTTAAATGGCTATTGAGATTTTGCATTTATAGCATTTTTTTCTCCTTTAAAAACAAAGCGAATTAGCATGTTTTTAGGATTCACTCCCACGGGGCGCGGGTCACAGTACCCTTTCTTATCTCCCGGCAGATCTGAACTCCGGTGGGGAGAAAACTAGTTTATTCCTTTCTAGTCGAATTTCTTACCAGTTGAAAGTAATTAAGATGGTAAAGTATAGGGGGTCGTGTTTGACTCTCATATTTTCATCTTCCAGGTCTTTTTGGACGAAGGTTCAGCATTGTTTGATGTATCATGTACCATTTGAGCAATAAAATGGTATCAAGGAAAAAAGAACTAGAAACAGATTTTCTTTATTTCTTTCGCTTTTTTTTTTTTCTTTTTGTAAAATTTTTACAAGATTTGAAATTAGAATTGGAATTTATGACTATTTTTTATGGCAAGCATAGCAATAATCACCAAACGTATTTTACTATGTCGATGGCTGAAGCAAAATATTCCCGTATTTTTAAAATATTACTCATAGACATTTCTTTGTTTTGTTTTTGCTTTCTTCTATTTTTACAAGAAGAAAGTATTGGATTCATGAAAATTTTCGACTTCCGGTTTTCGACGGATTTATACGTTTTAGAAGGTCCTGAACACGATTTGACTGTTTTTAGAAAATGTCTGTCTGTGAGTCTGTCTGTCTGTCTGTATGTGACACAAATTTTGTGGGCGCTCTATCTCAAGAACTAATGCTCGGAATTTAATAAAACTTTAGATTCAGTTAGTCCCTGATATAAATTGGTGCTGATTAGTTTTTGGTATAAATCGCCCGGCAGGGGGCGCTGCTAAGCAGCATTTTTTGCGATTTCCGCAATAGCTCTATCTCAAGAACTAATGCTCGGAATTTCATAAAACTTTAGATTCAGTTAGTCCTTGATATAAATTGGTGCTGATTAGTTTTTGGTAAAAATCGCCCGGCAGGTGGCGCTGCTATGCAGCACTTTTTGCGATTCCCGCAATAGCTCTATCTCAAGAAATAATGCTCGGAATTTAATAAAACTTTATATTCAGTTAGTCTCTGATATAAGTTGGTGCTGATTAGTTTTAGGTAAAAATCACCCAGCAGGTGGCGCTGCTATGCAGCATTTTTCGCAATTTCCGCAATAGCTCTATCTCAAGAACTAATGCTCGGAATTAAATAAAACTTTATATTCAGTTAGTCTCTGATATAAATTGGTGCTGATTAGTTTTTGGTAAAAATCACCCAGTAGGTGGCGCTGCTATGCAGCATTTTGCAGGATTTACACGATTTTAGCGATAGTGATATCTCAAGAAATATTGCACGGAATTTAATAAAACTTGAGTTTCAGTTAGACCTTGATATAAATTGGTGCTGATTCTTTTTAGTGTATGCGAAACCTGTGTGAGATAGAAGAAAGGTTTGGGATTGACACATCCGACTAGTTTAGTATGTATTCATAAGTGAATGAATTTTTCTATACATATTTATTACATATATACATAAACACATATGTGAATATATTTCCAATAAATATTTAAATGTGGATATATGTAGTAATTAAGTGTGTGAAAATTCAACTACTTTTCGACGTATGCGCATCTGCATATATTTTCATCATATATTTCATATATTTTATTGTATCAGTTTTTAACACTTTCCAACAACATAGTTGAAAT
This sequence comes from Maratus michaelseni, assembly GCA_963931845.1. Lineage (NCBI taxonomy): Eukaryota > Metazoa > Arthropoda > Arachnida > Araneae > Salticidae > Maratus > Maratus michaelseni. The sequence goes on along the minus strand of OZ007600.1, from coordinate 28,288,008 downwards.
GTGTTTAGGAATTCGGTTGGTCTCTCTGCCTTTTTGTGCTGTAACGCGCGTAAATATACTCGTATTGCCATGCAATTAATACATTTTAATTAGAGAACACGTTCGGCACTGAAAATGAAGTATGTAGCGTTTATTGTTCACTTACCAGGGACACTCAAAAGAATTATGTTAAATTACGGTCTATGGGGGAAATCGTTTGCAGTGAATTTTGATTATGTTATACCATTTCAAACATGTTTAAATTGATATATGTCATTGATATGCACCATAAGAGGCGTACTAAAGAATACAGTGTGCACAGATTTCATCGTTCATTTACAAAGACACACAAAAGAATTCGATTAGAGCACGGTGTAAGAACAATAATCGCCGTAAGTGCGTTTTATGTTGTGGTACATTTTTAAATTAAACTACTTTTTTGCCAATTACTTGGTGTGCATAAATTTGATAGATGATATACAGGCCAGCACAAAAGATCTCGAGTATATTTCCGTTTATTGACGGAAATTGCTGAACTGGAAATTACAAAAACTGTTTCATAATCGATGCTTGACGATTTTTTTTTTGGCTCTATTTGTATTTGAATTATTATATTCATATTGTTAAATGGAGTTTCTTTTTATACAGGTAATATAATACTAATATAAAGCAAATGATGTTGTTTCTTTTAATATTGGACTATGAATTTTGATTTCATGCTCATAAATCACCCATCAGAATCATGCTTCGACAAATGAAAATGACGTTATATTTCAAGAAATATTGCATTGGGATTCATAAATCTGTAATTTTATTAAAAGATTGCCTTAAGTCTGTTCTGAAATCCGAAGGAGTCATTTTCGGACACATTTCTGGATTCATTTTTGTTTGGAAACGAATGAAATTGGCAGCTGCTTTTATTATGATACTATACAAACGAATGCTGTTTTTTTATAAAGACAGAAGATGTTTTGCAAAATACTGTCGAAGTTTGTGTTTAGAATCGACATTCAGGACGTAACAACGCGAAAAGAAGAAAGCCTTTGTTCACGTGACAACAATCACTTATAGCGATAGACAATATTCATTTATCAAAAGATGGTAAACACCATTCGATTCCAAATCACTTCAATAATCAGGTATGCAAGTGCCATCAATTTTCCGTTTAGAAATGAGTCCGTGAATGTGTCAGAAAGATTCAAGTTGTCTTATTGATTGTCAGTTTAGTTCGGATGGTGATATTGACATCATTCTCAAAGAAAAAGATCATTTTCATTTATGAGAATGGAATAATTTAGTATGATTGAGTCAGTATGAACTCATATTCAATAACTTTTAGTTCTGCAAATAAAGTTCCTACTTATATTTTCCTTTTTTTTTTTTTTAATAAATTTTATATGCACCAAATAAAAAGTTTCCTAAAATTACATTATTTCCTTGAAATAAAAATAAGTAAATCTATAAAACTCAGACATTTAAAAATGATTGAAGTAATTAATATACTTAACTCAGGTAATAATTTAGGTAGTGATAATGAAGTCATTCTAAAAAGAAGAAAAATGATTTTTGACATATAAGAATAAAATACTTTATTATTATTGTGTCAATAGTCAATGGATTTTATTCTGCACGTACAGATACTGAAACTTAACCATTTATTAAAAAATCTTCATAATGCATATATCTGGTAAGTAAATCAGAAGAAAAGTGAATTAAGAAATGGAAATATCAGGTTTTAAAAACTTATTCTATGAAAACACATTTTAAAACTTCTTATAAGAAATATTTTATAAGTGCGTTTTGATGAATTTGAAAAGTTCAACGTTCTTACACAAGTAATAATTAGTTTTTTATTCTTAATTTGTAAAATAATCAAGAATAATATTTTCAATAAACAATTGCAGCCTTTCACTACAATACATTTCTGAATTCTTCAATACCATCATACACATATATGTGGAAATTTATTCCCCAGTTAAATGCAACATTTTATGCGATTAAGCTCAGCGGAAAGAAAACACCAAGTGGTATGCAAAAAAAAAAAAAAAAAAAAAAAAAAAAAAAAAACCTTAAATGTTAAAATGCGTACCACAACTGAAAACGCACTTCCAGCAATTACTTTTCATAGACAGTACTCAAGACAAATTCTTTTGTGTGTATTTGTGAAAAAACGACAAATTCTATGCATACCATAATTCTACAGTAAGTGCGTCTTGTAGCACACCTCAGTGATGTATATTTTAAATGTGTTTAAAATAATGAAATATCATTGTAATACTCCGCAAACGATTTTCCCTGATACTACACCAAAATGTAACGGAATTCTTTTGTGTGTCCCTGTAAATGAACCGTAAGTGCTACACACTTCATTTTCAATACCGAACATGCCAACTTCAATAACATCGTTTACATGAAAATCCGAGTATATTTATGTGAGTTAGAGCACTGTCAGACGGACAGACAAACCAAATTCATAAGAAAAACGAATATATATATTTAAAGCAATTAAAACGTTTTATATTCTTTTGCCAATAATTAGTCGTTAGCCCAGTTTAATAAAGAAATAATTATTATAATTTCTAAAGTTGCCCCTCCCCATAAAAAAAAAAAAGATTTATTTATAGATGTACATAACTTTTATTTTGGATAGAAAACAAATACTATCGATGGGAATTGAAATCTCAGAAATACTCTTTTGATTCGCTTCGATGTCGAAAAATATTTAAGTTCAATGGAAAAACAGTTATTGTTTTTTAAAGTATTATAAATATTGTAATATAAATATTGATATTGTAATACTGTAAAGTACTCTTGTCAATATTGTAAAAATGTCTTAACGTTAAAAATTACTAATTGGGAGTTAAAAATCATTGATATACATTTTAAAACATTCATGAAGGCTTCAAATCAGGGTACGCAAAATTCATGATTTTGTTTTTAAGAAAATTGGGATTTATTTAATTTAAATCATATATTTTTTTTGTTATTTAAATCGGATTTTTTTAAATTTTAAATTATTATGTTAGAAAGTTAACTTTTCTACAAATTATACATATAAATTTAGCAAGAATGCTTGATGATTTTTTTAATTTTAAATGCAAGTACCATATGAAAACTAATAATTATAAATTAATTAATTTTTAAATTGATGAAAATATTTGAAGAAAAGAAAAACATTGTTTTTTCCTTTTTGCAATATTAGATAATGTTTGTCAGCATATAAGATATGTCCTATTTTTAAAAAATATTTAAATGTGTAAGTGTAAAATATATAAGATACCTAAAATCTTTTGAAATTGCATTTCTCATAAAAATATGCATATATACACATTGGTTAATACAATTTAATTTAAATATATGACATAAATGTTCAAGGTTTTTCTCAAAAGATTAAAGTTAAAAAATGTAACAATTAATAGTATTTTAGAGTCACCTCCATTTTCATTTCTAATTTTATTAATACCTGATATTGAAAGTCAATGGAAACAAATTACATTGGAACTGCCTTGGTGACTTTTAATAAGTAGATATATTGAAATGAAAAATAGACGAATACTTTAGAAAATATGAAAAATGTATTATTTTTTCAAAACACTCAAGGGTTTGGAATGCAAGGCTTTGTATAATAAAAACAATTTTCCTGCTTTTTCATTCCCCACTTTGTTTCTAAGTTTAGAATGTACTAAACGTAAGTAGAAAATAGTCCTTTCTACAGAGTTGCTTTATTCCTTTTTCACCTGACATTTCACAAAAGCTTGACTTGAAATGGGCTCTCCACCTCTCCGAAGGAGACATTTCGAATACAGTATTTTGCTTAAAAATAAAATCATAAAAAGGATCTGCCTTAGCTGGGAATCTCATGATTAAAGTTATAAAACTACTAGTAAATTTATTCTTCTTAGCAAATTAAAAAAAAAAAAAATTCTTTCCGATCTCAGTCAAATCGCATCTTTTTTAATTCATCATGCATGCTCTTGACATTTGCTGCAATATATGTGTCAAGGCTACCAATAAAACAGTTACATCCAGCTTAGCACTTTAATATTACTTCATGAGCAATTTTTATAAGGTATATTCAGTTCTGTGTGAATTTTCTTATGTGTCAATAGAATCCACAAGATACCAATCCTTGCAGCATTTGGTGAAAATTAAACAAACAATAGGCTCATTGTGGACATTTTACCACCCATCTAAACCCAAGCAGGCTGTCTGGCCTTCAAGAACTTTACATTTGTTTTTATTCCTTGTCCTTCTTATAAACATGAGCTAAAAGCATACACCAATTTTTCTGCAGGTAAATTGAATGTAACCAGGACGTACTAGAATAATCCTATTTTAAATTCAGGATGAATAAAATTAATTACATAGGAAATATTGTCTATTTATTACCACAAGAATTAACAAGCTATTGTTAGAAAGAAAACATTCAAAATTCTTTCAAAAATTGATCAGCTATAAACATCTGTAGATTGACAGTATTTATCCTCTTTATTTTGCCTTTCTGTGCTGTTACAGCATGTGACACAGGAGTATTTATATTCCGCGAAGAGAGTGGAATCTCGTTTCCGTTTTTTGATTTGTAAAAGATCCCTCATATTCTTTCCAGATAGAAAATTTTCGGGTAAAAAGGAAGCCATGTTACCGCAATCATTTACGGAGTTCGAATTCAGCCTATCTTCCTTTTAATCTACGTCTTTCTCCCTTCCTTGACCTTAGGGGGGAGTAAGCGAGCCGGTTGGGAAGTGGCCATCCCCTACGAGCCACTCTCGTCAACCCCCGTCTAAACCCCGGGATATCTAAAAACGGATAGAGCCCCTAGTACGTTTAAACATTGCTTGCGAAATAGACTAATTAATCTAAATATAGAGTGCTTCCTGCAATATTGATAAAACACTATGCTAATATTGAAAGCATTAGTCACTATTGGGTCACGAAAAAAAAAAATAATAATGCAATTTTTCGTTTGAACTGAACTATGTATATACATCTTCCTGCACGCAATTATTTCCCGAAAAACGGAAGATTGCAGTCAATTGCTTATGCTCCAAGGCTGCTAGAACAATGTTCGGACAGACGGACTGACAGTTTTATTTCCAGGAAATGTTTTCTAGCTTCATGTTCGTATTACATGCTTATTTTTTACATTTTATAAGAAAAAATATTTACAAATATGTGTGCGGGGGAAGAAACTCCTGAATAAATATCTATATTATAAAGTAGGAACTTGTCCATGAATAATTCTGACGTCATATTGAAGTAGGCAACGATCTGAGTAATAAACTTAGCTTTTTCTTTTTTCTTTTGCAAATTTAATAATTTCTAAAAATCGCACAATTTAAATTTTTTTACCGTTGAATAGAGAAAAAAATGTACTTTCAAATGCAATTTGTTTAAAAACTGTATTTCAGATCACTTATTTTTTATTGGTTATAAAATAATTTCCAAGCATGATTTTTTTTTTTTCAGAAAAACAAGAAGATTTGCTCAATAAAGATTTTGAAAAACTACTCAATAAGTAATATCTAATAGAAAAGCAGACAAAGATTAAAAGTCATTTATACTTGACAACTATCGTTAATATTAATGCAGTGCATATGCGGCCTAACACTCTCAGAAAAAACTAAATTTATGAGCGGTTGCCCATCAATTTTCACGGGCAACATCCTTATTTGATGTAACACGGTCTGATCCACTATATAAGCGGCCTTATCCTTTAGATACTTAGAAAATTAAGGACAATCCACAGATTTTTACAGTTCTAACCTATATGTTAGCAAAAATACGGTACGACCCCATACATTGTCCTTCGCTAGCTATACATTGTCCTTCGCTACCCTTCATTTTACTCGTGTTTCGAAAATTTTAACCTGCCAAAAAAGCGATTCTGTGATGATTATCTAACGTGCTACGTGCTACGGAACAGTAAGTAAAGTGTTATTGTGTTTTAAAGTGCGTTATATCCCGTGCATTATAATGCTGTATTACTTTGCACCGTAAAATTACGGGCTGCACAAAATGACGGGCATGATTTTTTTTTTTTTTTTTTTTTTTACGGGATATGACTGGAATCTCTGCTGGTGGCCTCTGCCTGTAATTTTACAGGGATATTTTTGTGTGTGAAGAGTGTTTTTTCACCTAAAGTGCAGTCTAAGACAAATTTTTTTCCTTCCAAATCAGAACCGAAGAGGCCGAATGTTTCGACACTCCTGTGTTAGAGCATGGGGGATATGTTTTTCTTGCAGTAAGTTATTGGACATAAGGACCATATAAAATTTAAATTTTGCAACTTTTACGATTTAAATAGCTTCTAAGAGGATGAAAAAAAAATGAAAACACACTATTTTATAAGCAATCAATATTTATCTTGAACATCACACCTAATTTCATGACTGCAGCTCATGATTTAAAAAAAAAAAAAAAAAAAAAAAAAAAAAAAAAAAAAAAAAAAAAAAAAATCCGTTATAATTTTTTAATTTGGCGTGGGCAACGAACTCGATTAGGGAAGCTTTTCTTTACAAATGGTACAGAGCGCAAGGTAGTAAATTTATTAAAAATGTATATAATTTTTGCTCTGTTTCTGTTAAGATATAGCAAGAGGAAAGAAACAATAAAATATTATTTAAACGATCTCTTTAGGATTTCTAAATTGTCTTCTAAACGTATAATCATAATTTAATTACAATAAACTGTTACTTGATTAAGGAATATTTTTAAACACATATATTACACTCTTTATATTTTATTTGTATTTTTTACTTTTTAAATATTTCGTTGTTGCAGTTTTGCAGCGAGTTGGCATGTATCGTTCATTTACAGGGACACGCAAAAGATTTTGGATACAGTACTGTATCCAAAGTATTGTCTATTAATGATAATTGCTGGAAGTGCGTTTAAATTTATGGGATACGTTTTTAGGCATAAATAAATTTTTGCATACTGCGTGGTATTTTAAAATGCTATAGATCATATACAGGGCTTTACACAAGAGTTCGTAATCCTTACTGAGTATGAGCCTGAATTGCATAAAAGTAGTTTTTAATTGAGTTATGCATTTTCAAGCTGAACTATATTTAGTATACTAAGAGATTTTTGTAGAATATAAATCAAATCATGTACAGGGACACGCAAAAAACTTGATATACATGCAAGCTTATGGATGATAATTTACGGAAGCGTGATTTCAGTAGTTTTAAGAGTTTTTTAGCATGAGTTAAATTTTGGCATATTATGTGGCGTGTATAAAAATCTGTAGGTAACGTACAGGGCTATACAAAAGAATTCAGGTATGTTTCCGTCTATTGGTAGAGATTGCAAGAAGATGAATTTTGAACTTCTGCGAGTTCTTACTAAACTAAATTTTTATTTTAGCATATACTGTATAGATAATAATATATAAATCTATAGATATAATACAGGGCTACACAAAAGAATAGGAGTACTTTCCCAGCTATATTGCTGAAATCTGTTTTTTGAATATGTTATGCGTTTTCTTACATGTTTATTTTGGTATTTTATTTACCTTATTAAACAGCGAACTTTTGTTAAAATATTCTAGAATTATTGTAGAGCCATAATCAATGTTTGGCGCATGTATTTCTTTCTTTTTTTTATTATTTTTTTAGTTGCCTCATATTATAAATAAATTAGCCATTACTTTATTTAAATTGTATCATATTTTATATATAAAAGCTAAGTCAATAAAAGTGGAAAGGATCAAATAATTATAAATAAATAAATATCGCAAAATCTTACCGGCATTTGAGGCTAATATCACTACCAGCAGTGAATGTAGAACACTCCACATTACAGGATTCTTCATAATAACTTAATCAAACAGCAGTTCTGTGAAACACACCAGATTGAATGCTGTTTTATATGCGAAGTCAAAAGTTATATTATCTATTCAAAACTGTATATGTTAACAAGAATGTTTGGAAATTTGAAATTTTCTTTTTAAGAAGTTAAAGTTTGACTTTCTGTTATAGAATCATAGTATAAAGTTCACTGATAAATAAGCAACGAGGGTTCTAACGATGTTTATGCGATTTATAATATACATCTAGAAGAGCCACAGTTCAGATTGTATTATCTGATTAAAAATAAACCCTCATTAAATTTAAACCGTTATTATTGAGAGACATGAGATAACATGTTTCAGAAAGTTTCATTCTCAAAAGATTACTGTTAAAAAATAGTATTCGACCAAAGGTTTGTTTTCATTTCATTTTAGGAAAATTTGATCTAAAATCTCAATTTTAGGGAAAGTTTTTTCGATGAAAAACAGCAGAATTTTCGATAGATATTGAAAACTAGGGAATCAAACCCGATCTTCTCGGGTTACATCAGAACATCACCGAAAACTATTTTTTTAATTTAAAATTCTAACAGGTTTTTTACATTTAATATATATATATATATATATATATATATATATATATATATATATCATATATTCTAATGCGAGCAAATCTTGTGTGTGGTTATATATATATATATATATATATATATATGCAAATTTTATCTTAAAAACGGCTCTAACGATTTTGACGAAATTTCGTATCCTACTGTTTTGGGGCACCAGAAAACCATTGGGCTAGGTCACATGTTCGAGAAAATTCGATTAGTGGGTCATTTTGGGTCATGGTCAAGCTAATTGTATCTAAAAAATGGTTCAAACGATTTTGACGAAATTTTGTATCCGACCATTTTCGGGCACGAGAAGACTAATGGGCTGGGTCACATGTTCGAGAACTTTCGATTAGTGGGTCATTTTTGGGTCAATGCGGGTCAAATTAATTTTATCTAAAAACGGCTCTAACGATTTTGATTAAATTTTGTGTCCTACGAGTTTCGAGCACGATAAAATCATTGGGCTAGGTCACATGTCCGAGAAAATTCGATTAGTGGGCTATTTCTGGGTCATTGTGGGTCAAGATCTAAAAAGCGGCTCAATTTACACCAAATTTTGCATCCAATGGTTTTCGGGCACGACAAGACTGTTGGGCTAAGTCACATGTTCGAGAAAATTCAATTAGTGGGTCATTTTGGTCATGGGTCATGATATTTGGAACTCAAATTTAATTTTGACCGAGCATAGCTCGGTCTTCCCTGCTCGTATATATATATACTAAAAAGAAATGGCGCATCTAGTATTTGTCGAGAATTAAATAAAAATCATGCACTCGTGGCATCATAATTCACTTGTATATTTTAATAGAATAATAAGGCTGCTATAATTTGTAACTCGTTCTATAACCAGTATACATGTCAGGACATATTGCCGTTATCATTATCTTTTACGCATGAAGGTTTCGCTATGGCACTCCATTGTGAAATTGTGAAATTGAATATTAGAAAAGCGGCATAATCATTAGATTTGAAATTTATATCTACAATTTTTTACCTTTCTAACGCAGTTTGTCTAACAATTTTCTGACAAATACTTTTCTAGCTATTAATTTTTTCAGTAACTTCAAATGTTTCATTTTCCGAGATTAATCTGTGGCAACGATTAGCGAAAAACCCAGTCATCAGCAACGCGTAGCTTTTTATTAAAGAGGATGTTTCACGGCGTGCCGAAAATACGAAATTTTCACGACATGACATAAGGAAATGTGCTATTTTTCCAAGTTTCGTCAACTATGTATAGAATAGCAGCATGAGAAACCACATTTGTGTTTTTCCTTACATTACCGTCTATACTTAGGGAACGACCAAGTTGACAGTACAGAATATACTGGGAACTTTATACCTCCGCGACAAAAAGTAGTGCGCTGCCTACTTTAATAAGATATCTCAGTGTATCTGATTATTTAAACATCTTATCTGATTATTTAAACATCTATTTAAACATAGAGAAACGATTGCTCGCTTATGTGAAACTGATTTAAGTTGAAATGTGCCACTATTATGATATATGTATATATTAATATTTCGTAAAGATATATCTATTTGCTTGGCGGAATTTTGGTGAAAGACAGGAACGGGTTGAAGAGAAACTGCAAACCTACTGATGATAATTTCACCCCACTTCAGTCAATTTACAGATAATTACATTAAGATTGTGGTTTTAAATGCACAATATATGTTTTTTATTTTTTAAACTATTAAAAATAGAAAAAAAAATGTTTGTGGACTTGAACTTTTTGAGCACTTTTTTAGAAGGGTAATAGAAAAAGTAGGAAAAGAAGGTAAAAATCAAAAATGAGTAATTGATGAAACATAAATTGTTATGTTTCTCGCTTTTTTAAATTGTCGTAAATTATTTTGTTTCGTCTTTACTGCAGCCTTTTTGATTCTGACACTAATTAAGAGGCTACTTCACTCACGCAGAAATACCTGCTCGCTAATGTTAATCCTATGGGAGAAATGTTTTTAAATATATCATTTGCATTTCAATATTTTTAAATGATTTTTATTTTGCATTGGATAGCTGAGGTCGATCTCTACAAAAGCCGTTTTTTACTTTTTTTTTTTTTTTTTTTTTTTTTTAATTATTACTGTATTTTAACTTTCGAAATCAGTTTCGAAATCGAATATGTATAGATATAAAAATCCTCAATAAACATTCTCATATAAAACAAGAACGAAAAATCACGCGTCAAGCATAGATTACGTAGCACTTTCCAACGCTTCCAAAACAATTTTACAAAACATACCGTTTAATAAGCTAAAATATAACATCTAAGTAAACAATTTGGAAAACGCATAACATATTTAAAAACATAATTTTAGAAATTTCCAACAGATACAATATTCGGAAAAATATCCGAATACTTTTATTCACCCCTGTATATGATCTATAGATTTGTATATATACTATATAGGATGCTAAATTTTAGTTTAGTTAGGAAACGCGTAGCACAGTTTAAAATTATCCTTCTGAAGTTTGTCAATAAACGGAAATGTGCTCGCGAACTTTTGTGCTGCCCTGTATAGGATCTACAGAATTTATACACACCACGTAATAGACAAAAAGCGAGCTAAAATTAAAATCGCGTTCAGTAACTTAAAACGCACTTCCAGGAATTATTGTTAACATACAGTAGAGAATTCTTTTGTGTGTCCCTGTAAATGAACGATGACTGCTATAACACACTATTCTGTAGTAAGCCTCTTGTAATGCACCTTAGTGATATATATAAATTTCAATGCGTTTAAAATAGTGAAACATTATTTAAATAAACCGCAGACGATTTTTCTCCATAGACGTAATGTAACGGAATTCTTTTGACTGTCCCTGTAAAGTAACTGTAAGTGCTATGCACACCCTATTCCATATTAAGCTTCTTCTAATGCACCTTAGGGATATATATAAATTTCAATGCGTTTAAAATAGTGAAACATTATTTAAATAAATCGCAAATGATTTTTCCCCATAGACCGCAATGTAACGGAATTCTTTTGAGTGTCCCTGTAAAAAAAAAACTATAAGTGCTACATACTTCCGTTGAAATAGGGAACATGCTATAGATAACGACAATAACATATAAAAATTGCAGAGCAATCCGAGCATATTTACGGGAGTTAGAGCATGGACAGACGGCCAGACAAACCGAAGTCATAAGCACTTTTCAACTAGGTTGGAAAGTGCTAAAAAACCAGCAAACAAAATCAAAAAAATTTAAAAAAAGGCCTTTGTAGAGATCTACCTCGGCTATCAAATACAAAAATAAAAAAGTAAATAAATAAAATATTGAAATGCAAACAAGATATTTAAAAAAAATTCTTCCATAGGATTAACATTAGCGAGTGGCTGTTTTTGCATGAGTAGTTTTAAGTGCGTAAATTCGAATACAAGTCTGTTATGTTTGTGTTTTATTTATATTATATTAATATTTTTATTTATTTATTTATTGATGGAGTTTTAATTTTGTTCTGGAATATTGGCTGAAAACAAATTCTGAACTATTCATATTGTTTTAAGTGCAAACGAATTAATCTTACCTAATCGGACTGAACGCGATAGAGATACATTTAAATATTATTCATGCTTGAAAATTATTTTTAAAACCCTAACCAATCAGTAAACTCGGATACAGTTTTGAAACAAATTATATTTGAAAGTAATTTTTTCCTCTATTCGGCGATGTTAAATTATAATTGGTCTCTTTCGTATATGTTACATTGATGTTTAATTTAATTTAATTTAATTTAATTTTATATTACTTATTTATATTACTTATTTATTATACTTTATTATTACTTATTATTACTTATTTATTTATTACTTCCTAAATAATACTTCATTTATTTATTGAGGAAGTTTTATGTTACAAAAAGTTACAAAAAGATTTGAATACTTTACCGTCTATGGGCGTGAACTGCTGAAAGGGTGCTTCAGCGGTGCTACACTTTTTTTTTTTTTTTTTTTTTTTTTTTTTTTTTTACAGTTGAACTATATTTTTGTTCACTATGTTGTAAAATGTAACTGTGAATAAATTCATGCACAAAGCTAACAAAATAATTTGGACACACTACTGCTTACGGATAGTAACTGTGTCATAAGCACATTTTCAGGTTGTTATTACGTTTCACCACCTGCATAAAATTTTAGTACATTATGTATACTGTGTACAAAATTGTATGGATCATATACTGGACTGTGCCAAATAATTCGAATTACATTGCCGTATATGAGGGTTAATTCCTGAAAATGTATGCGTGAATATATTATGCATTTTTTACTTTTTTATTTAAGGTGGTTCTCAAATTCTCTGCTCAACAATTCGAAACTTTCTGACACATTTTCTGACTCATTTTTAAACGTAAAGGTATACAATTAGCATGCCTGACTATGGTAGCGATTTGGAATCGAAATGGGTTTTTCTTTTTTTTTATTTCTTTTGATAAATAAATTACTTATCGAGTTATAAGCGGTTCTAGTCACGTGAGTCTACAAGTTTTTCCCCTTTCTCGTTCTGCCGCGTCGAGAATGCGGTTCAAAACTCCCACTTTGACAGTATTTTCTGAAAGATCTGCTTTTACCAAAGAAATGGAAAACGCCATTCGATTATAGTTTCCGAATAGGAACACTTGCCAATTTCACGCGATTCCGAACAAAATTGAATTTAGAAATGTGTCAGAAAATAGCTCCTTTGGATTTGAGAACAGCCTTAAATATCTCCTTTCACTATATGAAAATGTGAAGTTTCGTATTAACTTTTGGGTAGCGTTGGAAAATGATTCATAATCCATGCGTGATACATGAAATCTATTTCTTGTGGGTTTTTTGATTTTCTAATACGGAAGAATATCTATCATAATTTGATTGTCTGGGACATTGAAATTTTCGCGACTGCAAAAATGTAGTATTAATACCATACAGTTATATTGTCTTTTGGCAGCTGTGTATATGTTTATCTTTGATTCAGTTACTTTGTTGTGGCACGGCACGTGGAAAATTTTTGTTGGAGAAATATAGGGAATATCGGTATTCTGTGATAAAGAAATTTTAGAATTTTTTTATGATTATCTGAAGGTAAGCGGAAGAAGGAAAATCGAAAACACAATGCAGTTATTAAGGAAATAAATAATAAAATGTTATAGATCGTTTGGACAAAGCCTAACCAGAAGAACACGTAACACTTTATTTTATTTTTATTTATATATATTTTTTACAATATGCATATATTTAGTATGGTTTCTTTTTTTTTTATCTTTTGATTTCGTTCTACATATAAATTGCTTTAACCATTTATTTCGTTAATGGACCAGAGTTAAGAGGCACAGACAACATAGATTTTTATTAAGGTATCCAAACCTTGCTTTATTAGATAAAACCGTTATTTGAATGATTTGCATATAGTGAATCTGTTACTGCTTATGCGTAAGTTATTATGAAGTATTCTATGATATGTTGTGTTATGTCTGGTCTGTTGTTCGTAGTATTGGCATCGAAAGAAGGTAAGAATTCGTTTGCTATATTGTTTTATTAGGGCTTATTCGCCACTTTTGATTTTTAGTCCTTTCTGCATACACGTATAGTGACCAAATTCAAAATTCAAGGACTCCCTCATATTTTGTGGGCTGTAGTTTCCACCGCTGTCGCAATTTTTGATTTAAAACACATATTACGTTTTAAGAAGGTGATGAATTCATGGGACAAAAAATATAAAATATGGAATATAATTACTGTAGTTTCCGCCGCTGTCGCAATTTTTGATTTAAAACACATATTACGTTTTAAGAAGGTGATGAATTCATGGGACAAAAAATATAAATTATAGAATATAATTACTGTAGTTTCCGCCGCTGTCGCAATTTTTGATTTAAAACATATATTATGTTTTAAGAAGGTGATGAATTCATGGGACAAAAAATATAAAATATGGAATATAATTACTGTAGTTTCCGCCGCTGTCGCAATTTTTGATTTAAAACACATATTACGTTTTAAGAAGGTGATGAATTCATGGGACAAAAAATATAAAATATAGAATATAATTACTGTAGTTTCCGCCGCTGTCGCAATCTATATATTTAAAACACTAAGCGATTTCTTTCGACAATCCGTTAGAACAAACTACTGCATCAAATTACACCATTCTTTTTTTAAATAAAAGATATTAGGAAACAGATTTGTTATCGTGCATTCGTTTGTTCGAAAATGTAATTAATTATCTGTAATTTTCAATTAAACATTTACTTCTGCTTATGACGTCATAAAGTTGACAACTCCCACTTTTGAGGGCATAGAGTTTTTTCCCTGAACCCTGTGGTTCGCCAATCTTTTGACATTAACTAATATCAACTAGGTAATATTTTAACATTGTAGTATAAAATCTTTAAAAAAAAAAAACTTAATTAGCTAGAATATAATCATAATAAAATATCTAAATGTATACATATCAATATGAATAACAAATCTCACGTAAAATGTTGCAATTTAAATGATTCCAATTGAAACAAGATTAGGAGAGTTATCCTTGACGCCCAGCTAACATAAAAGTACCTATTTTATTTTATTAAGCCTTGCGCGGCAGCGCAAGGCTTATTTATTTCCAGTGTGACATCCTAATGTTAATTTAACACAGGAAATCCCATTGAACGAGTTAATTTACTAGAGTTTTTCCCACTTTTTGTACGCGCTTCCACAAATTTTCTTCAAAACACCTAATTCTGTAAAAAAATAAATCCTCCAATCAAAAAACTCTAAATGTAGTAAACGTGGAGTCTTTAAATTAAAGTCCAAATACTGCTTAAAGTGATAAAAACATAACACGGAATATTTAAAATAATTAGCTAAAATTTGGCACGCGATGATCGATAGATTGAAGAAGCAATAAAAATAAAAACAAATAATAATTTTTCACGTTTCCCAGTTTTGGCCAATTTAAGCACCTGCTAGCCTTGGACATGCGATCTCGTGGTATATGTTTACTATTTCAAAAATATGCGAGAATATTGTATTTATCTTTAAGATCCGAAGATGTCACCAATAGTTGTGAACGATCTACATTAAAAAGGTATTTTAAATATTCCGTGTTATGTTTTTATCACTTTAAGCAGTATTTGGACTTTAATTTAGATGTTACTGTCTTTATAAAAATTGGATGAATGTTCGATATTTACTTATCTAGTGATCCTGTGATGTTACGAAATGCGTTTTTAAATTTCTCTCTTAATCGATGATTACTAAAATTCAACATGGTGAAAAAATGCAATTTTTCTGGTTGCAAGAGTGATGCACGATACTTTTACAAAGACTATATGCTGGGAGTTTTGTTTTTCCCTTTTCCTAAACCACAGAAAAACTTGAGTAAATGTAACGAATGGCTTTCTGCTTGTGGTATAACAAATACAGAAACGGTGACTAGAGACTGGCATTTCATTGATTTAAATGGCCCAACTGAAGTGTATCCTAACCCTATTCAAAGAGTATCTCTGTCTGAACCGTTAAGTGATACATCAAATAAATATTCACGATATTATCGAGGAAATCCTGAAATTATCAAAAATAAAAGAGCCGCATACTATAAAAAATGTAAAAGCCAGATACAGAAGCGTAATACTTCATATTGTTTGCGAAATAAATCAAAGGCTAATAAATATAAGCTAAAATACTGGAACAAAAAATAATACTCAAATCATAATAGGATTCTCACCTCTAAGAAAATTAATCCTTCAAGATATCGACAGCTTGCTTTAGTGAAAAATCTGCTAAAGAGTTATAAATCAAACATAGTTCAGTAAAGCAGAAGAACAAATATTCAATTTGTAAAATCTCAAATAAAAGCTCAATTACTTGCGCGTAAAGCTATTCATACTAATAATGTTTTGTATGCAAAGAGTTTATCTGCTTCAGAAAATTTTTCAAACAAATGTCAACAGATGTTATTAAAATCAACTCAAAATATCACTGCAGAAAATTTATGTGAAATAATTGGTGGCGAAAGAATTCACAACTCCAATGCAGAACCCTATTTTTGGGAAATAGCATATCACCCATAATAAAAGACAAAAAAAATGACTTGGTATATGCAGAACTTCTCAACAGAGCCAGAGTTGGTGAAGTTACTCCTGATGACATCAAAGTACTTGAAACACGACTTATCCCTAATACTGATAACATTAAAAATGTAGCGGATTATGACTTTGACCTCGTGAATCAAAATTTGAATCCAGTATGTTTGTTACCTACAAACAAATTATGCATGGAAATAAATTCTGTGATGCTACAGAAGGCTAAAAATAATGTTATAGAAATTCATGCTGAAGATACTATTAGTGGTTTTCAGGAAATGCCTCGCACAGTAAAGACACAATTGGAAAAATTAAAACAAAAATCATCTGATACAGCTGGTTTAGAGTCAGTGATTTTAATTTGTGAGGGCTGCAGAATTATGTTGCGTAGAAATCTTTCTATAGAAAAAGGTCTGGTCAATGGTTCAATGGGTACTGTTAAAGGCTTTAAAAAAGATTCATCAGGAAAAATTATATCAATATGCATTTTATTTGACAACCATGCTACCGAAAAATACATTGAACGAGTAAATGTCAAATTTGAAATTATGAAAAATGTTTATGTTAAAAGATCCCAATTCCCCATTGCTTTGTCATATATGGTATAACTATTCACAAAAGTCAAGGAATGAGCCTGAATTGTGTAATGATTAACTTGGGTCCTAACATTTTTGAAAGTGGCATGTCTTATGTTGCTTTATCCAGAGTCACAAGTTTAGAAGGTTTACATCTTCTTAAATTTGATGCAAGTAAAGTTTATGCCTCACCAAATGCTATTAAGGAATATAATCGTCTTAGAAAGGAATACAGATATGATTTGCCACAATTAGCTGTATGTTCCAGAAAATACTCTGAGAGTAAAATGGTTGTTTCATCTGACATATCAGTAATTGTTAGTGAAAAAAATAATAATAACCATATTACTGATTTAAATTACTTTGTCTTTAAAGGCTTTACAAATACAGATCGTTCGTGTTACGCAAATGCTATGTTGCAAACTCTCTTCTGTATCCCAGAATTTGTTTTAAAAAATCAGAAAAGAGTTATTGATCCTGGTCCTACAACAAAAGCTTTGAAACAAATATTCACTACTTTGCAAAATCCACAGATTGAAACCGTAGATACACTTGAAGTCAGAAAAACACTTCATGTAAAGTTTCATGATGGTACTGATCAAGACCCGTTAGAATTTCTTGATTACCTACTGGAAAATTTGTTAAAAGAAAATGTCAATGCCATAGATCTTTTTCAACTGAAGCAAGATCTTTGGGAGAAATGTAGCAATTGCCCAAGTTATCGAGATATATGTATTAGTACAGAACCATTTAATGCATTTATTGTGAGATTTCCACATGACTTTAATAATAGGGAAGATGCAGTTGATTTCAATGATCTCCTAACACGATGGCAGACTGAAAACATTGCCTGTGTTCATTGCAAAAACAGAACTAAAATGTGTCAAACTCGATTAAATTCTTGTGGAAAATATTTGTTTGTGCAACTAGCCAGATTTTCTTCAACAAATGTCTCTATGGGTCCGAATAGAACTTTTAAAATTACGTGCCCTATAACAGGATTTTCAAACCAAAAGGTTTTAATAAATAATATAACCTTTAAAACAAAATCTGCTATTTTACATAAAGGAAAGTTCATTGATTCAGGCCATTGTATAACAATGGTGCATTCAAATGAAAACGAGATCAATAAATGGACTGTTTGTGACGATATGAAAATAACAGATCGTACACGTTTTGTAAAAATTCCTGCAGATGTTTACATTTTGCTTCTACAGAAATGTTAAATTAAGAAATTGTCAATATAAGGTAAAATATTTATTCAGCTACAAAAAGAAATATTTTGCTGAAAATTTCATCCTCCATAACTACACATTTTATAACAAAATCAGAATACAGTTGTTTCATATATGCTCATTATTATTTTTATGCTTCTTATGTGATAAAACAACATAAGATTTTATTAATAGCTTTCACACACGCTTACTAGTGTCTCTTTCCAAAGTGGTTGCAAAGGTATTTTACACGATGGAATAAAATTATTTGCAAAAATGAACATGATTCGTTTATTATTATCATTATGAAGATGAGAAACAATCCGTTAAAGTCCGTTATATACATTTTTTTGTTAAAAATTACTTTTATTATTTTAATTGTTTACAGAATAATCAATGTTTGAACTGTATATTTCATATTACCAATACTGATTTTGATATGTGCAGTCTTTTACATACTTGCCTCGTTTGAATCTTATCTGCTTCATATTAAATTGTTATTAAAAAACTTGAGATATTAAAAAAAAGGAACTTGCAAAGCAAATTAAAAAAATAAATTTATTTCCATATTGTTAAGCCCGAGAAGGGACAGATATTAAAATTATTTTATTTAGTCAATGCTACAATAATGTTGTATTTTTATATTAAATCTTGCTCAGTCTGTTTAATCTGAAAATTTAAATTTAAATTTGAAACATAATATTAAAGCAACTTTAAAACATTTCATTTAGAAACCTAAATAAATCTTTAACTTTTTTTTTCAGTTTTACACGCATTATGCAAAATTTGTATTGTAGCAAATTCTAACAGACAAGAAACATGAGAAGTTCAAATAATTTAAAAAGTTGAAGATTTATTTAGATTTCTAAATGAAATGTTTTAAAGTTGCTTTAATATAATGTTTCAAATTTAAATTTATTTTTTTAAGATTAAATAGACTGAGCAAGACTTAATATAAAAATGCAACATTATTGTAGCATTGACTAAATAAAATAATTTTAATATCTGTCCCTTCTCGGGCTTAACAATATGGAAATAAATTTATTTTTTTAATTTGCTTTGCAAGTTCCTTTTTTTTAATTTATTTACACACATATTCAAATTTATTATAAAACACCAGGTTGCCATACAAAGCAAAAATCGTCATTTAGGTGCCAAAAAATAACCCAGGTGCGTCTGCGATATCTGTACTGATTTATACAAAATTATTTTGGTTGCACCGCATATTGCAAAATTAATTAAATCCATGATTATTGTTTTTTTCTCAGATTAAAAATAAGAAAATTGGTACTTCTCTATTATCCCGTCGACCACTTTTCATAACAAAAAACTATCGCCAAACTGTAACGCCAAATAAACGGGAGAACGTTGCCATTGGAATATTAAAATAAATAAATAAATAAAATACATGAATTTAAGGACACAATTGTTATTTTAATTAATGAAATAACTAATAAATCAGTAAAACATAATGAAAAATAGACGCAAATCTCGAATTAAAAACCACTTGATGACGTAACAAACACGTATAATGCTTCTGACATCAAGTAAATTGGACTGTATTTTTGGCGTTTAATTTTACAGTTTGGCGATAATTTTTTGTTATGAAAAGTGGTCGACCGGATAATAGAAAAGTACCAGAAAATTTAATGTTTAACGAAATTCAATTATTTGACCGATCGCAAATTTTGGTTCTTTTCCGTTATACCGACACCATGCCATACATGTAAATATATGCTTGGCGACAATGGTGTCCGTATAATGGAAAAGTACTCAATTTTTTCTTAGTTCGGGCTATACCAAAAACAAACATTTTACAGGTAACAAAAAAATTGCCGAAAATGGCTGCTTCATCAGCTGTTATGACAGCAAAGTTGGATAAAATCTAATAACCTGAATTTTACAACGTTTATGCGAAACACTACAGAGAACACACGCTATTTTTATATAAGTAGGGTATATTTAAACGAATAAGAGAACTAACAACCTTCAATAATATAATGCATGAAAAAGTAAACAACTAAGTGATTCAGCAAATCATAAAAATATGTATTTCTTAATATAACTATAAAATACAGAAAAATATTCTGGTACCATAAAAAATATTCATTATCCCGTCGAAATTCCGTGCATTATCCCGTCGTCCGATTAAGAAAAAAAAAAACTATATGCAAATTAGGTACTTTTCGGTTAGCCGGCGCCAATAAAGTATATATATATACAATTAATAACAAACTCCAATGGAAAATGACTTGCAGAATCATTATCACAAAAGCCAACCAAAATCTATAAACCACATAAATTCAATACTAGAAAAACAAAACTATATACATTATATATATTTGTATCTATGTATGTATATACTATATATACATACATATATATATATATATATATATATATATATATATATATATATATATATATATATATATATATATATACTTCATTGGCGCCCTGCTAACCGAAAAGTACCTCAAATAATTCGCCAAACTGTAGCGCCCAATAAACAAACGGAAGTATGTTGCCATTAAATCTCAAAAAAAGAATAATAATAATAATAATAATAATAATAATAATTAAGAAAAGCCCCATTTACTAAAGTATCATTTATCAGTAACTTTTAACAATAAAATTTACAATATATTACTGAAAACAGAATCAAAAATAATCTTGGATATTTATTTATTTACATTATTTCTCTTAATTATGGAAAAGGAATAATCATCCTGATTATGTAAAGGAATGAAGAAACCATACAAATAAATTACACTTGAAAACATTAAAAATCTTCTTTTTCTGTAGATTGATTTATTATTGTAAAAAAAATTCTTCATCTTTACATAAAAATTGATTAGCTTAAAACAATAGATGCGTTTCAGAAGATATGGATTTAAAACGAACAATGATTAAAGAAGACATTTTAAAAATTTTGATCAAAACATTTTAAAACTTTTTTTAACGTCGAATTTCGACGGTGCGTTTGGGGAGAAGTAATGCACATGCGCATAGGAGCTCATTCGGTTGCATTATCACCGGGGGGGGGGGATGTGTGCCTTACTTAATATGTTCTTTTATTGACTGAATATGAGATGAACGTAGGGATATGCTATTTGTATGATACTTCATAGGTTCAGTAAATTTTCTTTCTTGCCGTGGGGAATAGGGCGGTAATGTCAAACTGATTTCCATTTTGTTTAAGGATTGTTTGTTTGGAGTTTGCATCGGAAATAATAACGTAATTCACTGGGGGAAATTTTTTTTTAATAAAATATTTGAAAGATTGTTTCATAAGCACCCCTACTTATGTAATAAAGAAGCTTATTTTACTAATATTGCTATTGTAATTTTTTCCGTCAAGTTTTGATGGGTACCATCTAGTCTATATATTTAAAACGCTAAGCGATTTCTTTCGACAATCCGTGAGAACAAACTACTGCATCAAATTACATCATTCTTTTTTTACATGAAAGATATTTGGTCACAGATTTGTTATCGTGCATTCGTTTGTTCGAAAATTTAATTAATTAACCGTAATTTTCAATTAAACTTTTACGTTTGCTAATGACGTCATAATCGGATAACGCCTACTGTTCCGAAGCACAGAGTTTATTTTCTAAACTCTGTGGTTGAATAAAAGAGAAATAATAAATATTAAAAGCACGCGGTTTTAAGGCCGAATTTGTTAATTTGCAAGTTAAATTTCGGTAAAAATACTTATCCGCGTGTTTTATAAGCGAATAAAAATTCATATTTATTGTGACGTCACGGGAATATTGTCCATTGGGTTTATTTTATCATTATGCATTATAACTTTGTTGATGCCATTTTTTCATTACAATTAAATAGAAAATATATTTATATTCGTGTGCATGGTGTTTAAGCATTAATGTAAGGAATATGAAGTACGTGTGAAAAGTTTGCGCCGGTGAAAATGACGTTATGCTTAGCTTGAAGTGCATTTTAACATTAATAAAACTAAAGAAAAAATGTATATGATTGTGTTAACATGACATAATTTTACTGATTTTTGCATTCATAGTTATAAAGATTAGAATTGGAGCCGTCATTGATTTCTTCATCTTGATTGCATACCTTGATTACATGTTACCAATTGTTTGTTTTTTAATTATAGGATAGAAGATTTCCTTTTTTAATAAAAAAAATCACAAAAGTAAAGGATTTCAGGAAATTTAAAGTTATTAAAAATAGTGTTATGGTAGAAAAAAATCTTGAAATAATTATTGTATTTTTTGCTAGAATAAACAATGTAAGA
Source organism: Maratus michaelseni (assembly GCA_963931845.1). Classification (NCBI taxonomy): domain Eukaryota; kingdom Metazoa; phylum Arthropoda; class Arachnida; order Araneae; family Salticidae; genus Maratus; species Maratus michaelseni. Next base: position 28,265,500 of record OZ007600.1, on the reverse strand, counting down.
CTAATATTTCATAGTATTTATTTTGGTAGATTTATTATAAGTTCATTTAACAGTTCCTTATTAGCGCAAAGTCCTATTTCTTTCACTGTGAATTTCTCTTTCGATGTCAAAAAATGTTTTTCCACTTTTGGACGCCAGCCAAAATACAGTGGCAATTTTTAGAAATGTACAACAGTTGTGACAACAAAGGCGCTATCGCTTTAGCTTTCATCGCGCTTACATCACTTCGAAATACTACAAATTTCTATTTTTTACTACATTTTACAATTTCAATTCTTACATCATCAATTAGAAAAAAATTAGCTTTCGATTGAAATTTATTTGAAAACTGCCGATTAATTTAACGACTTTTTAAATAATTTTCAAGCATGAAAAAATTTTCAATTCTATCTTATCAATGACGACCAGTTTACTTCAATAATGTAAAATAGCCCCTGGGAAAGTTGCCACAATTGAAAATAGATTTCCCTAACCATCATAAAAAGTGAATAATAATTTAAAAAAAAAAAGTGATAAATTATAAGATCAGATTATCCATAAGATAGAACATTTTGGCGCTAAACAAAAATCTGTCAGGAAAAAAAAAAAAGACTATTTTTAGTTTATATTGAACATAAAATTGATATGTTGAATTCGTTGATGAATATGTTCCATCAGATATCAGGATATGCTAGGAATTGCATTTTTTTTTTTTTTTTTTTTTTTTTTACATTTGCCAACTGTATAAGAGGAAAAATATCCCCGACTGTGATGGAAAAGGGGTAATCATCCTGATTATGTCAAGGAACCGAAGAAACCATACAAATAAATTACACTTGAAAACATTAAAAATCTCCCTCATCTGCAGATAGATTTATTACTGTAAAAAACTTCTTAATCTTTGCATAAAAATTGATTAGCTTAAAACAATGGATGCGTTTTAGAAGATATGGATTTGAAACGAACAATGATTAAACAAGACATTTTAAAACTTTTTTAACGTCGAATTTCGACGGTGCTTTTGGGCAGATGCAATGCACATGCGCATAGGAGCTCATTCGGTTGCATTATCACAGGGGGGGGGGAGATGTGTGCTTTATTTACTATGTTCTGTTATTTACTGAATATGATATGAACGTGGGAATATGGTATTTGTATATACTTCATAGGTCCATGAATTTTTTTTTCTTGCCGTGGGTAATATGGTGGTAATGTCAAACTGATTTGCATTACACAGTTATTTACGGATTGTTTGTTTGGAGTTTGCATCGGAAATAGTATTGTATTTTTCTGGGGAAAAAAATTAAATAAAATATTTGAAAGACTGTTTTATACGCGCCCCCTCATAAATAATAAAGAAGCTTATTTTACTGCTATTGTTATAGTATTTTTTTGCGTCAAATTTTGACGGGTTCCATCTAGTTTTTGATTTAAAACACATATTACGTTTTAAGAAGGTGATGAATTCATGGGACAAAAAATGTAAAATATGGAATATAATTATTGTACATCCCGGCAAATAACGCGCATTTTTGTACAAGAAAATGGATCAAAATTTGCAGGTGCGCGTTAAGGGAGTACGAGGGTTAAAATTCTCTAACAATAAAAACTGCTTTTTTCTTTTCTTTTCTTTTTTAGGTAGATTTCATAAAAAATACTACCTATTACCTTCTCCCCTAAGTTGGAATTTCTGGAAAATTTTTGCAGATCTACGCCGATCATGACTCCCAGAATCCAAAACAACCCCCAGTTCAAAACTTTATCTAATCTGTCTGTCTATATATCTATCTATCTATCTATCTATGTCACTTTTTTATGGACACGATAACTTCAATAATTCTGCACAAGCCTCTTCCAAACTCATACATAAAATCTCGGTCAAGTTCGTTAATGAGCAAAATCGAACCAAGGAGGGGAGAATGGGGCGGGGGGTTATAAAACTAACCCTTACAGAAAAAAAATTGCCGGTTCCGCCTGCAGACACATTTAGATTTCAAAGTGGGCGGTCGCAACTGCCGCGTCATGGCAAAAAGCATTTCATTTGCAATTCCCAATAAATAGGCGCCCCACGGTCTGCGTCTTCGAAATCTACCTATGCCTGTAGGCCGAGCCGTCAGGGATTTTTTTAACAAAATAAAATACCTACAAAATTAAAGGAAGTAAATAAAGCAAACGAAGATATATATCTACGAAGATTACATCTGCAGATACATTAATTTTTGTATTCGATTTATTCACAGATTTTTTTTTTTTAATCAAGTTTCCTTAAATAAGTAATTTATTATTATCAGTAATTTAATATTAAAACATAATCGCTTGTTCTCTTTCATATGTTAAATATACAGTAATTAAGTTATTAATTATTCCAATGTAATATTTTGATCATGCAATATTATTGTTCCTATTTTCTTCTTAAAATAGCTGTCGCGTATAATTGAATCGCTCATTTTGAAAAGTGATCAACTCCTATGCAATTCCTATGGATTTGACCCGTTTTGAAAATGACCGATTCAATTTATTGTACTTCAACATCACCACTCAGACGACTAAATACATCAGGGTTTACACAGGACCATAGGTCAGAGAGCAAAAAGAAAGAAACTACAGTTCCAGGAAGGGATTTAACTCCCTATGCTGCCCCTGTATTACTAAGATCCCTATGCTGCCCTGTATGTATGCTGCCCTTGCCTCCCTATGCTGTCCTTGTCATTTTCAAAACGGGTCAAATCCATAGGAATTGCATAGGAGTTGACTCCTTTTCAAAATGAGCGATTCAATTATACGCGAAAGCTATTGTAAGAAGAAAATAGGAAAAATAATATTTCATGATGAAAATATTACATTGAAATAATTAATAACTTAATTACTGTATATTTTACATATGAAAGTAACATACTAAGTAAAACATTTAAAGGGGTCCGGGAGTTAAATTTCTCAAAAAATGCATTTTTGGCTTATAAAATACTGCAAAGTAAAATACATTAAATAAAGCATACCTCGTATTTCTACGATGATCACATCAGCAGACATATTTTCCACTTCCGGTTTTCGACGGATTTATACGTTTTAGAAGGTCCTGAGCATGATTTGACTGTTTTTAGAAAATGTCTGTCTGTGACTCTGTCTGTCTGTATGTGACAAAAATTTTGTGGGCGCTCTATCTCAAGAACTAATGCACGAAATTTAATAAAACTTTATATCCAGTTAGTCCCTGATACAAATGGGTGCTAATTAGTTTTTGGTGAAAATCGGCCGACAGGTGGCGCTGCTACACTGCATTTTTCGCGATTTCCGCAATAGCTCTATCTCAAGAACTAATGCACTTATTTTCATTAAACTTCAGGTTCAGTTAGACCTTGACATAAATAGACGCTGATTTCGTTTTGGTGTAGATATCCCAACAAGTGGCGCTGCTATACCACTTTTTTCGCGATATTTACGATAGCTATATCTCAAGAACTAATGCGCGGAATTTTATCCAACTTCAGATTCTGTTAGACCTTGACATAAATATATGCTGCTTACGTTTTGGTGTAAATTGCCCGACAGGTGGCGCTGCTATGCTACTTTTTTCATTATTATCACGATAACTATATCTCAAGGACCAATGCACGGATTTTCATCTAACTTCAGATTCAGTTAGACGTTGGCATAAGTTTGTTGATTAGGTTTTGGTCTAAATTTCCCAACAGGTAGCGCTGCTATGCTGCATTTTGCAGGATTCACACGATTTTAGCAATAGTCATATATCAAGAAGCAATGCGCGGAAATTAATAAAACTTTAGATTCAGTTAGACCTTTATATAAATTGGTGCTGATTCTGTTTAGTTTATGCGAAATTTCTGTGAGATAGAAGAAAGTTTTGGGATTGGCACATCCGACTAGTTTTTCAGAATGGATTTTTTCATAATATGTCATGTTTAAAAGTATATAACTATTTAAACTTTCTTACATGGTATGTGTATGAAATTTTGTACAGAGTTTTTAATAAATTGTGTTTCGGATTTTTAATTTCATGCGAAAATTTTGAAAATATATTCCTTTAAGTAAAAATCATTTCAAACACCTTCTTTATTATTTTTTTTTTGCTTTTAAATTTATTACAAGTTTTGTAAGTAGTATTTTTATAAATCCTGCAGACAAATTAACAAGAAGCTTTTTCAGCATACAATTGGGAATTAGTCGTTGGGAACCACCGTAATGCTTACCCATCATGGATATGCATAATATGAAATATGAAAATAAAACATGTGTAAACTATTTATAAAATGCATTGCAATTCGTATAGAATTCTGGCTTGATGACGTCCTAAACTTTAAATGCTCTATTACTTGAATTGCGTAAAAGAAACATCCTTATAACTCCAAAATTGATAATTACACATACGCATTTAATTGTATTTATTAATTATTTTTAAAATATTTCATTTTTTTATTTACACACTTATTTAATTTTATCATAAAACACGAGGCAATTTTATTATAAAACACCATTTAAAGCAGAAATTGCCATTTGGCGCCAAAAAGAAAACCCGGTGCGCCGGCGACATCTGTACCAATTTAATCGAAATTGTTTGGGTGCACCGCATATTTCAAAATTAATTAAATCCATGATTTGTCTTAGATTAAAATAAGAAAATTTAATGCTTAACGAAATACAATTATTTGATGGATCGGAAATTTTTTCTTAGTTCGGGCTATACTAAAAACGAGCATTTTCAGGCAACAGAAAAATCGCCAAAAATGGCTGCTTCATCAGCAGTTATTACAGTTGAAGTTGAATAAAATCTAATAATCTTAATTTTACAATGTTTATGCGAAACACCACAGAAAACACATGCTATTTTTATATAAGTAGGAAATATTTAAAAAGAATAACAGAACTGTCGTCACAAATGTAATGCATGAAAAAAAGTAAACAAATAAGTGATTCGGAAATTCTTAAAAGCATATAATTCTTAATATAACTATAAAATGCAAAAAAATATTCTGGTACTTCTCCATTATCCCGTCGACCACTTTTCATTTAAAAAAAAAAAAAAAAAAAAAAAAAAAAAAAAAGTATCGCCAAATTATTAACCAAACTGTAAGCGCCCAGTAAGCAAATGTAAGAATGTTGGCATTAGAATCTAAAATTAAATAATTAATTAATTAATAAAATAATAAAAAATAAAATAAAATAAAGAAAGAAAAAGAAATTACGAAAAGCCATATTCATTAAAATATCATTTATCAGTAACTTTAAACAATAAAATTTACAACATATTAATGAAAACAGAAACAAAAATAATATTGGATATCTGGAGGCACGGCAGTGCCTCCGCCAAGTCGAGAGAGGACAGCCGTAAGCATACTTTTCTGGAAGCAACTCAGGGCACTTTTGACCCCCCCATATCTCCGCGCTGGAGTATCCCAAAAATTTTAAACTTCAATTATAGAGAGTATTTGGCCCACAGGACAAAAATTTAAAATTACAACTTTCTGTCTTTTCTAGTTCAGGCGATATATGAACTCAAACATTCGATTTTTTGTCACTTCTTACTCACTCGTTCACGCGTCATCAAAAAGATTGGGTAGATCCCGTAGCCCCAGAAACTTGACATTTGGAAAAAAGGTAGTGTTTAGGATACAAAGAAAGGAAAAATTATAAAATCCAGAAAATTCGAAAAAAAAAACATTCGAAAATTCAACAAATTCCATCAAAATTGAAAATTGAAAATAATACGATCTTGTAGTCTTGGAAACTTAAGATTTGGTGTGAAGGTAGTGTTTAACATCCAGAAAAAGAAAACATGAAAAACACCAAAAAAATCAAAAGCAAAATTGAAAAAATCGAAGAAATTGAAAAAAACCGAAAATTTGAAGACAATCCGATTTTGTTGCTCTAGAAAATTCAAATTAGGAAAAAAGGTAGTATTTAGGATACAGAAAAAGGAAAATTAAAAAAATACAGAAAATTCGAAAAAAAAAATAAAAAAATTCGAAAAAAATTGAAAAAATGAAAATAATTTGATACGATAACGCTCGTATTTATAAATTAATTTGGATGAAACTAATTGTGTGTATTAAGCTCACCAATGCCTCGACCGAGTTCGTTGGCCAGCTTGGTCTGCCATCTTGTTTCAAGATGGCGGCCACGGAAAATTTTAAAACTAAAATAAATATACAAAAAAGTTAAAAAATCAAGTTTATTTTTTAATTAGGTGTTAGGACTTGATACAAGGATTCCAGAGCATTTTTTGTTTTACCTCTATCTTAAAAATTGGCTGAGATAGAGCAGTTTGAAATTCTAGGGTGGCTGACATTTTAAAACAAAACAGCACATTACAAAAAACCAACGATAAATTTATGGTCAATAATGGTCAAGCAGGTGCAATCCCGAATGAATACTCCGTGTTATTATAACTGTAACTTTGACTTCGAAATTTTGATACGTTGAATTTTCTATTTGTTGATATTTTTGAACTATGATTTACGCTAAGTGAAATGTTGTTGTTGAAAAGGGATTTTCCATGTAAATCCGAAACGTCCAATTTTAATATGTTTTTAATGTTTTATGAAAGTGTATTGTAATGTCTGTAATTTTAATGATTTTAATATAAATTTATAAGTTTTAGTGAACGCGATTTCTCGCAAATTATTTTCTTTCATTGTTGTAATCATTTTCCCAATCATACGCATAAAACTATATATTCATATCCATTAGCGCCAAATTCTCGCCAAACTTGGCGACAATTGGCGAAATCTCGCCAAATTTGGCGACAAAAATAAGTCTTCATAAATGAAGCCAACTTGGCTATAGCTCAATAATTTGGCGAATTTCTTATTCAAATTCAGTGTAAACGAATCTTTTGTAAACGGTTTCTTTGCATTTTAACTTGCTGTTTTCGAGTAACATTAGCTAAAATTTTAAAACGAAGATATAGGAAAGCTACCTTTTCCTGCCGGTACAGGCCGGAGGACTTTTTTATGAGTTGTCGGATGCAATCTATATTTTGCATTAAATAAAGTAAAACATTGAAAAACAAATCCCACAGGATGGGGATAGTTTGTTTTAGATAGATTTTAAGATAATTGTCCTATTAGCCAGTACACCTTCCGTTATTGTTTTGTGTTATTTTCCCCGGATTATGCTTTTCTTTTCTTTTGTTTACGAATTTTGTAATAGAAAAGTTCCGCTATAGACTGGCTACGTTATAGACCCTTTTTTTTATAGACAGGTTCATTTTCTTTCACAGGCTTTACTCTATTTAATTTATATATGAAATATTTGTTGTTAAAAGATGTTGGTCGCACAAAAATTTTCACATCTCTCCCTCCCTCCCGGCATTACTGGTTGGTTATGTCTTGATAGTCCTTTCTAAATAAAATCATGGTGATTCTAAGATTCTCTTGATTTATCTCTAAATTGAACATAAACGATCCTAAGAAAACGGATCAATGAATTACTATATTGGCATGAGGAAATTTAGTTGCAAAAAAATGGAGCATATAGCTAACATTAAGTCTAATAGGAAAACCACAGCCTTGGCAAGATTGTATTAACAAGAAACCATCCAAATACATTTTTATGAAAGTAATCTGGAGTCTGGAGGCACGGCAGTGCCTCCGCCAAGTCGAGAGAGGACAGCCGTAAGCATACTTTTCTGGAAGCAACTCAGGGCACTTTTGACCCCCCCCCCCCCATATCTCCGCGCTGGAGTATCCCAAAAATTTGAAACTTCGTTTTTCTAGAGTATTTGGCACACAGGACCAAAATTTAAAATTACAACTTTCTGTCTTTTCTAGTTCAGACGATATATGAACTCAAACATTCGATTTTTTGTCACTCACTCACTCGTTCACGCGTCATCAAAAAGATTAGGTTGATCCCGTAGTCCTAGAAACTTGACATTTGGAAAAAAGGTAGTGTTTAGGATACAAAGAAAGGAAAAATTATAAAATCCGGAAAATTCGAAAAAAAAAACATTCGAAAATTCAACAAATTCCATCAAAATTTAAAATTGAAAATAATACGATCTTGTAGACTTAGAAACTTAAGATTTGGTGTGAAGGTAGTGTTTAGTATCCAGAAAAAGAAAACATCAAAAACACCAAAAAAATCGAAAGCAAAATTGAAAAAATCGAAAAATTTCAAATAATCCGATTTTGTTGCGCTAGAAACTTGGAATTCGGAATAAAGGTAGTATTTAGGATGCAAAATAAGGAAAAATTAAAAAATCCAGAAAATTCGAAAAAAAATTCAAAAATTCGAAAAATTCGTAAAAAATTGAAAAAATTAAAATAATTTGATTTTTTAGCCTTAGAAACTTAAAATTCGCAGTAAACATACTGTTTAGGATTCAGAATAAGTTAAAATAAAAAACGCAATAAAATTCGAAAATAAAATCCAAAAGTCGGAAAAATCAAAAAACAAGGAAAATTTGAAAATAATTCGATTTCATAGCGCTAGAAACTTGAAATTTGGAATAAAGGTAATATTTAAGATACTAAATAAGGAAAAATTAAAAAATATGAATAATTCAAAAAATACCCATAAATTAGTGCAGACGATATATGAACTCAAAGTTTCGATTTTTTGTCACTCACTCACTCTTGCGTCATCAAAAAGATTGGGTAGATCCCGCAGCCACAGAAACTTAAAGTTTGGAATAAAGCTAGTGTTTCGGATACAAAGAAAGGAAAAATTATAAAATCCGGAAAATTTAAAAAAAAAGAAACATTCGAAAATTTAAAAAAATCGAACAAAATTGAAAATTGAAAATAACACGATCTTGTAGTCTTAAAAACTTAAAATTAGGTGTGAAGTAGTGTTTAGAATTTAGAAAAAGAAAACATCAAAACACAAAAAAAAAAAAAAATTAAAAAATAAATCGAAAAATCGAAAAAAATGGAAAAATTTCAAATAATCAAATTTTGTTGCGCTAGAAACTTGGAATTCGGACTAAAGGTAGTATTTAGGATGCAAAATAAGGAAAAATTAAAAAATCCAGAAAATTCGAAAAAAAAAAAATCAAAAATTCGAAAAAATGGGAAAAAAATTGAAAAAAATTAAAATAATTTGATCTTTTGGCCTTAGAAATTTAAAATTCGCAGTAAAGATAGTGTTTAGGATTCAGAATAAGTTAAAATAAAAACGCAATAAAATTCGAAAATAAAATCAAGAAATCGAAAGAAATCGAAAAATAAGGAAATTTTGAAAATAATTCGATTTCATAGCGCTAGAAACTTGAAATTTGAAATAAAGGTAATATTTAAGATACTAAATAAGGAAACATTAAAAAATATGGATAGTTAAAAAAAAATCGAAAATTTCAAAAAAAAAAAAAAAAAAAAAAAAAAAAAAGAAAAAAGAAAAATAAGAAAAAGAGAGAAAATGAAAATAATATGATCTCGTAGTCTTAGAAACTGAAAATTTTGTGTAAAGGTAGTGTTTAGGATTCAGAAAAAGAAAAAATTAAAAACACAACAAAAATTGAAAAAAAAAATCGAAAAAAAAAAAAAAACGAAAATTTGAAAATAATTCTATTTTGTAAAGCTAGAAACTTAAAATTTGGAATAAAGGTAGTATTTAGGATACAAAAAAAGAAATAAATAAAAAATCTGTAAAATTCGAAAAAAAAATTCGAAAATCCGAAAAATTGAAAAAAATTCGATTTTGTAGCTTTAGAACTTAAAATTCGGCGTAAACTTATTGTTTAGGATACAGAAAAAGGAAAAATTAAAACACAATAAATTCGAAAATAGAATAAAAAAAACTCGAAAAAGATCGGAAATTTCAAAATAATTCGATTTTGTACCGCTAGAAACTTGAAATTTGTAATAAAGGATATAAAATAAGAAAAATTAAAAAATCCAGAAAATTATAAAAAAAATTCGAAAATATCAAAAATTGAAAATAATTTTATCTTGTAGTCTTAGAAACTTAAAACTTGGTGTAAAAGTAGTATTTACTATTAAATAAAAGGAACAATTAAAATATTCGTTAAATTCGAAAATAAAATCGAAATATCTTTAAGAAATCGAAAATTCGAAAACAATTTGATTTTGTACTGCTAGAAACATTAGTTTTAAGATAATTGTCCTATTAGCTAGTACAACGCCCCTAATTGTTTTATGTTATTTCCCCCGGATTATGGTTTTCTTTTCATTCGTTTACGAATTTCGTTATAGAGAAGTTCCGCTATAGACTGGCTACGATATAGGCGATTTCTTTATAGACAGGTTTGTTTTCTTTCACAGGTTGTACTCTATGTACTTCACATATGAAATATGGATTGTTAAATGTTGTCATCCCCACAAAAATTTTCACAGCTCCCCCTACCCTCCCGACATTACTGGCTGGTTATGGCTTGATAGTCCTTTCTAAATAAAATCATGGTAACTCTAAGATTCACTTGATGTATCTCTAAATTGAACCTTAATGATCCTAAGAAGACGGATCAAATAATTACTATATTGGCACGACAATCAGGTAACTTAGAATTAAAATCGAAAAATCAATAAATTTATAAAAAGTCGAAAATTTCAAAATAATTCGATTTTGTAGTCCTAGAAGCTTGACATTTGGCAGAAAGGCAGGGTTTAGTACACAAAGTAAGGAGAAATTAAAAAATCTGTAAATAATAAAAAAAATACTAAAAAAACGAAAAAAAAAAACATCGAATAAAGGAATATAATTTGATTTATTGGAAATTTCCGGAAACTTTAATTTTGGCTTTCTTTTCACACTAAAAAGTTCTTTTATGTTAAATATCAAGCATCTGGGGCTGCGAGTAATATCTCAGATGGATAGCACCTATCCTGGAAGCAATTGAGAGTACTTTTGACACCCCCCCCTCCCATAACTTAGTGCTTGCCTAGGAACCTGAAATCTCTTTTTATCTACAGTACTTTGCAAACGAAACTAAAGCTTCAAATTTTTGATACCTGTAAATAATAGGGACAGAGTGTGGGCTTAGCGAAAATCAGTGGATGATCTCAAGAAAAGGAGAAAATCAAGAAAAGGAGGATTACTTACAAAAAGAAGTGAAATCTCATCAAAAAGTCACCTGTAAAAAATGCAGCCAAGTCTCGTAACTTATTTACCGTAAAAAGTACTGAGATCGTATAAAGCCAAGTTTAACTATTTTATTAACTCTGAAATTTTCATTCGCAAATCACTCCTAGTCTCTACATCTTTAGTTAATTATTATTTTGTGACTTGGCAATTACGCATCACAGGGAAGTTATTACACCTTACTATGTTATGGAATAGGATGGGATAATTTAATTAAGGCAAATTATATACGCACAGGGAAGTTATTACACTTTAATATGTTATAGTATTATTTGATTAAGACTAACTATATACATCACATTCTCGTGCTACGTAATTGCCAAGTCACAAAATAATAATTAACTAAAGATGTAGAGACTAGGAGTGATTTGCGAATGAAAATTTCAGAGTTAATAAGATAGTTAAACTTGGCTTTATACGATCTCAGTACTTTTTACGGTAAATAAGTTACGAGACTTGGCTGCATTTTTTACAGGTGACTTTTTGATGAGATTTATTTATTTACATTATTTTTCTTAATTATTCCTTTCGACTGTTGGATAAATGTTTGTGCGTCAGTTGAAATTGATCTATTGTACGTAACTCTACGCATCGCAACATTTTTTCTATGCTTTTTCTCTTTTAATATCATGGTGTCGAAGACGTAATTTATATTTTATTTAAAGAATTAACAAATAAATCAATAAAACATTAAAAATACATTAAACGTCGAATTAAGAATCACTTGATGAGATAACAAGCACGTGTAACGCATTTGACGTCAACTGGATGTGGCGCCACGATCATGCCTTTTTGGCGTTAAATCCTATAGTTTGGCGATAGTTTTTTTAAAAATGGAAAGTGGTCGACGGGATAACGGAGAAATACCAAAATTCTTATACATCGTATGAAATTGAAGGGTATAGGTATTTAATTTGTTTGAAAATACGATTAACGTTTCTTAAACTTTGACGTTGTTGTTCGTTACAACACAAATTAATTACACTTGAAAACATTAAAAATCTGCCTCATCTGAAGATTGCATATTATTATTGTACAAAAATTTCCCCATCTTTACATAAACATTTATTAGCTTAAAGCAATGGATGCGTTTTTGAAGATATGGATTTGAAACGAACAATGATTAAAGAGGACATTTTAAAACATTTCTTTTTAAACATTTAAATTTCTTTACGTCGAATTTCGACGGTGCCTTTTCCGATGCAATGCACATGCGCGTAGGCGCTCACTTGGTTGCATTATCACTTGGCAAGAGATGTGTGCTTTATTTACTATTTTCTTTTTTTTTGACTGTATATGACATGGACGTAGGAATATACTCTTTGTATGACACTTCATAGGTCCTTGAAGTTTTCTTTCTTGCAGTACTGAATATGGAAGTAATTTCGAACCGATTTGCATTACTCAGTTGTTTATGAAATGTTTGTTTGGAGTTTGCATCGAAAATAGCACTGTATTTCACTCTTGAAAAAAACTTTTAAAATAAATTTTTAAAACACTTTTTCATAGTCTCCCTCCCCCCTCCCTGTCAAATAATAAAGAAACTTATTTTACTGATATTGTTATAGTTTTTTTTCCTCCCGTCAAATTTTGACGGGTTAAATCTAGTAAAATGTAAATAATATAATACATATTTTTTAATTTCATCAATTCATTTTTCATAACTTTATAGATTAATAGTTTAGTATTAATTAAATTACGGTTGTACGCTGAGAAGAAAATTTAGAAATCCTGAATAGATCGTTTAAATAATGCTTTTTTTCTTTTCTATTACCATATCTTAAATAATATATATATATATATATATATATATATATATATATATATATATATATATATATATATATATAAAATCATCAATTGTAGTCAGAAAATTAGACGTGATTTTCAAAATAAACAATGAATGCTTATAAAAGGTTGTAATTTTTTAGTACAATTTTTATTTTTATAATTATTTATAGGTGGGGTCGATTTCTGCTCCTGGTATACAGAAATGCTTGAGTGCCACAAAAATGGATTCCGTTGCTTGAACGGACAGAAGTGCATCCCACGTGAATTGTATTGTAACGACGAAGACGACTGTGGAGATAATTCAGATGAAAAATATTGTAGTGAGTACACTTATAACATAGTAAAAAGTACAAAACAGATTTGAATTGGACAAATGCCATATTATACTTCTTTGAGCAGTGTTGCATAATTAAAATAGAGCTTTTAAAAGACAGAATGTGAAAACAGTGTTAGATAAATATTAAGGAAACGAGCAATAATGCACCTATTTTCACTATATTATTCTTGTCTGAAAAGTGTTGGATAATTAAAATAGAGCTTTTAAATTCAGAATATAAAAATTGTGTTAGGTCATTATTAACGAAACAGGCAACAATGCATCTATTTACAGCAGATTATTCTTGCCTGGAAAGTGTTGCATAATTAAAATAGATCTTTTTAAATCGAGAATATAAAAAATGTGTTAGATCATTATGAACGAAACCAGCAACAATGGGCCTAATTTCGCCATATTATTCTTGTCTGAACAGTGTCGCATAATTAAAATAGAAGTTTTTAAAGACAGAATGTAAAAAACTGTGTTAGGTAAATATTAAGGAAACGAGCAATAATGCATCCTTTTTTCACCACATTATTCTTGCCTAAACAGTGTTGCATAATTAAAATAGAGCTTTTTAAATTCAGAATATAAAAACTGTTGTAGGTCAATATTAACGAAACGGGCAATATTGCATCTATTTTCACCATATTATTTTTGTCTGAACAGTGTCGCATAATTAAAATATAGCCTTTTAAATCCAAAATATAAAATCGTGTTAGGTCATTGTTAACGAAACCGGCAACAATGCATTTTTTTACCACATTATTCTTGCCTGAAACGTGTTGCATAATTAAAATAGAGCTTTTGAAATTCAGAATATAAAAATTGTGTCAGGTCAATATTAATGAAACGGGAAACAATGCATAATTTTCAACCACATTATTCTTGTCTGAAACGTGTTGCATAATTAAAATAGAGCTTTTAAAATTCAGAATATAAAAATTGTGTCAGGTCAATATTAATGAAACGGAAAACAATGCATAATTTTCAACCACATTATTCTTGTCTGAAACGTGTTGCATAATTAAAATAGAGCTTTTGAAATTCAGAATATAAAAATTGTATCAGGTCAATGTTAATGAAACGGGAAACAATGCATAATTTTCAACCACATTATTCTTGTCTGAAACGTGTTGCATAATTAAAATAGAGCTTTTGAAATTCAGAATATAAAAATTGTGTCATGTCAATATTAATGAAACGGGAAACAATGCATAATTTTCAACCACATTATTCTTGCCTGAAACGTTTTGCATAATTAAAATAGAGCTTTTGATATTCAGAATATAAAAATTGTGTCAGGTCAATATTAATGAAACGGGAAACAATGCCTAATTTTCAACCACATTATTCTTGCCTGAACAGCGTTACATAGTCAAAATAGAGCTTTCCAAAGCCAGAATTTAAAAACTGTGAACTGTATTTCTCCACGAAATATATTTTTGGTACTTCTTTGTTACAGCCACCCCCGAGGATGAATCGTCAAAGCGACGAAGATGTGTTGTCAAATTATAAGACATATATGACATTATAATCATACATGATGTATATGATATTTCGTGATGTAATATGGTCACGTTATAAACATACATGACATATTTATATGACATGTATGTACGATGTATATCATGTATATACGACAAACAAGGCGCAAATATTCTATAATACTATAAAACTCGTATATCTATGTATATATATATATATATATATGAAATGTGAGGCATGTATAAGTTTGACGATGACTTAGGCACAATTGTAACTGCATTCTTGGCATAATCGTATTCGTAATTGTGGGAGCTGCTGTAACAAGGAAGTACCATTTTCTTAAATATAACATATTGTATTCGTTATATTTTTAAAGCAGATAGAATGTATAATATATTCTTCAAGAAAAAAACCGATCATTTCACGTGCCACGTCCCACCGAACCATCGACCGCGACTCATAGTTTGAGAACTGCTGGTCTAGATATAAGAAGTGGAAATAAATGGAAGTAAGGCAACTTACCTATATTTTCCCGTCGACCACTTTCTATAAAAAATAATTGTCGCGAAACAATGAGATTTAACGCATAAAATGTATAAGCTTGTCCCTACATTCACTTGACGTCACATGTGTAACGCGTTCACGAATTTCGGCCAATAACCGTGAACGAATGCCTCGTACTTGTATGCTGAATACGGAATATTGTTGGAAAGGTCAATACCCATTTTCACGGCATTCTCATGATATTGATCAGAGAAAAAACTTTCAGTACATAAAATGTATTACATAAGTATGTTGTCACATAAAGAGATTTAACGCCAAAAATGTATAAGCTGGACCTTGCATTCACTTGGCGTCACATTTGTTACATGTTCACGATTTTCGGCCAATAACCGTGAACGAATGCCTCGTCCTTGTATGCTGAATACGGAATATTGTCGGAAAGGTCAACACCCATCTTCGCGGCATTCTCATGACACTGATCAGAAAAAAAACTTTCAATACATAAAATATATTACATAAGTATGTCGCCACACAATGTGAGATTTAACGCCCAAAAATGTATAAGCTTGACCTTGCATTCACTTGGCGTCACATTTGTTGTACACGTTCACGATTTTCGGCCAATAACCGTGAACTAATGCCTCGTACTTGTATGCTGAATACGGAATATTGTTGGAAAGCTCAATAACCATCTTCGCGGCATTCTCATGACATTGATCAGAGAGAAAACTTTCAATACATAAAATGTATTACATAAGTATGTCGCCACACAATGAGATTTAACGCAAAAATGCATAAGCTTGATCTTGCATTCACTTGGCGTCACATTTGTTACATGTTCACGATTTTTGGCTAATAACCGTCAACTTGTCTTTGTAACCTGGGGCTCTACCACGAACGTGTCGAAATTCCCTCTTCCTCGGAAATTTTCCGAGTTTTCCGATGTGACGTCCGCCTTCCGATCCCCTTGGGATAAATGCTACCACGATGACATCGTGAACGCCTCCACTCGGAAAAACACATCGGACTTTCCCTTGAAATTTCCCGACACCATAAAATGCAGTGGAAAACGCACACATTGTCGGAAACGAGTCTTTGAAAGAGATTTTGAAGCGGTTGATATTGATTCGCTGTTTATTAAAAATGCCATCGACACACATTTAATCAAGATATTTTGATAATCTTTTTTTTTTAAACAAGAGTGAAATGTTCAGATTTCCAGCTGTCAAAAGCTCAAAATGATATGATGGGTAGTTTTATAGCAAATGAAAAATAAAAATGAAATTTCCCTTTTTGACCAAAAAAGGGCTTTAAAAAAATTAACAAAAAATTAACAATTTACTCTTGAAATATTTAATAGCTATCATAAGAAAGGCCTTATTCTACACTTTTAAATGATATGAACATACATATTTTATAAGTTCTTGTTAAATAATTATGAGTATGAATGCCGCAAATTTTCAAGAAATTCTGCTTAAATATAATATAACAGGAAAAATATTATAAGCTTTGAAACTAATTTTAAACGCTAATAATAAACCTTCATTGAAAATGTTGTAAGCAATTTTTTGTAGACTTAGATTGATTTTTTTTTTTTTTTTCGGGACGCTCTTTTTTCAAAATGAAAATTTAACATAAAATAAGAAAAAATTTGAAGTCTAATTTGAATTTCAAACAGGGATCGATGCAAGTTTTTAGTCTTGGGGCCCATTTTGTGAAAAGTAAAGGTTATTTTTGTGAAATTTATATTTTTGTGAAAAATAACATTTTGCAAGATAAGTTGAAATCCAGTTAATCAAATTCGAATCAAGCATTTTTTAATCAAAAACTTTTTTTAATCCTTTTTGCTGAAATTTTCCTCTCTGGTGAACTTGTTTGTTTACAAATTACACATTTTAAAACATCCCAAAATAATAAATAAATAATAAATAGTAAGTTTTTATGGAATAAAATTTTGTGAAGGAGCCCATTTTATCAAATTGATTTTTGTGAAGGGATCCATTTTTTCAATTTGATTTTTGTGAAGGGGCCCATTTTATCAATTTGATTTTTGTGAAGGGAGCCATTAATTGATTTTTGTGAAGGGCCCCATTTTATAAAATAAATTTTTGTGAAGTGTCCCTAAGTAGGCCCAAAATTTTTCCTTGATCGACCCCTGATAATGCAGTGCTTATTAAAACATAGGCTAACAAAGAAAATGTTATTAATCTGCTTTAAATAAACAGTGCGCTATGCCAATAAAACTAATTATATCATAGTTCTCGCATAAAAAAAATTAACGGAGTAACCAAGCGTTGCATACCCGAAAAATAATTGTCCAGATATTTTTATTAATACTTCACTATACTAAATATACCATTATACTAGTCCATTTGGGCGCTATCGTTGTTTACCTAAATAAAATAATAATCCCAAAATTTTAAAGTTTTTTTTCTTTTACTATTTTTTTAAATTATTAAATTCTGTATCAATTGTAATGACTTATATATATGTATTATACATGTATATAATGAAAAAAAAATATGTATTTAAAAATGAAAACACATGGGAAGAACGAAATGTAAACTTACTTGATTATCTATCATCACTATAGCTAGTTTTTAGCTTTACACATTTTTAAATTTCATTATTAATCTTTAATAATCTTTTCGATTAGTAGAAAATCAAAATATTCAACTTAAAATTTTTCGAAAAGAAAAATAAATTTTTGGAAAGTATTACAGGTTCTTGAAGACTTTAAGATACAAAATTTTTTATACTGCATATTTTATTGCACATAAAATAAATTGTAAAGTTTCGAAATGACATCAAAAAGCAACGTATTTCACGATAACTTTACAGTTAATTTGGAAAAGCTTCCAAGATAAAATATATACATATATGCTATTTAAAGATGATGTAAATACGTCTTCTTGGCTTTTGTATCTTTTCCCCTTGTTCATGGTTCCTATATAAAACTAATTTTTCAGAATATAAATTAAATAATGCTCAAATTTTCAGAAAAAAAAGTAGCTCTGACATTAAATGAAGCTTAATATCAGGACCGCATATATATATTATATACTTAGCGACTGTTTATTATTATTATTATTATTATTATTATTATTCTGAAAATTTGAGCAATTTTTAATTTATTTTTTGGAAGATTAATTTTATATAGAAGTCAAGGACAGACAAAAAAGAATCAAAAGATAAGATGACTAATTTAGATCATCTTGAAATAATATATTTTTTATCTTGTTTGAAACTTTTCGAAATTTACTGTAAAGTTACTATAAAATACGTTGCTTTCTGATGTCATGAGAAACTTTACAATTTTTTTTTAAATATCCAATGAAATATGGCGTATTAAAAATATAGTAAATTAAAGTATTCCACAGCCTGTATACATGGAAGTTATAAGTTCTTATACTTTCCAAAGATTTTCTTTTACGAATAATTTTAAATTTAATATTTTTATCTTCTAATAATCGGAAATCTGGACGAATGTTATTAAATGATTTTATTATTTATACAACGAATTACAATCAGTAAAATTGAAACAACATTTTATAATATATTTTTAAAGAAATTTTTTTTGGAAGTGTTGAATAATTAGTTTATTTGGGTACAACGATAGTGCCGACATGAAGTTGATTATTTGCTCTAATGCTATATTTAGTATGGAAAAGTTTTAGTAAAAACATGGATGTATTATAAATACATCCATGTGTTTATGATATTTATAATACATCTATGAGTAAAAATATCTGGTCAATTATTTTTCCGGTATGCAGTGCATCTTTCCACTGCTATTTTTTTTTATGCGGGTATAGTTAGTTTTGTTAGCATAGCGCTCTATTTATTTAAAACAAATTAAGACATTGTACATGATACTTTGTTAGGCAATGTTTTAATAAGCACTGCAGTTATTTTTTTGAAATTCATATTAGATTCTTTCTTATTTTATGTTAAATTTCCATTTTGAAAAGAGAGCATCCAGCAAAGAAAAAATATTCTAAGTCTACAAAAAATTGCTTGCAGCATTTTCAAAGTATACTTATTATTAGCGTTTAAAATTAGTTTCTAAGCTTAGAATATTTTTCCAGTTATTTTATATTTAAACAGAATTTCTTAAAATTCTTGGATATTTATGCTAATATTTGTTTAACAAAAACTTATAATTTTTTTATTTTTATATCATTTTAAAGTTTAGAATAAGAGATTTCTTGTAATAGCAATTAAAAATGTCAAGCGTAATCTGTTAATTTTTTATTAATTTTTAAACGAAAGCCTTTGTTTGGTCAAAAAAAGCAAATTTCATTTTTATTTTCCATTTTCTAAAAAACTACCGGCCATATCATTTTGATCTTTTGACAGCTGAACATCTAAATATTTCACTCTCGTTTTAAAAAAAGATTATCAAAATATCTTAATTAGGCGTGTTTTGATGGCATTTTTAATAATAACATAAAGCAATATCAAGCGTTTGTTTTCTGTTTTCTTAGAGGAGCAAAAGAGGGAAGATCCGTGGAAACGTACTTTTACTAATGCACTCTGATTGGTCAGTTCGTTTTTTTCCAATATCTATTTGAAAAGGAATCTTCAAATACGACGGGTAATACCGGTTGCTTCATGGTACGGCTTAAAATGTGTTTCGGATATGTTTTCCGAGAACTATGATAATCCGACATCGGAAGCTTGCCGTGTCGGGAGAATCTCGATGCGTTGGTAGTAGGGCCCCTGAATACGGAATATTGTCGGAAAGGTAAACATTTTTGTGGCATTCTCACGGCTAAACCATTGATCAGAGAAAAACTTTTAATAAATAAAATGCAGGAAATGTTATCCTCTTTAATTCATATACTGTCGACTTTCACGTAAAACGCATAGTTTTGGAGTTATTTTGGAAAAAAAAAAAAAAAAAAAAAAAAACAGAGAAAAATCCGTTTTTTAATATTTTTTTGGTAAAAAAACCCGGAAATATTTTTGTTTACAAACCTCAGATAGCGTGTTCAGCGAGCCAAAAAACATAAAGGTATGAAATATCAAAACTTTATCAAAACTTTCTTTTATTTACCCTTTTAGAACACCCAATGCCTGTACTAGAATGGCTGTTACTAAATAAAGCGAATATTAGTATTCTGAAATAGTGGTAGATATTTTGAATTAAAAAAATCTGAAACTTGGCAACACTTTAGCCAGGGTTAGTGCTGTGATGAGTTGACATGAATCAACTCATCCCTTACTTGTAGAAAAAGGATAATCTCTCTGGAATGAAAATAATCTGATAGATTGATCTCTTTTCATTGTCACCTTGAGATAAGCCAGGCTGGAATGCATGCTTTGTATTGAAAGAAGTGCTCTCTGAATGAGTGGATAAGAAATGTGAAAGCCATTCTTTGGATACAAAGGAACTGGGCCCCTATGAAGTGGAAATTCTAACTTGATAAGTATAGGATTAAAATAACTGTCAATCATAGGAGGCCATATGGCATTTCTTTCCCTAGAGTGGGAAAATACCAGT
The DNA here is from genome assembly GCA_963931845.1 of Maratus michaelseni. Lineage (NCBI taxonomy): Eukaryota > Metazoa > Arthropoda > Arachnida > Araneae > Salticidae > Maratus > Maratus michaelseni. The sequence continues at coordinate 28,244,858 of OZ007600.1, read as the reverse complement.
TTGCCGGAGAGGAAGTATGCTAGGAGTGAGACGATAAGACGGGAGTTGGATGTGGAACCAGTTGGAGAAAGGTTCTCTTTGAGCGGAGGTCAGAATGCTTATTTCTGAAATTATACTTTTACAATGTGGATATGTTCATCATATTTTTTTACTTTTATTTTTAATGTTAATTTATAATAAAGTTTTTTTCGTTTCAAACGATAATGGATTTTATTAATTATATATACACCGTCTCACGTTACCACAGCTATAGTATATATAATTAATTGGTGGCAGCAACTGGGATATGTGATCTAGAGTAAATTAGATTACAGATCTATGTGTTAACCTGATTAAACAGATGAAGAGCCAGTGAAAAACGGACAAGCAGAGTTGTGGATTCGTGAAGTCTAATTGAAGTCGTGGTTTCTCGGAGTTCTAGCAAGTAGAGAACTGGTAAAAGAACTTTATCGACTAAAGCTGTGTGGTGTATGAACAGTCAACTATAGACTTGGTGCTACGTGCTTCAAAATATATCAGTGGAATGAAGATAAGCGGTGTACCATCTGAGTTGTCTACATACGGATCTAAGGTGAAATTAGTGCCTCATCAGTGAATTGAGTGTCTTCAAATCTTCAAAAATCTGTGTGTGTGTCATCTTTAAAAGTGCTTGGAAGCCTGGTATCAGTGGGGAGGAAATATCTGCATCTGGAGGTAAGCTCTTTTATGAAATCTTCTATAGAGGTCTGTTTTAAATTAAATTTTGTGTATAAATTTTAATTTTGGGGAACAAATCTCTAAGAGAAATTTAAGAATTCTAGGGAATCTATTAATTTGGTATTTAAATTTTTAGTTAGAATTTTTATGTTTGGTTATTTTCTGGTATCTGTTAGGTATATTATTGGGTTAAGAAAATTATATACTTGTGTATATGTTAAAATTTACTTGGGGTATAGTAAATTGTTATTGATTAATTGAGATTATTAATCAGGGTATTTTAATCATAATTTTGTATAAAACTTTTGGAAATAAGACTTTTGTTTATATACATTTTATTTATTACAGTAATAAAGTTATACTAGCTTAATTTTATGGGTATACTGTGGATGATTATGATTAATATTTCAAAATAAATTGATGTTATACTGTACTGTTGGGTATAAAATTTATTTTGGCGGATATACTCAGTTTGAAAGACGTCACTGTTGCATGATAATTTGCTATAGTAAAAGTGTGTCTTTTTAAATACATTATTATACGTATAGTGAAAAAAATTCTATTTCTGTATTTATTGTATTACTGTAAATTGAATATATCTGATATTTTGAAATTTATTATATTTTGGGGGAAAATATGGCAGACTATTTAATAAAATATAATAAAAGCGTCTTGCTATTATTAGCAGAGGAATTTGAGACCAGTGTGTCAAAAACGTGTAAAAATCAAGCTATAATTCAGGCTATTGTTAGCGCTGAGGATTATAAAGAAAGTTACGCGAAACTTCGATTGCAATATATTCTTGAGCAGGAGGCAGAGCGGAAAGAAAAAGAGAGACAAATTGAAAAAGATCGTAAAGAAAGAGAGAGGCAAATTGAATTAGATAGGATTGCGCAAGAAGAAAAAGATAAACTTAGGAAATTTGAATTAGATAAACTTGAAAAACAACTTGAGGTAGATAAACTTGAAAAACAACTTGAGGCAGATAAACTCGAAAAACAACTTGAGGCAGATAAATTTGAAAAACAGCAACAACTTGAATTACAAAAACTTGAGAAACAACAGCAATTTGAATTAGAAAAATTGCGTATTCAAAATTCTGCGGATATTGTTAGCATTTCATCTAATGAATCAAATGTAGATTTTCATAGAACTCCTAAGGTAAATTTAAAGGATTTAGTTCCGCGCTTTGATTCTAAAGTAATTGATATAACTCTTTTCTTTATGATTTTTGAAAGGCAAGCAGAGAAAGCTAAAATTTCTCAGGAAGATTCGGTTAGTCAATTAATTCCTTTATTACCTTCTGATATTACCGAAATTAAAGTAAAACAACCAGCAGATAAATGTGATGATTTTCAACACATAAAGAAAGTTTTGTTAGATAGGTTTAGGCTAAGTACAGGCGCCTTAAAACAAAAAATTGAAACTCATCAAAGAAAATCTGGTGAATTATGGGTGGATCTGATTTATGAGTTAAGGGGTTATCTTGATAATTGGTTAGAGTCGTTGGAAGTGAGGGATTTTGAATCCTTAAAAGAACTAATGCTCACGGAACAATTGAAAAAGCGTGTCCCTTTTGAGATAAAAGAAAAATTTATGGTTGATTGGGAGGAAATAAAGATTGCTTCTAAGCTAGCGGAAAAATCGGATAAATTTGAAAGTATAAGAAGAGAATTTAAGAGGTCGGATAGAAAACCTTGGGAAAATAAATCTTTTCAGGATAAGCAAAAAGACAGCTTTAATTCTAAAAGTAGAAATGAAATTAAACCAAAATCGGAATTTGAGAATACGACAGAGTGTGGAAAAACTGATCAATTTAAGAAGCTTTTGAAAAGCAGAGACATGTCCAATGTTACCATTGTTTGGCAGTTGGTCACATCCGTCCAAATTGTCCGGAATTGTTAAAAAGTAAATCCAATTATGAGGATAAAAGCATAGCTTGGATCATTACTAGTGATGGGAAAGGTGTAAATAATAGGGAAGGTGTGGAAACCGAATTACCTATGGTTGATTTATGCGTAAATGGTAAGAAAGTAAAAGCGATTAAGGACACGGGGGCGCAAATTGCGGTTTTTGATGCTAATGACATTCCGTGGAGTGCGAAGAAAGTGGGAAATGTCTTTCTTATACCGGCTCTCGGAAGTAGACAAAAGGCGGATTTGGTGTCCGTGCCGGTTGCTTTAATAGAAGATGAAAAATAGTATGTTGAAAAGAATGTGGTGGTTGCAGTTGTGAGAAAATTAAATTCTCCGCCACTTATAACACCTGCTGTTTATGAATTATTGAAGTTAGGAAATATGGATAAGCAAAATTCGGTGTGTAAACAGGTGGAAAATCAGAGATAATTAAATGGGCAGGGAACCTTCAGATTGTCTAGCGATCATGAGCAAAATTTTGTTAGAAAAATGGTTGTAAATGAAATCTGTGAAAGGGATAATCAGTCAGTTAAAGAGATAGAGGTAAATTCATCGGGAGACGTGACTGATAGGAATTTGGCAAAAGGGTCTAAATTGATCGATACAAAAGATGATGCGTCTCAAACGAATAATGATAAAAGGTCATGTAAGGGAGGTCAATTTCGGGAAAAGAATTCTGAGCATGCTGTAAATATAACCAGGTATTTTGTTGGTAGTATGGGAGTTGAGCATGTTAGAAATAGAATTAGAAAGAAATTGAGTTCACCTATGACTGTGGCCAGAAAAATTAACTCTGGGATGAAAGATAATAATAAAGTAAATTGGGGGGCTAAATGCCAAGAAAATGGATATGGAAAATCAAAGTTAAAAAGAATGGAGCATTCTGTTTTTAAACCGGATCACAAAGAAATATTTATTAAGATCAAACAAGATTTAGATATGAAAAATCATGATTATGAAGTTGTGAGTCGAAAATTATTGTCGAAAAGATTTTCTGATAGAAGTAATATAGATATTGGTTTTCGGGAGAATACTCTAAATTAAGTTCTGTTCTAAATTTGGGAGTACTCATTATTGTAATAGGTGTATTGTGTTTATTTATCATTTAATGCTTAATATTTTCGTAATAGTAAAACTTCATTAATTTAATAATTGCATAATTTAGTATGCGTTCTTTTGTTTGTAGAAGCGTCCAAAATTAAGCTTTTAAGCAAGTGTTTTTTAGGAAAATTGTGTTAGGCATTTGTGTTGTATATAGATTTATTCTTTCTTTTTATTATTATTATTTTTTTTTTTGTTAGAATCATGTAAAGTGTATTCTGTATTTGGTATTATATGTATGTGAAGTATTTCAAAATTGTTTCTTAGGGCATCAATAGTATGAATTATTCCTGGAATTATACTTAGGTATTGTAGGTAAGGGATTATAGTAAATCCTGTTGACAGTGTGGTCTATCAAATACTGAGTATGGGAATGTGTTTGTATTCTATAGGGATTTCGTGTATTATTCTAAATTCCTTTGTGCTTTGATGACCTCTTTAGAAATTGATTGAAGGAGCTTATTCTATTCATGTATATGCCAAATTTCTTCTAGAAATTTTTCCTTAGGGGGAGGTGTTGTGATGAGTTGACATGAATCAACTCATCCCTTACTTGTAGAAAAAGGATAATCTCTCTGGAATGAAAATAATATGATAGATTGATCTCTTTTCATTGTCACCTTGAGATAAGCCAGGCTGGAATGCATGCTTTGTATTGAAAGAAGTGCTCTCTGAATGAGTGGATAAGAAATGTGAAAGCCATTCTTTGGATACAAAGGAACTGGGCCCCTATGAAGTGGAAATTGTAACTTGATAAGTATAGGATTAAAATAACTGTCAATCATAGGAGGCCATATGGCATTTCTTTCCCTAGAGAGGGAAAATACCAGTTTGCCGGAGAGGAAGTATGCTAGGAGAGAGACGATAAGACGGGAGTTGGATGTGGAACCAGTTGGAGAAAGGTTCTCTTTGAGCGGAGGTCAGAATGCTTATTTCTGAAATTATACTTTTACAACGTGGATATGTTCATCATATTTTTTTACTTTTATTTTTTAATGTTAATTTATAATAAAGTTTTTTTCGTTTCAAACGATAATGGATTTTATTAATTATATATACACCGTCTCACGTTACCACAGTGCATTGTGGGATTTTTGCATCAAGCATGAACTGAATCGAACATAGCTTGGCGGACTACAGATAAGTTGTCAGCGGGCCACGTGCTTGACATGCCTGCTGTAAATGAAAGATAAATGCTTTGCAATCCAACTTCTACAGATTTTTTTTTCAGAGCATGTTTTAGTGCACTGCAAAATACCTCACCATTTCCATTATTAGGTTTGAAATATCGTAACATTATTAAAATACCCCGCAAACATTTCCCCCCTTAGACCATAATGTAAAGGGAATATTTTAAGTGCCCCACTAAACAAACTCTAAATGCTACATCAATTACTTGAAAATACGAGTATATTTAAAAGAATTTAGAGAACGGTAGGACAAACAGAGGTCATAAACACTTTTCAACTATGCTAGACGTGTTAAAAAATATAATTTTGTTTATATTCTTGTTTAGGTCTGAGAGCAGAAATTCGTTTAAAAAAAACCATATCTCGTGCAGAGCAGAAACAAACTTGTAAAAGACGGAATTGTGCAACTAAATATTTGAATTATTATAGAAATGGTTTAGCTATATTTTATTGTTTTTCATAAGTATTACTAAACATTATATGAAGTTTAAACGAATAATAAATTAGTTAAGGTAAGATATCCACAGTTCTCTGAGGGTTATTTTACAAAACAACCTCGTATGATGTTACTTTGCATAAGAGGTTTGTCATAACAAGGAAAAACATATAAAATCCTTTTTCAATTTTAGATTCAAGACTCTGTCCTGCAGGATTTACAAACTGTGCATATTACTCATATACTCATCAAAAATGTATACCAGATGAATGGAGATGCAATGGTTACAAAGACTGTGATAATGGAAATGAGGAAAATGGCTGCGGTAAGTTTTATCTTTTACACTAGTGGGGAAATCCCCCTGCCAGCTATGCCTGCCAACACCCGTTCAGCCGTTCAGACAACAACGCAGGCTTTAAAAACACGCTAATTTGCTCTGCTTTAAAAAAAAATATGGAAGATTGAATTATAATTAAACGACCAATGGCGATCATCTGTAATCGGGTTTCCATTCATTTCCCTCTGACTGGGGGTTTTAAGGCTAAATCAACTGCTGTCGCGACAGTTATCGCTGTTTTTATGATTGATTAAATTAAACATTTGAGAATCAGAAAATAAGGAAAATAAATTTATAAAGACAAATTTAATGGTTTACAAATAAATACATGTCACATGAAATTTCACTTAATGTTTGACGTGAATAGCTTAAGTACTACCTTTTCAACAATGCCCACCAGTTCATAAAACAAGACATTTTGTGGGAAAACCATCTTGACCGTGAAAATTTCAACCGTGAAAATTTTTGACGGATTTATATGTTTTAAAAGGTTTTGAACACGATTCAACTGTTTTTAGAGACTGGCTGTGATAGGTGAAAACTGGGAAATGTAGTTAGTAGCCAGTGGCCGGTAGACTCAGTTTCATTAGTGGCCACTTTTTAAAGTTAGTGGCTACTTAAAGTTATGTTTCAAACCATCTTGACAGCTAGATAAATTATAATCGTTGTATATAAACATATTTTTCTATTAGAGATTTATACCTATTGTATGAGTATGAGTGTGTTTCGCATGATTAAACAGTATCTCTTGAAGAAAAATAATCCAACCTTGTGAGCATGTGGCAGGAGTGGAAAAATTGAAGATACCGAAATGTCCTTAAAACCCGCTTGTATCCGGTAAGAAAAAAGGAATAAATTACTTGAAGTGCATGTGGAATCAAAGCTGATGAATATATTTAGTAGAATAAAACTGTATTTCTTGAAAAAATAATCCAGAAAGAGTAAGCACATGAGAAACAGCCGAAATATTGAAAATAAAGCTAAGTCGTTGAAATCTGTTTGCATCTGGTAGGAAAAAGAATTAACCAGTTCTCTAATTAGATGTAATCAATGCAGAGATGCATATTTCCATGAAAAATGGTGTATTTCACTTGGCGATCGATAACAGATTTTTTAATCGTCACTTGGTGAGTGGCGACTAGGATGGCGATCGATGGCTGAGTTTTTAAACGCCACTTTAAAACTTTAATCGCTACGTGGCCAGTGGCGACCGCTAATTTTCACCTCTCGGTGTGTCTATGTGTCTGTCTACATGTCTTTATGTGACACAAATGTTGTGGGCTGATGATGTGGTCTGGTGCTGATTAATTTTTAGATGAAACTATTCAAGAGAGGGTTGATGATTTGTTGGTTTTAAATGATGCTGATATCTCCAGTTTATGCGCGCGGAATTCAACGAAACGTCAAATTTAGAATCCTTATTATAGGAATACATTGTCATTGAATTTTGGTTGGAGACATCTAAGAGGGTGTGCCCAAATTCAATGATTTGTTCGAAATATGCGATGGTTATATCTCCAGTTCAAACGAAAACTAGTCGGATGTGCTAATCCCAAAACTTTCTTCTATCTAATACAGGTTTCACATACACCAAAAACGTATCAGCACCAATTTATATCAAAGTCTAACTGAATCTAAAGTTTTATTAAATTCCGTGCAGTAGTTCTTGAGATATGACTATCCATAAAATCGTGTAAATCCTGCAAAATGCAGCATAGCAGCGTCCCCTGTTAGGAGAGTTACATCAAAACCTAATCAACAACAACTTATGTCAACGTCTAACTTAATCTGAAGTTTGTGCAATTAGTTCTTGAGATGTAGCTATCGTGAAAATCATGAAAAAAGTAGTGTAGCAGCGCCACCTGTTGAGCTATTTACACCAATATCTATTTATGTCAAGGTTTAAATGAATCTGAAGTTTGATGAAAATAAGTGCATTAGTTCTTGATATAGAGCTATTGCGGAAATCGCGAAAAATGCAGCATAGCAGCGTCACCTGTTGGGTGATTTTCAAAAAAAAAAAAAAAAAAACTAATCAGCACTAATTTATATCAGGGACTAACTGAATATAACGTTTTATTAAATTCCGTGCATTAGTTCTTGAGATAGAGCGCTCACAAAATTTTTGTCACATACAGATAGATAGACAAACAGACAGAGTCACAGACAGACATTTTTTTAAAACAGTCAAATCGTGTTCAGGACCTTCTAAAACGTATAAATCCGTCGAAAACCGGAATTCGAAAATTTTCATGAATCCAATACTTTCTTCTTGTAAAGATAGAAGAAAGTAAAAAATTTTGAAACCTCATGTAGGGGTGAAAAAATAAAATAAAATAGAAAAAGCAAAAAACGTACAATACCAGAAGTAAGAATTTGGAATTGTCAATGTCGTGCAATCAACGCTCTTTGGATTGTAGAGAGCGCTGCACTATGCCTAAAAAACCTTATACTCATGACTTCTGCTAAAAAAGTAGATTATTCCAACGCATATATTCACTTTTAATCTTCTGTAGTGAGCCATCATTAGAATGAACCAGGGTAGAAGGTAGCTTTTATTCATTGGGGGCAAACATGGATTTTGGCGCCCTCTCCTCCCTCCTCCGCAGAGTAAATTTACAAAGAGAATTTTATTAAGCTTCTAGCATCCAACTTATTTCAAAATTTGAAATATGCAATCATAAAACACTTAATAGTGAACTATGTAATAGGGTGGATAGAAAAGTATACGAATTTTTTTTTTCGAAATTACTTTTGGCGTGGGGTGTGAAAGTTGTCTTTTATTTATATTAATTTGCATGTTTTTTTTCGAAATCCATTCATATCTTCAGGTGTCCCAAGCGTCCCAAAAATAGTTAAAAATTGAAGGTTTTATGAAAATTTATAATTAATTTTTTTAAAATTCTATTAGGCTTTGCGTGAGAGAGTTGTGTATTGGGTGTATTACATAATCCTGTAGTTTACATATTTTTTTTTATCGAAATCCATTCATATCTGCCATTGCCCCAAATATAGTTAAAAATTGAAATTTTTAAGAAAATGTATTAAAAATTTTAAAATTACGAAAAGTTTTTGCTTTTACAAATTTGGCAAAGTGTTTAATTAATAAACTATAAACTTATAAATAATAATAATTTTATAAAAATACATGAAGTATAAATTTAAAAATCAAAGCACTAAATCTTAAAAATTATAAAAATTGAACTTACGTAAGTAAATTATTTACTTCCTTTAATTTGGAGATTTACATATTTCTAAAGTTTGTAATCCATTTTGGGATTAAAATGTTTGATATGGCGTCTTAAGTTTATTCTATTCAATATGAAACCGAGTATCTTTTCTTGACCAGATACACTTTCTGATGCCACAATCACTAGGCGAATGCATCTTTTATCATCTTGTGTATGGCATGGATATTTTGACCATTCCTCCACTTTTCCTACTTTTACCATGGCCTCAATTTCTTCGGAAGGCACATTCATCAAAAGAAGTGGTTCAAAACGTCCAACTCATTGCCACTCAATAAGTTCACAATAATACTTTCCTTTGAAGTGTATTTTTGGTACTTGAAAATTTTTACTTCTGGTGATCCTCTATTTTCATTTCTGGCGCAAAATAGTTTTCGTATTGCTAAAGACTTTATAGACTCTGTGTTATCCGAGAGCATTGATAATAACAAATTTTCAGGATGACAAAAGAAGCTATCTAGTTGAACAGCAGCGTCTACAAACTTTCTTAGATTGGGGTCCAAATATCTAGAAAATGTGATAAGTTTCCAAATATACCGCTGTCCTTCTGTGATGGAGGGCTTTGTTTTGATATGGAACCATATTAGGTCCATACTTTCATTATATATGTTATAAGAACAATGAGATTCTCAGATGGATTTTCTGTGGCCACCTACAACCTTAACGTTCTATCTACAGTTTTTAGCCATCTTGAGTAAACAACTGGAACAGGGTTTTTAAATTCTAGGTCAGAGCCACTTTCACCACGTGATATGTCTATGCAAATATCATATAAATATTGCTGATCATTGCTGAGAACCATTCTATCTATGTTATCTGGCATATTCTCCACACTTATTGAAGAAAAGGAAGCTATAGGTAGCTCCTCGCAGGTTTTGATTGCTGTATATACCGATTGTGCCCACAAAAGGCTTTAGTACCAATTGTTACACATCTAAAGAATGTAGTAAATGTCGTAAAGTCCTTTAGCTTCTCCTGTTGCAAATGTAACATGTCTAATATGCAGAGAGTCAGGTTCCTTTACAAGAGTATAAATGTTCCTCCTTTGTGAACTTTGTGTAGTACATTGCGCTCTTCATCGCTAGCACTATTGTTTTGTCTTTTTCCCATCGGAAAATAATCCCGTTGAAATAGACAGAGACACGGCTAAATTATTCGTCTCTGCAACTAAATTTTGAACCTTTGTACGCTATCGATGAATTTTGTTGCGATCAACTGAATTCGAAGTCTCTTTTTTGTGTACAATTCCAATATCTCGTAAAACAGCACTGGCAAATTAAAGCAGCTGCTCTATTCAAAATTTCGTATATAACAATATAGTACAAAAAAATAATTTTACACATTTAATATAAATGATAAACGATTTGTCATCCCCTGGATCTAATAATTACGCTATACAAATGATTATTTAACTCTTATTTTTACTTACAAGTTTATGTTCAAAATTTGCATAAAAATCCATTTTCGGCAAATATTTAAGTGTCATGGGGTACCCGGAAGACATTTATCGAAGATAAAAATGTTTTGCATTTGTCCTAGTATGCAGGGGACAGATCACCTTTAAAATGGTCAAAAATTCAATTTCAAGGTTTTGATGTCAGTAAATAGTGCATTTTATTCTGAGTAAAAAGGTACCAATGTTTTTCAGATGCGATACTTATCGACGAAGATATAAAGTAAAACGCAATCGTCATTCTTTGTTTTTGAATGGAGAGTGAAAACTTTAAATGCATTTAATTCACAACAACGATTTTCAAACTTGCGCGCACGATTTCTCCAAAAATAATTTAGATAGAACCTCATTTTTTTTCAAACTTATTAATGTTGTAACAATGAACAAAATGAACTAAAATCTTTTAATTTGGTCAATAAATTAAAAAATAATTAACTGTAATTCATCGAAAAGCGCATTCAAAATGCGTTTTTAATTTAATTACAGTTAATTATTTTTTAATTTATTGACCAAATTAAAAGATTCTAGTTCATTTTGTTCATTGTTACAATATTAATAAGTTTGAAAAAAAATGAGGTTCTATCTAAATTATTTTTGGAGAAATCGTGCGCGCAAGTTTGAAAATCATTGTTGTGAATTAAATGCATTTAAAGTTTTCACTCTCCATTCAAAGACAAAGAATGACGATTGCGTTTTACTTTATATCTTCGTCAATAAGTATCGCCTCTGAAAAACATTGGTACCTTTTTACTCAGAATAAAATGCACTATTTACTGACATCAAAACCTTGAAATTGAATTTTTGACCATTTTAAAGGTGATCTGTCCCCTTTAAAAGACAACTTTCGCATTCCGCGCTAAAAGTACTTAAAGAAATAAATAAAGATTACAAAACAAAAAAATTATAAATTTTCATAAAACTTTCAATTTTTAACTATTTTTGGGGCACTTAGGGCACCGGAAGATATGAATGGATTTCAATAAAATAAACAAAACATGTAAACTAATATGCATAAAACACAACTTTTGCACCCCGCGCCAAAAGTAATTAAAAAAAATAATAAAAATTATAAAATATATAAATTTCATTTTTTAACTATTTTTGGGGTGCTTGGGGCACCGGAAGATATAAATGGATTTCAATAAAAAAACAGATGTAAACTAATATACATAAAAGGCAACTTTTGTACCCTGCGCCGATTCGATTATCCCCATTTCGATTTTTCGATCCACCCTACTATGTAAATAAGATTTGTCAAATGTATTTATAAAACCTGTGAAACCGGAATTAAAATGAACTGGAAACAATTCCGCTTTATACAAGTTTTCATCTTTTCAAATAGAATTGCTGGTATTTTTTTTGTTGAGACAATGTAAATTTTTCATTTAAGACAGGATTCCATTATAGACAGATTTCATCTTCACAGATTTTACTGTAGTTGTAGTATTACATTATACAATTGAGAAGGCGTATAAAGTCATAGTGATATGAGTCACAATGTCTTAAGAACTGAAAAACCAAGATTTTATGTAGGTATAACAATGAATTCCAATAACGTAAAATATATGTGTGCTATCTATACAGCCAGTTTCATGAAAATCATTTATAACAATCTGCCTTTTAATAGGCTGATACATTTACCTTTCCTGCAGCTTATGCTAATTTTCAAAATTATAATATAGAACAAAAACAAGAAAAAACTTTTAAGCTTTAACTACGTATGTTATTTTGTGAATTTTTCATCTCGTAATGTTTAGCGTTACGTGCAATCTCACTAGGGATGGTCCCCAACTATGCCAGATCGAGATTTTGTCGAGAGTGGTGTCGTTGGAAAGCTCTTACCATGGGGATCAAGGTCAACCAACTACAACTACCAGTCCGAATGCAACTGGTAAAGAGTTACAGGTCAATGTTGTTCTGTCATTTATTGATTTCTCCAAATCGCTAGCTATGTTGGAAAGAAACTCTGTGTGGTAGAAAAGACAGTTTACAGTACAGTTATGTAACCTGTTGTTACCAGTGTGAAGTTGGTGAAAGTTCCATGTTCCCTCTAGTAAAAAACAGAAGATTGTGACCACATATTGTCGACATGACCACCAGAGAAAGCATAATAAAATTGCATAAGTTGACCTATAACCAATTCTCCTCGCCCACCTTCGATGCAATGCGTCGGTATGCCTTTCAAAAGGCTTTAATTAGAAACACGGATAACGTATTTCAATCAGTTAAACAGGCATGCTTTAACTTAACTAATAACACCTGTGACAACTGCGAAACACCCCCTTTCACTGTGTATACCTGGTGTTTGAAACACTCGTGCTTCAGCCATTTCTATTCAGTATTGCACTACCATTAGTTACTTTTCCACCAAGCACGAACTGTCTTCTCTGCAATCTCTGTAATCCGTCAACTCCCTTTTCTACCACACAGAGTGTCTTTCCTGCATAGCTAGCGACCTGGAGAAATCAATAACTGACAGAAATACATCGGCCTATAACTCTTCACCAGTTGCATTCGGGCGGGTAGTTGTATACATTTCCTTGATCCCCACGGTAAGAGCTTTCCAACGACACAACTCTCGACAAAATCCCAATCTGGCAGTTGGGGACCTTTTCTTGCTAGTTCTTCATTTGGATTTTCCAGTTGCAAAACATTTTTACCCAAATTTTATATATAAATATATTATATATCAAACGACAAACCAAATGTTCATTTGGCACCCCTTCTGCCTTCCGTTCCTTCGCCAAGGACGGTACATGCTGTAACGATTGCACTTTCAATATTTCAGTCCTAGTATACTCCGAGTCGATGCTTAACATCTAAAAACGATTTATTCCCTTTCATTTTTACAACTTAAAAAAAATACACAAATTTTAAAACCACTTCATTCTTTAACTCAAAATCCAACGGATACATTTATCTATTTTTTACACAATCCAGCTCGTATCCAATCCGCCACCTTTTCTCCAACTGCGTCTTCATCTCTCAACAGCTTAACTCTCTTCGCTTCACTTGACCTGCCACCTAACATCTTCAGCTCTCTCGAAAACTTTCCCTTCGATACGACAGCACGGCTGATCAATCTCCGGAACCTAGTCGGCGATCCGTGGACAAGCTCTGGACAAAAGCTAGTTTTGCAGCTTACGAGTCAGGATCGGATGCGGGGTTCTTCGGTGGTTACAATGCCCCATCTGCCCAACCCCCTTAGTTTCGGCCCTGGAATGAATCACTAATTTATTATTTCATTTGCACTTCATTTAACGTGATAAGCAAAATTTCTTCTTAACTATTAATGCATTTATTTTTTTAGAGTATTATTCGAGACCATCGACGTCATCTGCAAACTGGACTGCAGCAGAGAAAGTTACAAAATGGGTTTCTGAACAAAGGAACGAGCTTGGGAATCCTGCCGAGAAATGGGGTTCCAGTGTCGATAGATTAGCTTTGACTCTCTACTATGCTGCTGATAAATTCGATACCTCGAAATCTAACGAGACTGAAATGGCAAATGAATTGACAATACGGCTGCTTTCGCGACTATCAAGGTAAAGGAAGTATCTCAATAAATAGGTAAATAGGGAAGTTAAAAATAGAGGTAAGAAGAGAATCTGATTTCGAAAGTATCAAGGTATTACTTAAGTTAATGTTCTATTTCTAACCGATAAACAAGTTATTGTGAAGATGTTAAATTTGAGAAAACTTTATATTACACAATTATTTATTGTCTATACTAATATTATACAGTAGTAAAGATTGTTTTTTTGTTTGTAGGGGGTAATCTCTGGAACTACTGAAGCGATTTCAAAAGTGATGATGTGAAATTGATGGTGACAATCCCTGCTCCAACATAGGCTATATTTCATGTCGGTGCCACCACACCAGTGGGGTGCAGAGCGAAAAACGTTCTAAAAACATTCTAAATTACAATATCTATGGAATCTCTGGAACTACAGAACCGTTTTCAAAAGTGATGTGGGCAAATTGATGGTGACAGTCTCTGCTCCAACATAGGCTATATTTTATGTTGGTGCCACTACTCCCGGGGGGGGGGGTGCAAGAGCGAAAAACGTTCTAAAATTTCGATTTTTTTTATACTGAAGGTGTTAGAAACATGAAATTTAGCATGGTAGTTACTTATAAAATGTAAATGCTCTCTAAGAACAAATCCTAAAAAAATCGAAATTTAAAAGGGTGAGATGAGCGACAAGCGTTCTAAAAACATTCTAAATTACCATTTCTATGGAATCTCTGGAACTACAGAACCATTTTCAAAAGTGATGGTGGCAAATTGATGGTAACAGTCTCTGCTGTAACATAGGCTATGTTTTATATCGGTGCCTGAAGAGGGGATGGGTGCAAGAACGAAAAACGATTGAAAATTTCTATTTTTTTATACTGAAGGAGCTAGAAACATGAAATTCGGCATGGTAGTTACTTATACAATGTAAATGCTCTCTAAGAACAAATTCTAAAAAAATTAGAAATTTAAAAGGGTGATATGAGCGAAAAGCGTTCTAAAAATATTCTAAATTACAATTTCTATGGAATCTCTGGAACTTCCGAATCCTTTTCAAAAGTGATGGTGGCAAATTGATGTGAGAGTACCTGCTCCAACATAGGCTATACTATTTTATATCGAGGCCACTACTACCAGGGGGGTGCAATCGAAAAACGTTCTAAAATTTCGATTTTTTTTATACTGAAGGTGTTAGAAACATGAAATTTTGCATGGTAGTTACTTATAAAATGTAAATGCTCTCTAAGAACAAATCCTAATCATAAAAAAATCCGAAATTTAGAAGGGTGAGATGAGCAAAAAGCGGTCTAAAAACATTATAAATTACAATTTCAATGGCATCTCTGGAACTACAGAACAATTTTCAAAAGTGGTGGTAACAGTCCCTGCTGTAACATAGGCTATATTTTATATCGGTGACACTGCCACACCGGGGGGGGGGAGGGGTAAAAAAGCGAAAAACGTTCTAAAATTTCGATTTTTTTTCGACATTAGTGTGGCTTAATTAGTAATTTCTGAATTATCTGTGACAGTAAAATTTCCTCTAATGAAAACAGGCGAACGAATACCACTTGGCATTTTTGAAGAATTAAGCGAGCAAAGCCGCGGGATTTGCTAGTATTCCATATTTTGGTGACAATCTATATTATGAAGACCAAACGTGTCCGTGCGTAACGCTGACGTCATTTTGACGTTGGGAATACCGGAGAATTAAATTTCGTTTTTACGGCAATTTTTTCAACTTCTAAACTCCGCACATTTTCAATTTTAACCGCAACGGATAGAGAAAATAGTGTACGTAACTGTATCGCAATTTACTCAGTTTTTATGGTTTTTAAAATAAATTTTAAGCATTTTTTTAGAGTCTCTCTCTATCGGGTGTAGAAGATGAAGAAAGTATAATTTTTCACTTAAAAAGTATAATTTAATCAGCATTTGTTTCTGACTAATATCCTATAACGGAATTAAAACATCATCCATAAATAAATAAAATATAAGTAAAACACAAATTTAAGACATGTCACCGAACTACTCGCGTATCGGAATAATATCTAAGTTTTGCAATTATTTTTTTTTTACTTTCCTGTTTCTCGGCTCTCAGTTTTGACAAAAGCAATCGACAAGAACATCGATAATCTAGATTAAAGAATCTAGGAACGAGTCAATGATTAACTCGATTGTTATTTTTAGCACTTTCCAACCTAGTTGAAAAGTGCTTATGACTTCGGTTTGTCTGGCCGGATGGCCGTATGGCCGTCTGGCCGTCTGGCCGTCTGTCCGTGCTCTAACTCCCGTAAATATGCTCGGATTGCTCTGCAATTTTCATATGTTATTGTCGTTATCTATGGCACGTTCCCTATTTCAACTGAAGTGTGTAGTACTTATAGTTTTCTTACAGGGACACTCAAAAGAATTCCGTTACATTGCGGTCTATGGGGAAAAATCATTTGCGGTTTATTTTAAAAATGTTTCACTATCGTAAACGCATTGAAATTTATATAGATCACTAAGATGCATTAGAAGAAGCTTAATATGGAATAGTAGGTGTATAGCACTTAGAGTTACTTTACAGGGACAGTCAAAATAATTCCGTTACATTACGTCTATGGAGAAAAATCGTCTGCGGCTTATTTAAATAATGTTCCACTATTTTAAACGCATTGAAGTTTATATATATTACTAAAGTGCATTACAAGAGGCTTACTACAGAATAGTGTGTGTATAGCAGTCATCGTTCATTTACAGGGACACACAAAAGAATTCTCTACTGTCTGTTAACAGTAATTCCTGGAAGTGCGTTTTAAGTTACTGAACGCGATTTTAATCTTAACTAGCTTTTTGTCTATTACGTGGTGTGTATAAATTCTGTAGATCCTATACAGGGCAGCACAAAAGTTCGCGAACACATTTCCGTTTATTGACAGAAACTCCAGAAGGAGAATTTAAACTGTGCTACGCGTTTCCTAACTAAACTAAAATTTAGCATCCTATGTATATATACAAATCTATAGATCATATACAGGGCTACATAAAAGTATTCTGATATTTTTCCGAATATTGTAAATATTGAAATTTCCTGAAATTACGTTTTTAAATATGTTATGCGTTTTCCAAATTGTTTACTTAGATGTCATCTTTCAGCTTATTAAACGGTAATGATTTGTAAAATTATTTTAGAAGCGTTGGAAAGTGCTACATAATCTATGCTTGACGCATGAATTTTCGTTCTTGTTTACAATGATGTAGAAAATAACAATCGACACCTTGTCCGATTGTAATACTATCGAACAATCGCCTAGCTCTTGTCTTCGTCAGCGCAGACCTCTGGGAACTCCACTTCGAATTTTATATGATTTTATATTTTTAAACAAAAACCGCTCCAATCGAACCTAAGGTTGGCAGTTCCACTGCCTTCAGTAGCGTAGACCCATACGCTCTCTAGGATAGGCAAATTAAGAGACGAGAAATTAACTTGATGTATAGTGAATTGGAGCTTTAAAGACATTCATGTAGATATATCACACTTTCACTTTTGACCCCTAGTCCTAGTTCCTGAAAAGACATAATACGAAAGAAAATCATGCGTCAAGCAAAGATTATAAAACACTTTCCAATACTTTCAGAATGCTGTAACGAAACTTCACCGCTTAATAATGTGAAAGGTAATATCTAAGTAAACAATTTAAAAAACGCAATAACATATTTGAAAACCCAATTTCAACATTTACCACCTATAGTCAGAAAAGTATTCGAATTGTTTTGTACAGCCCTGTATAAGATCTATAGATTTGAATGTATACATATATACGGTATATACAGAGTACAAAATGTTATCTATCGCCGACCTTTAATTTCTCAACCGTTGGTTGTAGACATATAGTTCCAATTACAAAAGTGTTTAAAATGAGGTAAATATTCATGTTGAGGCGTTAATAAAGTAAAAAAATCAATTTTATAAAAATTACGAAATCTAACTTTTTATACGGTCCCCCGGTCCCTATAATTATATTTAGTAAATGTTTACACCTATAATAACAAATACAACACAAAAAGTTTGACTTCTGTACGACAAAAATTGGCACAGTTATTAAATTTCAAAGTTTGAGCTTTTTTCACATGATTTTGTCTTTCATTCAGGGATCAGTTAAAAAATGAATTAGAGTAATTCGAGATCGAAACCAGGGTGCAATGTCCTTTTTACGGCAAAACAACCTTTAGCCGGTATGACTAAATCGGTGTATCACCAAAGAGGGTTATTTCATCTAATAATTTGAGCTGACTTTCAGGGGTCGTATACAAAACGAAGAATGAAATATTGAAATTAAACAGAAAAAATAAATATCAATTTATTATCATATTAGAAAATGGTCTACTATAAAAAAATGAGTACATCAAATACCGGAATCTACTAGAGATACTGCTCAAAGTGTTCTCCATTGGTGGCAATGCACAATTGAATGTGTAACAGTACTGAGTCCTGGACACGTGGGAGCATAGCAGGTGTAACTGTGCGACAAGCAAGGATGATGCGCTGCTTCAGATCAACAAGAGAAGTAGGCTCAGTCACATACACCTGTGTCTTGATGTATCCCCAGAGGTAGAAGTCCATGGAGTCAAGTCCGGTGAACGCAGTGGCCACTCTAGCGGACCACCATATGCAATGATCTGTTTACCTCGCCCGCACAGTACGACACCAGGTAAGCTGGTCAACGAACGTGTGGTGCGGTATATGGGGAACTCAGATTGTTGGACCCATCTTCTACGATGGAACCCTCACGGGCGTACTTTACCTGCACCTACTACAAAACACGGTACGTGACTGGTATGAAGAGCTACCTCTCCGAAATGCATGCCGGTTGTGGTTTCAACATGATGGGACCCCTCCGCATAAAGCATCAAACGTCCGTGCGTATCTGGCCAACGAATTCGGTCAACAGACTCCATAGACTTCTACCTCTGGGGATACATCAAGACACAGGTGTATGTGACTGAGCCTACTTCTCTTGTTGATCTGAAGCAGCGCACCATCCTTGCTTGTCGTACAATTACACCTGCTATGCTCCCACGTGTCCAGGACTCAGTACTGTTACACATTCAATTGTGCATTGCCACCAATGGAGAACACTTTGAGCAGTATCTCTAGTAGATTCCGGTATTTGATGTACTTATTTTTTTATAGTAGCCCATTTTCTAATATGATAATAAATTGATATTTATTTTTTCTGTTTAATTTCAATATTTCATTCTTTGTTTTGTATACGACCCCTGAAAGTCAGCTCAAATTATTAGATGAAATAACCCTCTTTGGTGATACACCGATTTAGCGATACCGGCTAAAGGTTGTTTTGCCGTAAAAAGGACATTGCACCCTGGTTTCGATCTCGAATTACTCTAATTCATTTTTTAACTGATCCCTGAATGAAAGACAAAATCATGTGAAAAAAGCTCAAACTTTGAAATTTAATAACTGTGTCAATTTTTGTCGTACAGAAGTCAAACTTTTTGTGTTGTATTTGTTATGATAGGTGCAAACATTTACTAAATATAATTATAGGGACCGGGGGATCGTATAAAAAGTTAGGTTTCGTAATTTTTATAAAATTGATTTTTTTACTTTATTAACGCCTCAACATGAATATTTACCTCATTTTAAACACTTTTGTGATTGGAACTATATGTCTACAACCAACGGTTGTGAAATTAAAGGTCGGCGATAAATAACATTTTGCACCCTGTATATTAACCAGTATGATAAAATTTAGTTCAGTTAGGAAACGGATACCACAGTTGAAAATTCCCTTGCAGCAATTTCCGTCAATAAACGAAAATGTACTCGAATACCTTTGTCCAGCCATGTATATGATCGGCAGAATTTATACACACCAAGTAATATCCAAAAATTTATTTGAACTTAAAAGCGCATACCATAACTGAGAACGCACTTCCCGCAATTTTCTCTTATAGGCAGTACTGTAACAGTATTTTGTTTTGTGTCCCTGTAAGTGAATGGTAAATACTCTGCACACCATATTTTACTGTAAGCATCTTGTAATGCACCTGAGTGAGATATATTAATTTCAATGCGTTTGAATTAGTGTAACATTATTAAAATACGCTTCGAACGATTTCCCCCCATAGACCGTAATATAACGGAATTCTTTTGAGTGTCCCTCTAAATCACCGATAATTGCTACATTCTTCATTTTCAATAGTGAACACGTCATAGTAAATGTCAATTACACATATCAATTACATGTCAATCTGAGTACATATTTACGTGAGTTAGAGCACGGAAAGTCGGCCAGACAAACCGAAGTCATAAACACCTTTCAACTTCGCGGGGAAGTGTTAAAATGTCGAAATACAGTGACCTCTAGTGGCATGGTTGAGGTTTATGTTGAATGGAGAATTTAATTCTGTAAGCAGAGACATTAAACCTCTTGAAATCGGGCCATTATGACCCGAGATGATACAGCGCCCTCCAGTGCCGGTGATTCTGTTTAATGGTTTTCAGCTTTAAAGATATTGATGTATCAGGGTTCCCAACAATTTTCTAAATATCTTCTCTGTCACATCCACCCAAAATACACATACATATTTGCTGTTTTGTGTATAAATTGCGGAACGCGTGTGCACACACAAACCAGATTTGTATTTTTGAAAAAATTAAGTACAAAGTGTAAAAAGCTTCTTTACCAAAGCATAAATAAAACTTATGATGTATCGACTACTCTGATCATAAGAGTAGGCGAAGTTTTGATTCAGAACGTACTTTTTGTCCACTAATTGTCAATATGCGTAAAAGTGATCAAGGTTATCTTTCTTTAACTTTCGATGAATTTGTGTGAAAACATCGGAACTTGTGAGTTTTTGCTTCGTATCGATATTTATGCAAATTTCTACAGCTGGTCAATCGATGTGTCAGTATTTAAGCATTGGCATGCGTTGGAAAAGTGGAACTTGTATCGAGTTTCTCCTCCCTGTGAGTTGCATTTGGATTCGGCTATTGAACTCAACTATCCGAAGCTGAGAAAGGAGAGTAGCAGTTGGTAAGCGTATACTACACTAGTGTGCAAAACTTAAGCAACAGTCACAAAATGCTAATTTCTGAACACGTGAGTACTCAAAAGGAAATTCTATAAACAGCAAGCGTAGAAAATGGGTACAACCCTAACAGCACAGATAGTCGATTTGAAGTCTTCTTGACATCACAAATGGTCACAATTGTCATAGTCACTACAATGAACAGAAATGTGATATCTTTCATTCGTTTCATTTTTATTCTCATTTGGTCACTCCACTGAACAGTCACCATGACTGCTGCTTTTTGACGAGTCACCAGGTGACTTTACAATGAAGTCATCTTGTGACGCTCATGTGACTGTCATTTTGACACTCCATTGTAAAGTCATCATGATAGCTGCTCTGTGACGAGTTCCCAAGTGACAGAAAATGAAATCATCTGGTGACTTTTCACAAAGAAGTGCAATGATGACTTGACAATAGAGTGTTGATCACCGGATGTCACCATGTGACTTCATTGTGACATTATTTGGTGACTCATCACAATGCAATGCTCACAATGACTTCAAAGTTCAGTCTTCAACTGACAGTGACTTGAGAATCACAAGGTGACTTCATTGTAATGTCACCTAGTGACCCATCACAAAGCGACAGTCACAGTGACTTTTTATTGTTAACAATCATTTGAGAGTAATAATGAGACAGTGAAATATCGCATATTTTGATTCACCGTAGCAATTGTGACACTTCTAAACATGTGTGATGTCAAAGGGACTTCCGTTCTGTTAGAGTTACCTCTTTCCTACGCTTGCTCTTTATAGAATTTCCTTTTGAGTGCTCACGTGTTCAGAAATTAGCATTTTGTGTTTGTTGCTTAAGTTTTGTACACCAGTGTACGCTATTTCCTGCTAATTGAAATAAAGTTAATTCGGTGCTCACGGAGTGCCACTTTCAGTAGTAGCCTTGGCGGACATCTTGCCATCGGAGTTCGACTAGCTTGCATAGTAGAGAATTGGATTTTACTGAGGGTATCTTGACTCGCTGTATTGCCAAAGTTGGAAGTGTCGTTTTGAGTTAATTCTAATTGATATTTGAAGTTGTATTTTTGTTGAGTGAAGGATCTGATTACTTTTGGTTTAAGGAAAATTAGTAGCGTCCTTTTTAAAAATCCCTGCCCATTTAAGTTTTTAATAAACTTGACTGAATTTTATACATTTTGTGCTCTCATTCGACTGACTAGAATTGTTCACTATCACTAACAGCGACATGGATGTTAAAAACTATGCTCAAAAATATATTTTTTTTGGAAACTATTCTTTCAATATATTGTTCGCAACATATATTATAAATTATATTAAAAAAAAAGAACTTTACAGGTACAAAACATTTTCTTTCTTTCATTAAAAACCGAAGCTTACTAGCCATGATTGCAAAAGATGTACTACTTACACAATACACATATAAATTTATGTAGACTTCGTGGACGCAATGAAAGGTCTTGGTGGGCGCACAGTGTGTGATCGGCGAAGCCTGGTGTAGATATATTAATAATTAATTCCTGACATATAGTTCCTGGTTAAAACCTAAAACATCCCTAGTATCAAGGTTGAGACCCATGTTAAATGATAGAGAATTAAATTCTTTAAGCACTGACATAAAATATTTTGAAATCGGTGCATTGGGAGACGAGAAATTATTGCGTTGTTCGGAAAGTTCCTTCCGTTTGGGAAAACCAGTTCGTACCAGAAAATTCTCCCTGTCCATTGTTAGGCATTAGATATCTCAGAATACTAAAACCTAGGAGTGATCAACCCAGTAAAATCCGGACTTTATTGGTCAGCCGACCTGGGTACTTGTCATTGTGGATCGCCCCATGAGGCGATCAGGCGAATTTCGCCCCACTCTCCAGGCAATCAAACCCGTCAAACTGGGTCGAATCCCGGTAGGTAGGGGCCTGGTCAGCGGTCTCCAAGGCATTAGATATCGGAATTAATGTCTAATAAATAAATGATAGAATTTTCCGGTATGAACCAACTTTCCCAAGCGGAAAAAACTTTCCGAACAACGAATAGTTAAAAACTGATTTCTCAACTTAAAATCACAGACTATTGGTTTCCAAACTTTAGAGCTTCCTCTTAAATTAAACAAGAGCGGAAAATCATGCGTCAAGCATGGATTATGAAACACTTTCTAACACTTCCTTCATTTTAGCAAAATTTTACCGATTAATAAGGGGAAAGTTGATGTCTAAGTAAACAATTTCGGGAACGCCTGAAAAATTTGAAAATCCAACTTCAGCAATTACCATCAATAGTCGTAAAAATATTCGAATTATTTTGTGTAGCCATGTATATGATACACAGATTTGCATATGATGAAATTTAGTTCAGTTAGAAAAAAGTTGAATACAGTTAAAAATTCCTATTCAGAAATAAGCCGAAAAGTATTCGATATCTTTTGTGCTGCCCTGTATATGATCAATTGCATTTATACACACGAAATAATATGTAAAAAATAGTTAAATTTAAAAACACGTACCACAACTGAAAACGCACTTCCAGCTTTTATTGTTCTGAGAGAGTACAGTAACCGAATTATTTTGTGTAAATGAACCCTGTAAATGGACGATGAATGCTATGGCCGCCCTATTCTATACTAAGCCTCTTTTAGTGCACATCAGTGATTTATATCAATTTCAATATATTTGAAATAATATAACGTCATTAAAATGACCCGCAAACGATTTTTCACCATAGACCGTAATGAAACGGAATTCTTTTGAGTGCCTCTGTAAAATAACTATAAGTGCTACACACTTCATTTTCTATACCGAACATGCTATAGTAACCCTCAATAACGTATATCAATTGCATGGCAATAGACGTATATTTACGTGAATTAGAGCACGGACAGACAGACAAATCGAATTCATGAACACTTTTCAACATGTAGGAAAATGTTAACAAGTGGGTAAGTGTGATCGAAGATCGCTCAAAGTGTTTCGTTTAACATTCCTTTCAAAACACTTAATCCTTTCTTTAATAAATCCAAATAAATTTCATTTAGCAACCAAAAAAAAAAAATCATGTTTTTTATAAAGTAAAAATTTACGGGTCTATTTTTCTCGTTTTTTCGAATATCTGAACCCGCCCGATAGCAGGCGAAGCCCGCTATTATATTCTGTCATAATAATATCTGTCATGTGGACTAAATGCGATATTTTTAAAAAAAATAATTTCAAAATTAAACATGTTGTACACCTTCAAAATGTTAAAATATGCGAATATTTCCATAATCGGATTTCTATCATGATTCAATACGTTCCTCAAACTCACATATTTACTATTCTCTATTACTCATATTGATACTCGCTTTGTATTATTCTGAAACATTTGAAAAATCCGTTAAACTTCCGATAGGACGTCAGATTCTCCTTTTAATTCTCTAATGACGTGATATTAATCTGCTTTATGTACATACACATACTCATACTCCTTGTATTATTGAGAAATCTTAGAAATTTTCCGTTTTATTACCACTACTAGTATATACCCCTTGTCAAAAATGACAGGATATTGACTCAATATTCAATTTTTGAAATAGTTCAACGAATGGGCAAAACATTCAAATTAAATATTTAAAAAAAATAATCCATGTGTGAAATTTTCTGAAAAAAAAAAGTGTTATCAATGTGTTTCTAAAGAGCTTAACTCACCACATAGCTCATTTTTTGATTATATAAGCAAAATTAAATGGAAATTACTCGGTACTATTTATTTCTTATATTTTAATTACGTTTCATAAGAAAAAAAAAATTTATTTACGATGGAAGCAAAATTTAAAAATTTGTTTGTATTATCTACCGGTAGATGGCACCATATTCCCTTATACGGTCCAATGTTGCTTGTGATTTCCAAGCAAGCCACCTCGACTGGCTTTCTCTAATTAATCGCCATCTACGTTCAATCGGCGTTTCATCATTTTAATCAGGTATCGCTAAAACAATCCTTAAATAATATAAAACAACAATAAAAACTGATTTGATTGAACATATTCAAATCCACCGCGCGTTCAAAACAGCATTTAGAAAGATCAACAAAGATGTTAAAGCAGTAAAACTCACGTTGCCAAATAGCAATCAGTACATCACAAATAGAAATAATTTTGATGAATGATTCTCAAAAGTGAATGACTCACATTTTTTTTTTTCAACAATAATAATAATGATTAGCAAAGTGAAATGTAATTTCTGAAATTTTCACATTAAATTTTAATATGCTAATTATATGCAAATATTAACTTGTATTTTTATCAAAGTTCGATTGTTTATATTAATTGACGAAAGATGGCTGCAAAAATAGTTTTTGAAGGTTTTAAACAAAATTTAAATATTTAAAGACTTTAATATGCTTTTACAAATATTGTAAGACCAGAATCAGATAATTAACCTTTTTTTTTTTTAATGAAGCGTTCAAAGAGTCATTCATTTGTTTCAAGATTTAGAAATTCTGAATGGCAACAGTGTTTGTTTGTTTATATTTAGTAATTTGATGTTTATAATAGCTTATTTTTAATTTGTAACTTAATACATTATAATTGGATAAGATATACATGTTTTATGTGAAAATATGCAGAACAGACATGATTTCACGTAGAAGAAATTATCGTTTAGTGGTCATGTGTTAGCATATCTTTTTCAGTAAGCCTAACATGGCGTTTAACTACGGTCGACTCGCAGACCAGAGTGGTACAGCCCGGTACCGTTACAGACACTTTCTCGCCTTTGGATTTTATTATAAGTAAGATGACGTTAATCAATTTTATTTCATATTAATCTTTTTTTCAATTGGTGAAACTTTATTTCATTTTAATTTTTCACATGGAAATCGTCTGATAGAAAATTAATTATTGTAGAAAGAATTTCATCGTGGATTTTTAATTTTTGGCATCTGCTATAACGAAAAATGTTTAAATTTAATAGGAAAAGGCTGTTAGAATTTTGGTTTTTTATCTCTATTTATTAAAATAATACGAAATTTTCAAATTTTAATATTTTGAGCTCTTCATAACTGGTATTCAGATTTATACACAAAGTTTCAACTCTGTAAGCTACATAGTTTTTGAGAATGGCCCTGTGACAGACAGACAACGAAGCGGGAGTAATAGGGTTTCGTGAGATGAACGAAACCCTAAAAATGACAATAATTCGAGGTTCGTTTGGAAGAGACGAAAATCATAGCAGGTAAAGCCTGCTAGTAGTGTAGCATGTTTTTAGCGTGTGCATAGTAATAGTATTAATTGGTTGTAAAACGTAAAGTTTTCAAGTTAGTACTCATTATTAACTGTGCATTTCATTTCAGTAAAAAGTATGAACTCAGGCGGGGTTTGTGAAAGGAGGGGAATTGAACCACTCCCATGTTGACTACAACATATATGGAGATGCAAACTGAAGAGATAAATATCTTTAACTCCAATACAAAAAAATCCCTGACGGCTCTGCCTACAGACACAGGTAGATTTCAACGACGCAGACCGTAGGGTGCCTATTTGTTGGGAATTGCGGAAAAAATGACCTTTTTGCATGATTCCGCAGTTGGGACCGCCCACTTCGAAATCTTACTTGTTTGCAAGCGGAGCCGGCAGAGATTTTTTTTTTTTTTTTGCTATAAGGGTTGGTCTTATAAAAATACATGTCAATATAAAAGTTTTAGATAATATTAAGAGGATTTATAATAAATTAAAGAGGATTTGACAGCTTGTGAATTGACGAAGTTATGAATTTTTTCCTGCCAACACCCCCCCCCCCCCTTTTTCTCCCCTTGGGGCCATTTTTAATGATATCAAAAATCTGTCATGCATAAATTTTCGGCCCTTTTCCTAGAAGTAATAATAACTTTAAATGGATTCGATACGTATCATAATTAAGAAGTTATGGGTTTTTTTCTGTTTTCACAAAAAGTCCCCATCCCCCCCCCCTTGTTTCGATTGTGCCCATTAACGAACTTGACTGAGATTTTATACCCCTTGATTTTTATGTATCAGTTTGGAAGAGATTTGTGCAGAATTATGGAAGTTATCGCGTCTATAAAAAAGTGACATAGATAGATAGATATACTATAAAGTTTTGAACTGGGGGTGGTTTTGGGTTCTGGGAGTCATAATCGGTGTAGATCTGCAACAATTTTTCAGGGATTCCAACATAGGGGAGAATGTAATAGGTAGTATTTCTTGCGAAATCTACCTAAAAGTTTAATAAAGTAGAAATGTTTTAGTTTGCACATAATCATGTTATTTACTGTACTTTACATTTCAGCATGGAAATAGAAAATATTCCATCGACAGAACTGGCCTCCTATGTAAACGCCTTCTTGGTCATGTGCATAAATCCAAGAAATTTCTACGGACATGATATCGTGCAAGAAATGAGAAATCGGGTTGACCAGGAAAATTATACAAATCCATACGTTTTCCTTGCATTGTGCAACGCTGGCGAAATCATTACGGAGTCTGACAAGAAGAAACTCACAGATACCTTTGAGAATA
This sequence comes from Maratus michaelseni, assembly GCA_963931845.1. NCBI lineage: Eukaryota > Metazoa > Arthropoda > Arachnida > Araneae > Salticidae > Maratus > Maratus michaelseni. The sequence continues at coordinate 28,217,398 of OZ007600.1, read as the reverse complement.
AACATCGAACGTTTTGGGCAGGTAAAAGTGCATTTTAATTATTTGATATCGAACAAATGACTTTCAAATTCCTCTAGGTTTAAAGTTCGCTAATTAAAGACGTTTGTGTGAATATTTAGAGGAGAAGGTACAAATATATGCTAGGGTTTAAAAACGGGATAGCTGTTAACTCCTTGAAAGGCACTGGGATATTTTTTTTATACCACTTAATTTTAATCAAAATTCGCACCAGATTTTTTTAACAAAATTTTACTTCTGTAACTTTTGCAAAAAAAAAAAAAAAAAAAAAAAAAAAAAATGTAAAATTGCATTTTTTTTATTTTCAAATTAAATTTTCGAAAATTCTGGTGAGGTTTTAACATTACACAAAGACATTTACTTGCCCCTGAAAGGGTTAAATAAGATACTAGAAGGTTCGGCCATCTGGCGGCGAAGACATGAAACTATCACATTTTGGTAAAGAAGAAGAAGAAATGAAAAAGATGGAATAGCTGATTCACTGATGCCGTTCGCAGTCGTTATTTTATTTTGAAAATCACTTATTTTCAGATCTCGAAATTTTTATCAATTAAGCGAATTCGAACTTCTATACATTTCAGTCGATAACTATTGCATATTTTATTGTTACACGTCACTGATATGATTGATAAGCTACGTTTTGAGCTCTTTTATTAAAGAGTATATCTTTAACTGATAATGGCTGCCTTTCAATAAAATTTGAACAATAAAATTTGTTGGTTCAAAAAGGGGTTAAGAGAGACGGTCTAAAAACGGGCTTGTTATTAACGGCTTTTCCTTAAACCTCCAATAAATCTGGTGGGTCATCTTTACAACTGAGACCATTGCTGGTCCATCTTCACAACTGAGCCCATTGCTGGTTCATCTTCACAACTTACCCCTCTGCTGGTCCATCTTCACAACTGAACCCATTGCTGGTTCATCTTTACAACTTACCCCACTGCTGGTCCATCTTCACAACTGAACCCATTGCTGGTTCATCTTCATAATTGAGCCCATTGCTAGTCCTTCTTCACAACTGACCCCACTGCTAGTCTATCTTCGCAACTGAGCCCATTTGATATCTATACAGAGCTAATTGTTTTCAAGAACGAGACCACTTGAGGTCGCATGTCCTCACGGGCATGTCTTGTGACGGGCTCAACATACAAGTTGACTCTATCCTTGCGCAATTCAGCACTAAATCTAATTTGTTGTTATATATTTAGTTGTAATTGTATAGAATGATAACATAAAGAAATCATTCTTTTATCTAAAGAAAATTATGTTTGTTAAAATCGTTGACACACTATCTCCTGTGACTTAAAAATATCTTTGGGTGCTATTTAAATTTAGTTTCGTGGAATTATCACGTATAGTATATCAAAATTCCTATGTATAGATTAATAGGCTATAGATGCTCTCCTTGCACTTAACACATTTCTTTTTATTTAGTGACTTCACCACTCTGCCTTTAAGCACTTTAATTATTAATAACATTTTGTCATTGTTATAGTAATTGAGATACTACAGACTATTCTGACTTAGTGACTTGAATCATGATAGAATATATTAAAATGCTTTAGCTCAGTAGAAAAGGACATTATTTCAAGTCTGTAAATCAGAAAAACCGAAAGAGGATTAAAAAACCTCAAAAATCATTAAAAAAAAAAAAAAAAAAAAAAAAGAAAACTAAACCGAAAAATGGGCAAAGTAAAAATGAAGCAAAAAGGACTACTAAGAATCAAGCTGCGATTCTGAGGAAGAACATAATGAACAGAATATTTTATTATAATGTTTTAGGACTGCATCATGGAATTGCTCTGATAACAGTGATGTGACCTATATCTTCTATATGAAGGCATTTTCTCCGCTGACACAAGAGGAGAAACGTGGGTGCAATGTTTTCAGCGAAAAATGTGGGCACATACAGAATGTGCAGGGGCAGTAAAGGATGTATATACTGGGTGTACTAAACTGGACTGACTGATTTTAAAATTCAATAACTTGCAAACGGTGACAGATATTTAAAAAATTCTTGCAGAAGAGTATGTATGTGATATGGAGTTTTTGTACTGTGATTCCCGGTTTTAGTTTCAGAAAGCAGCGATAAATGACACGGAAAGCCGTAGAGAAGTCAGCTGGATGGGAAGGCCTACCAAATGGCTTAAGAACTCACAAGCCCCGTCCAGAAGAGTTGGTCTCTTAATTTTTGAACCAATTCCAGATGAGAGACCTGCACCTGGATTGGCACCCCCAGAGGTATCGCTTATTCTAAACTTGGAGGACATTGGAGCCACGAACAAATTTTACGTACACCAGCTCCCATTAACGTACAGGGTCACAGCAGCCGCAGCTGAGAGAGGTTGTCCCCCTCCCAAAAACTGACCACGGTCGATGCTGCTTCACTTTCAGTGATCTTACGGGAACTGAGCTTATTCGTCCGCGCCATTGTGGGACGACGTGGAAAGCAATAGGCGCTCAATCGAGGGCAAAACTGAAATTACTCAGCATTGATGCGAAGGAAGGAGGTTAAATATATGAAGTGGGTCTCATTCGCCAATACAATCTTGTTCTCAGGGTGTGATTCTGAACAAGATTGTATTCCTGAATGAGACTCACTCCTTATATTAAACCTCCTTCCTTCTCATCAATGTTGGGTGATTTCTGTTTCTGCCTCGATTGGACGTCTATTGATCTCAGCGCCATCTATTGGTGGTAATTGGATCTAAAATCAGGAATCACAGTAAAAAGTAACTGCTGATATCTTACATAACCTTAGTAGTGCACGATTTTTTAAATGTGTGTCACCGTTTGCAAGTTATTGAATTTTAAAATCAGTCAGTCCTTTTTAGGATATCTGTGACGAATGCAAATAAAATAATTGGAAAAAACCCCTTTTTCACAATTGTTGATTTTTTTTATTAAGGCTGTCTTCAATTCTAAACTGGCTTACTTTATAGCATATTTTTAATTCATTTTTTGGGGGGAAACGCATAAAATTGGTAGATGTTCTTATTCAGAAACTTTGTCATCGAAACACGTTTTCTATCTTTTCGTAGAGGCAGAAGATCTTTCAGAACTGTCAAAGTCGGCGTTTTGAACCAAATTCTCATTGCAGCAGCACGAGAATGGCGAAAAATGTGTCGTCACGTGACAAGAATATCTTATAACTCGATAAGTAGCCTATTTACCAAAAACTGGAAAATTCATTTTGATTCCAAATCGCTTCAATAGTCAGGCCTGCCAATTTTATGCTGTTGCGTTTAAAAATGGCTCAGAAAATGTGTCATAAAGTTTCGCGTTGTTGAGGAAATCATTTGAGAACCACCTTAATATTTTTATCTTATTATGCAAATGTTATGGGTGGTCTATATTTCAATCGCCATTTGAAAAACTGCTAATTTCACAACTTTTGCAATTAAATTTATTGTAAAATACACAGCATATTGTAAATTTTTTTTATCTTCCTATCTTGTACCTTACATATTTTAGGTTGTATTAACATATTAACATCTTGAAAATAATGAACATATAGATGGTCATGTAGCCCATATTTCGACCGTTTCCTCTATATATGATGGTTTATGTTCCTTTTTCTTGAATATCCGTTTAAAATCTCTAATTTGATTTTTTCATGTTCCGATTTCTTCCACACTTATTTAGCAATGTTACGATAAAAGGTTACCAACCCGGAAATTTCAGTTAAGTAGGTAAAGTTTTATCCTATAATATGTTTCGACTTTATTTGTTAATGTCCACTGCAAAAAAAAATGATTTTACAGTATAATACTGGGCATCCCAGCTGTCAGTATTATACCGTAAAATTAACAGTAATAAACAGTAAAATAAGCAGTAATACACTGCTGCGCATGCGCGTCACTAAAGTTTTGGAATTGGCACATCCAACTAGTTTACAGTGTGAACGACAAACTACATTGAAAAGCACATTTTCTCGTTACTAAATGATTTTTATAGTATTTCAATCAGGGGCCCACCGTGACTGAGTGGTCAAGGCATCACACCGCTAATCGCTTGCGAGTATAGGTGGGAGCGGGTTCGAATCCCGCTGGCTCCGTTGCATACGCTTTGTGGAGCTCTCGGCTGTATTTCTGTGTGTTCTAAATTTCCTTGTGTGTGCTATCTCGTCCATGTATATATTGACGAAGACTTATAAGAGGGCGCTTGACGCCAAGCACACAGATGTATGTTAATAAAATGTCAATTTTAATCAGGCACTCAAGCTCTCGTTGTTATGGCCCTAGCGTGTGCCAACAAGCAGCCTGGAAATGAAGTTGATATCGTGGAATTCCTTGAGATGATACCGAAATTGAAGAAACAACTGCATACAACTAATACCGGAATAGATTTGTCAACGACAGCTCTCATTCTGCAGGTAAAGATTCAGTTTTTGTAGTTTTCGAAGCAATGTTTCCTTTGATATTTATTTAGACCGGGAGACTGCAGCACAGACAATCACCTCATCGAGTTTGGGGTGAAATTCCAGAATTAGTTAAAACTCGATTCGCATATTAAAACGCAATCGGTCTGCCAAGTCATATCCCGGTGGAAAACACCCGAAAACCCGATTTCAGCGGTTGGCTCGTAGGTTTACCATTGTGTGTTCCTGCTCCCAGTCCTCCATGTTTTCATGCCTTTGAGTGCAGGAAAACACAATGGTAAACCTACGAGTCAACCGCTAAAATCGGGTTTTAAGGTGTTTTCCACCAAGATATGACTTGGCAAACCGATTGCGTTTTAATATGCGAATCGAGTTTTAACTAATTCTGGAATTTCAGCCGTGAACTCGGTGAGGCGATTGTATGTGCTGCCGCCTCCCGTTCTAATTGCAGTTGGACTTTTTAATATTATTAATGGACTCATAGGCGTAGATTTTTGAAAATTATTGGTGGGACTCGTCTTGAATATAACTCTTTTCAACGCAAGTACGTGTATGTGTGTATAATAAGAGATCGATTACCAATTTAATGTTGCTTTTTGAATTACATTTTAAAGAAGTTAAATAGAATCATATATTGTTAAAAAAAATAACAAGTTAAATATAATGTCTAGGCAATGTACAGTCCAGTCTATGAAATTATATGCTTGTTGTTATTCGCGAATTATTTATAATAAAATCACAACGAAAATTGACTTCGAATTAAGTCTTTTTTCAACCTATGGATTTTGTTTTGCTATTTTAATATGGCCTTTCCGCTACAAAAGTTCAAACGTTTTGCATTTTATTTCAATTTACAAAATAGAGCATAAAGTGCAAAAAATTTCTAATATCGTTTATCCCTGTAATAAAAGAAATAAAATAAAAATGGTAAAATTCTAGAAAAAAAATTATTCGTCGAAAAAAGGCCTATTAAAAATTCCGTAGAATATTAAAAAATTAAAAAACTATTACCCTTTTTATATTAGAGGAAAATAGTCCCTTTTAGAAATTATTGGTGGGAATCGAGTTTTACGCGCCCATACAACTCTACGTCTATGAATGAACACAACCAGTGTGATGTCACAGACAACTTAACTCCGCGTAGGAACCGCAAATTGGATCCATACAAACCATTCAAATAACACTGGCACAGAACTTCGCAACGGTTTGTGTTGATCCGATTTGCTAATTCGGAATGGTTTGTGCTCACCCGATTTGCGGTTGATACGCGGAGTTGAGTTGCCTGTGACGTCACAAGTTATGTGGCCCATAATTTAAGTCTTGTGATAATCTGTATATTTAAAACACAAGCCTTTTTTTCGTCACCAACCCTGAGAATTCTATTGAACCGATTAAAAAAATATATTTTCTTAATTGAAGACTGTCCATTTGTAGAAGAGTTAGAATTTTACCCACAAGCTATTTTATTTTAAATAAATATTTGCATTCTTATATTTTATTTTTAATTAAAAAAGTTTTTAATAAAATACATTTCTTCAAAATTGTGACAATCGTGTTACTTACATTGTTACAGAGAAAAGGGAAATAATGGGAATCACTATATCTTTACTGATGCTATTTTATCATTACAATAAAAAATAACTTTAAAAAAATTATAAACCGAAAATAACGTAAAATAAAAACACGCATTTTAACTCAAAAGTTGTTGCATCTCAATTTTTTTCATTCCGCTGATACTGAGTTTGAGACGCTAAACTCAGAGGGAGGCAAAATGCTAGGGATTTTAATTCAAAATCAACAAAATTTATACAGATTATGGAGATACGCAATAGCCTTTTCCCATTTGAAAATAACTTATTTATATTTCTCTTACATCAGGGTCACGCAAAAGAAATCAGATATATTACGATGTATGGGCAGAGATTGCTTAAAATACATTTTAATAATATTAATGTTTTTTTTTAATTTACTTTTTATTTATTATCGTTGTTGTAGGCCTTGATTTCGACTTATTCAGAAGAGAGCGGCTCTGATAACTCTGACCAAATAAAGGCATTTCAAGAACTCCTACGGAACCAGAAGTCAGACGGCTCCTTTGGCGATGTGATGGACACCTTTCTTGTGACTCCGCTTCTCAGTTGCAAGAGTTTAGCAGATATTAATTCGGACCATTGCAACAAGAAGGGAGCAGATCGTAAGACGAAAATTTGCTTATATCTTTTCGTTTATATAAAGTAAAAACTTTATATATCGAACTCGGTTAATACGAGAAGCAAGGGAAATTATAAAAGTCCTCGTATTAACCGTTATTCGTTATACCCGTGTATGAAATTCTTTAAAATACACACGCAAATAAAGTAATTACAAGTATGAATTACTCTGATTATCTCAATGCTAAAATTAACATCTATACTTATAAAAGAACATGTCCTGAAGACTCATTATGAGCACCGAGCTCAAATGATGCTCCTAGGAGAATGAAATTTGGAAGACATGCTCATGTTCAATACACAATACATAGGCACCCACTAAGAAAGGATTTTTGAAAATTCACCATCTATGAGTTAATTGGGAGGTTGAAAGTTTTAGGTAATTTCGCAATATTTCAACAGCAGTTTTAGGTAGGAGCGTGAAATTCAGCATAAGAAACAGACTAAAAAATAGTTAAACACGTATTTCAACGATTTTAGAGCTAGCGATTTTGTCGCCAACATTGGCTATGAACCTGATTTTGGATGATGAGACGAATAAGATAGCTCTTGCAATTTTTTTATTATAAACTTTGCGTGGCATCCTACCAAGGACAAGTTTTATTATTTTCATATTTTATAAATTGTTTTTATGCTTTTCGTCTTTTAGTGATCGGATTTCAATTTTTATACAAAATATAGTATATTTCCTCCTCTTCTCAAAATACATTTTTTGGAAGTAAAGATTTGTTATTCAAATACTGATCGCCATATTTATAGGCTCGTCGTATGTACAAGGCTTCGTTATAGTGATTGCCGTATAATTAGTTTATAGGCGAAACTCACTGGGCTCTGTTAAAATGATTGCCATTTTAACGGTTTATGCACACAAAATCCACAGTATCGCTGTTTTAACGATATATGGCTAAGCACACATGGCCCCATTATTTAGATCACCGTATTAAACATTTATGGGCGTGAAACCACTGTACCTATTTACAATGATCGCCACGTATCTTGTGATATTCTATATTTGTATCACGCTACTCGCTACACTACATTGTTCAAATAGTAGCGCGCTACACTACAAACTAAAAAGTAGAGACTACTGTAGTTTCTCTACTTGTACCGCTCTACTTCCGACGTCTGATAAAAAATAAATAAAACAATATGATGATAGAGATGAGCATGTAGATGTTAAATTAATTGTAGCGATCTCATCTCACTTGAACAGTATAAAGCGTGTTACTAGCTTAGAATATCGGGCTTGGCCTTTTGCTCGACGCTAACGCCCTCACCTACTGTTCATGAGATCCCTGGCCTAAACTCCGGCAGCGCCAATCTCTAAATAACATTAAATAAGTATTAGTATATCAGTGTAAGGGTGTAACAAGTACAGCCTAGAATAAGGTGCTATTATGTAGAATAATGTATGATACATGATCGTATAAGTGCATAACAAACTCTCCCTTTTTTAAAAATAAACCATTTAAACTTTATATATATATATATGTTAGATTTTAGCTGTATGATTTAAAATTTTCACGAGAAACTGGTAGCTGGTTAAAGATGGTGAATGATTGCAGTCGATAGATCGAGCATCATGGCGAGGAGTGTATACAATGAAGGTACCCAATGACAATTTCTTCATAAACACTATGCCAGTTCTCCAAACAAATCGTTTATTCAGGCACAGGAGAGATGACGAACAATCTCCACAGGACGCACATGTTTTCTTAAGTCCTCAGGCTTGACTAAAAATCATTACATCATTGAGTTGATCTTAAATGGCTGGTTTAGAATTTCCTAGTCATAAGAATGCCAGATAACCTTTTGTTCAGCACTTGAAAACAAGACAAAATTATGCCCTCCGAAGTCTTGCAATTGCTTTTTCTTAAATGCGCGGATAGCTACACAATCGACGTAAAAGGTACTTGAACCAATCAGTGAGAGGCGAAATTTAAGAAATGAACGGCTAAGCGAATGACGCGCGATGGAGAGGTTTTAATAAGAAAGAATCCCGGATTTAGTGGCGCATTGTTTTTGAAGTAAAATAATGGAATAAAATAACAATATGGCTTTTAAAAACATTCGAAATGAAAAACTAGCGTCTCTCAGAATATTATAGATTGGATAATTGATAAAAGTTACGAATTGACTTAAAGTTTTAGATTAAGATTTGGAATAAGATAATTATTAATATACGCATTATGAATTTAAAAGGAAATTAAATAGGAATATATATTATTAAGAAATAGGGAAATAATGAATAATGTTAGTATTTAAAAGAATTTAAAGGAATATCGTGAAGTAAAATTTTTATATAACATATATATATATATATATGTGTGTGTGTGTGTGTGTGTGTGTGTGTGTGTGTGTGTGTGTGTGTGTGTGTGTGTGTGTGTGTGTGTGTATTGATTTGACTTCATGAGGTGATAAATTTGGAGTAGTTAATTTCTATGTTCCCTGATCATACTTCATGAGGTGATAAATTTGGTGTAGTTAATTTCTATGTTCCCTGAACATACAAAAAAAAGTGTTATGTAATTGTTCTTTGTTTTTAGAAATGTCCGCTCTGAAAGATTTCTTTTGGGAAAACGGTCCTACAATACGTGTCCAGTATTCCCTTTGGATCGGCGAGAAGAAAAAACTGGAAAGAAATTTGGTTTTACAAGTACCACAGAACATGTCCGTATACGACGTTATGGAGAGAGCGGCTGAAGTAGATTCTCGATTCAAGTAAGTCGGCCCATTTAATCGGATAACGGATAATTCCATATCCCGCTTATATGAATAGAATGCCGTGGAACAGAAACGTTCCACATAAGGTTAACGTTTAATAAACTCGTTTTATCGCATAGCAATCCCCGGTTAATCGCATAAAATACACTGTTAAAAATTTGCGGCAAACTGTCCAGCCATTTGAGCGTTTTTAGAGAAAACGGTTACATAACCGTAATTTAACTGTATTCTGACTCTATTATTGCCCTAAATATGGTCAGAATAGAGTTAAATTACGGTTATGTTACCGTTTTCTATAAAAATGGTCAAATGACAGGACAGTTTGCTGCAAATTTTTATCAGTGTATCTCTAATCCAGTAACCCGGATTTTGTGAATTCTTGTGATAGCGATGAATGTAAAGAAAGGAAGAATGGAAATATTTTTCTTTTGTAACAATGGTTTGTTATCTTTGTAATCGAAAAGCAGAAATCGTCGTGAAAGAAAACTTTATTCTCTTAATTCTAGGAAGTATATGGGAGTGATGATTTTGGACTGGTATGATTTTCTTTTAAAGCTTGTCCTACATATATAGCGACCATTGGATCCTAATATATTTGTATGAGATGTCAATGATAGCGACTCAAGATGCTGGGATATTTTTTGGAAATTCCTGGAATTGGTGGAAAATACAATGGGGACGGTCAAGGGAATGAAAGAACAATATTTAGCGCCGGTGTTTCCCTCCTCATTTGACGACAATTGCGTTCCCCTATTCTGATGTCTTCGGCGATTTGGCGCAAGCTTTAAGATCACTTTGCAGTGTATCTTATACTTTAGCATATTAATACATTAGTATACAGTAGATTTCCGTTACAACGAACTCCACGGGACCACTAAAATATTTCTTTGTAACGATTTTTTCGTTGTAACGGAATTACTCCTATTTATCTAATTAATTACATGTACACTTAAATAAATTATGTAAGATAAATGTACCTTTCATTATAGAGGATTTTAATGGAAGACTAGTTAAATTAACATAGAAAAGTTAGTAAATTAAAATTCAATATTAAAATTACAAAATTATGGACTAACATTTATTTAGTAATACATTATTTCAGAAAATCTGTAATTTTAGTTTGTACAAAGGAATGTGTAGTTGATTATAACAAAAACGTGTGCAACGAATGAAGGTGAGAAAATACTTCCTCTAGAACATTCTTTTGATGAGAAACAAAAGCACGCATTTTCTCCAAGCATGAGAGAGCTTCCGAAGAGGTAACTTTTGAATCGTCGGTGACACCAATATCGTCAACTGCTTTCGTCCTTTTGTTGGTCTAATGTAGTTTTAATGGTTAAAATGATATTTTCATCAGTCACTTCAGAACATGTTTGAATATTGTCATCCACAGATAAGAAATCCTCCCAATCCACCTGATCAGGGATTGATGTTAATTTTATGGTAGCCTTCCAAATTGTGTTTAACTCAGAGGACTCATATCGAAATCTAAAACTTCAGATTAATTTTCTTCGGTGTCAGTTAATCGGGCATGTTTCCAACAGTTAGAAATTGTTTTCTGGCTAATTTCTTGCCACGAACCAGAGATCAATTCAATAGCTTCTTTAAGATTAATTTTTGGTCTTTTGCCATTCTCTAAGCCGCAAAGAATTTCTTTTAGCAAAAGAGCTCAGTTCCGAGATTTTACAGCATGGATGATGCCATGGTCTAGAGGCTGTAAAATAGAAGTGCAATTTGGCGGAAAGTACTCAAATTGGATGCAGTCTAATTTAGAGGAATTATCATGAGGCATGCAGTTATCAATCAGGGGAAGAATTTTCCGTTTTTTAGCTTTCATTTCTTTATCAAATTGCACTAGCCAATCATTAAAGATATCTTGTGTTATACATGCCTTCTTATTGAATTTATAATCGCAAGGCGAATGACAGTTCTTAAAGCAACGGGGCTTGCCAGAGTGACCAACAATTAATATTTTTCTGTTCTCGGTTTCAGATTTGTTACAATAAAAAAGTGCTGTAATTCGTTTCTTTGAAGTTTTCCCTCCAATGCATTTGTCGTCATTAAATGTTAATGTTTTTCTCGGTTCAAGTTGATAAAATATTCCAGCGTCGTCAGCATTAAAAACATCATCGGAGCTGTATGTCTTTATAAGGGCAGTTGCTTTTCCAGCTCTCCATTCATTTACAGTCTTTGTAGGTACATCACTTGCGTCGCCTCAAATTGATTTTATTACAATTCCATGGTGAGTACGGAAGCGATTGGGCCATCCAACAATGACTTGGAAATTTTCGATACCAAGCATTGTTCCGAACTCTTGAGCTTTTAGCTTTATGAGAGGATCACATTGCGTGAACTAACATCAGCACAGTCACTTGAACACGGCTTTATCGACATCTTGAAATTGGGACTGTCGCATTCGTTTTCTATGGAAACAAATGATTGCAATTTGGAATTGTCTGTCAATATTTTCCTTATCTTTTAGAAATGTCGATAAACTCGATGGTGTTATTCCATATTTTTTGGCCACATCAGCTTTCCGCAATCCTTTATCAATCTCAGAAATTATAGCTTTCTTTTCTTCCAACGAAAATTGTTTTCGTTTCACACAAGCCACATTTATCAATGAACGAAGCAAGAAACACACTGCAACAGGTATTGGCGACAAAGACATCCCAGAACAAGCATAAACACTTCTTTCACAGTGAAGTCCACCTTCTGTCTGTCACGTGATCATTTTGAAGCGTATGGACTAATGAAAAAAAAGGAATTCGGAAACAGAAGTAAATACACGAAAATATAGCAAAATAGAAAAATAGGAAATAGCACCTGTCCCCAAAACAACGTTATTTTTTAACTTCGACGTGCTATTCGAAGCATATTTCATTTCTGTTAAGCTATTGAGAAAAAAGAAAAAAAAGCTCGATGAAGATTTTTCGTTGTAACGGAATTCCTAGTAAAATGCACTTCGTTAAATCGGAATTCTTAATACATTGGAGTTAATGAAATTTGAAAAGGGGATTTGTCAAATTTCGTAGTAACGGGATTTTTCGTTGTAATGGATTTCGTTGTAACGGGAATCTACTGTATATATTATTCTATATAGAGTAAAAATAAATTATTGATTTAAATTACGAATACAATAATTAATATTTAAATTATTATGTAAATAGTTATTGTCCATTAATATTTATCATATCTGTGGTATATAATCGAATGATAACATATACTGATAACACTAATTGCTGTCCTCGCTTAAATGCATACCCCGCTTAAATGTATACAATTCAATGGAACCAACTGTATGCAATTAAGCGGGGCCGACTGCACCGTATATTCCGGCCTATAACGGGTCTTTTGAAACAAGAAATGGTATCAATACGGATGTGCGTTATAAGTCGGGTATAAAAATGAAAGAAAATTAATAAAATTAAAAATATAAGCATTCAATGTTTATCTTAAATATCACGTCTGATTTCATAACTGCAATTCATGTAAAAATTCCGTTGCATACGTTCATTTGGCACGGGCGCCGATTATTACAAATTCATCGCTTGATTTGTGCTTGATAGAAAGCGAGAACTAGGGAAATTATATATAAAAAATTATATTTATGGTCTTTCTTTTTTAAGAAATGGCAGCAAGAAAGGAATAAAGAATATTATTTAAACGATCTATCCAAGATTTCTAAGTCCATTTCTCAATGTATAATCATAATTCAATTAAAATTAAACTACTAACTGAGATCCTTAATACAGGGTGTTTTTTTTTAAACTGACACTATTCAGAGCCGCCTGTAGCTCGTTCTAATAACTGGATTGACACAAAATTTTGTGAATGGACTAAGAAAACCATGGGAAAACGATTCCAAGAAAAAAAAATTAGTTCCAATCACCGCCGATAGGGGTAAATGTGGCGCTGTACATTGAAAAAAAAACATCAGAAGCAGACAAAATTTATAATTTGGATAAAATGCCATGTTTTATTCATCATATACACTTTTCCGACAAGGAATTCGACCACATTCAATGTGACCATCGTTCTCGTGCACAACACCTTGCATTCTTTATACAACATTTTCGACGGCCGAGCGTAACATGTCACATGGAATAGCCCTTACTGCATGTATTATGTTGTCTTTTAAGATACTCAGATTTGTTACTCCCCCAAGATAGACTTTCGATTTCAAATAACCCCAGAGCCAAAAATCGCATGGAGTTAAATCCGGAGACCGGGGCGGCCAGACATATTGAAAACAACAACTGATAACTCTTTGGTCAGTGAAGTGATGGCGCAACAGCTGCTGTACTTTTAGACCAATATGTGGTGGTGCACCATCCTGCATAAAAATTATCTGATCCAGACATTGTCTCTGTTGAAGTTGTGGAATGACAAAACTAGTCAGCATATTATGATATCTTTCTGCGTTAACGGTACACGTCACTGGTCCTGTCGCAGTAATGTTCTAAAAAAAGAATGGTCCAAGGATAAATTCAGCTGTAAAGCCACACCAAACAGTGAGCTTTGGTGAATGTAACGGAGTTTCTAGAACTGTATGAGGTTGTTCAGTGGACCAAATTCTACAGTTATGAGTATTAACAGACCCATTCAGATGAAAATGGGCCTCATCTCCCCATAAAATTCTCCAAGGGCATCGACTTCCATTCTTGCAAGAAATGTCAGAACAAATGTCAGTCGTTTATCGTAATCATTGGGTTGAAGTTGTTGCAAGCAGCTGATCTTGTATGGATAGTAGTGGAGAATTCGCCGCAAGACTTTACATACTGTCGAAACATTTAAATCCAGTTCTCCGCAACACCCCGTGCGCTGCTACTACAAACAGCAGAGGTACTCTGTGACCTATCGTTAATCGCAGTTGCAACATCCATTATCACTTTTTCTGACACCGGTTTACGTCCTCTGCCTGGCCGAACTGCTAGCGAGCCTGTTTCTTCGAATTTCAGAATCATTGCTTTCAATGCATTAAGGGATAAAGGTCCTTTGCGCAGTTTATGTCGTGTTCTAAATAAACGAAGAGCGGCTGGTGCATTGTACTGGTGACAATATAAGAACTTCACAAGTAACGCGCGCTGCGGCAACGTGAGATTAATTTTCAACCTGAGCTGAAATTGTTTCTCGGAGTTTTTCGCATGCATTTATAGCTTAAACTATTGGCGCTACTGTCGCTTGCGTAAGCAAAAATTTGCATTTTCCTTTATTGCCCGTATTTTAAGTTAATTCTCAGTTGCATAAATTACCACAGCGCCACATTTACCCCTATCGGCGGTGATTGGAACTAATTTTTTTTTGTTGGAATCTTTTTTCCCATGGTTTTCTTAGTCCATTCACAAAATTTTGTGTCAATCCAGTTATTAGAACGAGCTACAGGCGGCTCTGAATAGTGTCAGTTTAAAAAAAACACCCTGTATATTGTAGCGCTCTGGTTTTTTTTCACAATATTCAGCATATTTAAATTAAATTTACTTTTAATTTACATTTGACATTTGATTACCTTTATAAATGCAGATATTTACAAAATAAATATTAAAAAATATATATATAATACGTAGGAGCAACAGCCTGAACGGAGCTATTCCGTACTTTTTGCGTTAAAGTATTATAAACAAAGTAACTAAATTTGCATTTCACCTTATTTTTTGCGATTCATTCTTTTTCTGAGATCCTGTTAGTTGCTATTCTCGTATTTCAAATATTATTTCAAATTGTTGATTATTTGTCTATTTTTCAGGTTCAAATATTCCGTGAAGAATAAAAAACCGTTCATCAATGCAATCTCGGATATAAGAGATAATCCCCTGACAGGAAAATTCTGGTTCCTATACAATGTTCAAAATGGACAACCTACACTTTCCAGAGAAAGTAAGCATGAATTGTATATTTCATATGAGGGGTCGGGGCATGAAAGTGGCAAGCCACATTTTTGGTGAAACAAATCTAACACTGTAACCTGTTGCTTAATATTGTAAATTATAATATCCTACATTAATTTGTTTCTAATATCAATTGGTGGCAGCATATGTCCCAGGTTTTGTTTTTCGCCCCATATGTTTGTGCCCCCAATGAAGATAGCTAATTTACAAAGAACGTAATAGTAATACCATTAAAGTAATGCCATATTGTTACTCAGAATATCTCAAATGTTACTAAGACATTGGCGAAAAAACTTTATGTTATATATCTTGATTTGAGTATTGGATCAAATTTTCAAATTGAAATATCTCAATAGTTGAAAAATGTGGCTTAGCACACTCTTGCCATGCCCTCCTCATATGTGTTTTCTGTATGTGCAGTCCTGGAAAAAAAATATCACTCCACACTAATTCTGAAACAAATAATCTCAGAAAAAACATATGTAGTAATAATTAACTTAGAATACCGGCTACTAATTAATGCTATGTGTGTAATTCAAATCAACACAAAAAAGTTATATTTTCTATACCTGACCACCTCAGAGTTCTATGGTATTAAACTCAATTGTTCGGATAATAGAGAAATGAATAAATACTCCCCCCTTAATAAGTCCCTATCTCTCTTTGTTTTGGAGATAATTAAATTCAAATATGGACAAAAATCGTAAATTTTGAATTTCTTGCATTACAAATTTAATCATGTTTGGTTCCCTAATTGTAACTAGGACTTACTTTTGGTGTCATTAGAAAGTGTTGGAATTGAACTTTTATATGATACTAGCAAGCTACGCCCGCTACGCTGGTCAATTTTTTTTAACGAACCTTTAATCAAACAAAATATTGACATTTCATAAATAACTTTTATATTTTAACAGAATAATAAGGCTACTATAATTTGTGACTCGTGCTATAGCCAATATACACGTCAGGACACGTCGCCCTTATCATTATCTTTTTACGCATGAAGGTTTCGCTATGGTACTCCATTGGAAAATTTGGTAATTTTTGAAATTCAATATTTGAAAAACGGCATAATCATTAGATTTCAAATTTATATCAAGAAAAATACAATTTTTTACCTTTCAAACGCAGTTTGTCTAACAATTTTCTGACAAATACTTTTTGAGCTATCATTTTTTTCAGTAACTTCAAATGTTTCATTTTCCGAGATTAATCTGTTGCAACAATTAGCGAAAAACCCAGTCGTCAGCAACGCATAGTTTTTTATTAAAGATGCTGTTGGAGCAGGGATTGTCACCACCAATTTGCCACCATCACTTTTGAAATCGGTTCCGTGGTTCCACAGATTCCATAGAAATTGTAATTTAGAATGACTTCAGAACGCTTTCCGCTCATTTCACCCATTTAAATTTCGATTTTTTAAAAATTATTATTCTTAGAGAGCATTTACATCTTATAAGTAACTACAATGCTAAATTTCAAATTTCTTTCCCCTTCAGTATAAAAAAGTCGCAATTTCCGAACATTTTTCGATCCTGCACCCCATTGATGTTAGTGGCACAGACATAAAATATAGCCTATGTTGGAGTAGGGATTGTCCCTATCAATTTGCCACCATTACTTATGAAATCGGTTCTGTAGTTCCAGAGATTTCATAGAAATTGTAATTTAGACTGTTTTTAGAACGCTTTTCGCTCATTTCACCCTTTTAAATTTCAATTTATTTTTTATTTTTTTCTTAGAGAGCATTTACATCTTATAAGTAACTACAATGACAAATTTCAAATTTCTAGCTCTTTCAGTATAAAAAATAAAAATAAAACTGCCCAGTTAAACTGAGGGCATTGAGTTCACAGGCTATTCACACTAATTGTATATTATACTCTTATTTCAAAGAATTTGAAATAAGCCCATCGAAAAATAAAGAAATAAACAATATATTAAGGGGGCAGACATTCCCCGTTACCCCCCTCATAGTTAACTAATGAACCCCTTAAACTAATCAGGTAAATCTCTAATTACAATGAATATATATACAAAATTTGAAGAAAATCGGATAATTCTGCATGAAAAACCCATTTATATAAATTAAGGCGAGATTAGCCCCCTCCGTTCCCCCCCTTTATACTTAACCAATCAATCCCGAAAACTAATCAGGGAAGTGTCTTAACCCAATGAACCTATAAACAAATTTTGAAGCAAATAGAATAATTCTGCATGAAAAACCCATTTATATAAATTAAGGGGGATAATCCCCCCGTGCCCCCCTTTTATACTTAACCAATCAATCTCGAAAAACTAATCAGGGAAGCGCCTTAACACAGTGAACCTATAAACAAAATTTGAAGGAAAACGGAATAATTCTGCATGAAAAACCCATTTATATAAAATAAGGGGGATTAGCCCTCTGTCCCCCCCTTTATACTTAACCAATCAATCCCGAAAACTAATCAGGAATGCGCTTTAACACAGTGAACCTATAAATAAAATTTGAAGGAAATGGGTTAATTCTGCATGAAAGGGGGGATTACCCCCCCCCCCCCGTTCCAACCCTTTATACTTAACCAATCAATCCCGAAAAACTAATCAGGGAAGCGCCTTAACACAGTGAACCTATAAACAAAATTTGAAGGAAATGGGATAATTCTGCATGAAAAACCCATTTATATAAATTAAGGGGGGGATTAGCCCCCCGTTCCCCCCTTTATACTTAACCAATCAATCCCGAAAACTAATTAGGGAAGCGTCTTAACACAGTGAACATTTAACCAAAATTTGAAGGAAATGGGATAATTCTGCATGAAAAACCCATTTATATAAATTAAGGGGGGGGGGGATTAGCCCCCCCCCCCGTTCCCCCCCTTATACTCAGCCAATCAATCCCGAAAATTATCAGGGAAGCGCCTTAACACAGTGAACCTATAAACAAAATTTGAAGGAAAACGGAATAATTCTGCTTGAAAAACCCATTTATATAAATTAAGGAGGGATTAGCCCCTCGTTCCCCCCTTTATACTTAACCAATCAATCCCGAAAAGTAATCAGGGAAGCGTCTTAACCCAATGAACCTATAAACAAAATTTGAAGGAAAACGGAATAATTCTGCATGAAAAACCCATTTATATAAATTAAGGGGAGGGATTAGCCCTCCGATCCCCCCCCCCTTTATACTTAACCAATCAATCCCGAAAACTAATCAGGGAAGCGCCTTAACTCAGTGAACCTATAAACAAAATTTGAAGGAAAACGGAATAATTCTGCATGAAAAACCAATTTATATAAATTAAGGGGGGTGGGGAAATTAGCCCCTTGTTTCCCCCCTTTATACTTAACCAATCAATCCCGAAAACTAATCAGGGAAGCGCCTTAACAGAGTGAACCTATAAACAAAATTTGAAGGAAAACGGATATTTCTATGAAGAGTTATCGCATTACGTACGTACATACATACATACAGAACCGGCTGTCAAGCTCTCAGGGCTTGACAGCCAGTTTGATAGCTGAAAAATCGCAATTTTAGAACGTTTTTTGCTCCTGCACCCCCTGGGGTTAGTGGCACCGACATAAAATATAGCCTATGTTGGAGCAGGGGTTTTCACCATCAATTTGCCACCATCACTTTTGAAATCGGTTCGGTAGTTCCAGAGATTACCCCCTACAAACAAACAAACAATCTTTACTCCTTTATAATATTAGTATAGATTTCACATGCAGATACTTTTTTTAAATGTATAATTTCAAGGTAAAACATTTTGACTCTTGACCTGTCATAGCTTATAATCAAATATTTTAATTTTTTCAAGGGGAAAAAAAAAAAAAAAAAAAAAAAAAAAAAATATATATATATATATATATATATATATATATATATATATATATATGTGTGTGTGTGTGTGTGTGTGTGTGTGTGTGTGCGTGTGCGTGCGTGCGTGCGTGCGTGTTACTCTTATACTTATTTTCCATCATATCTGAAAGTATCATTTTGGGACAATCATGGGATGCTGGGTTATAAATTAAAATGAAAATTGCTGCAACAAATAAACGCAGAAAACAGAAATGTAGTTAACTAGTTTAGTTAACTTAGTAACTCAACAACTCAACTAGTTTACTAGTTATTACTAGTTAACAAGTTACTAGTTACTACTTGACTTAACTAGTTACTAGTTAACTTAGAATAACGTCTATTAATTAATGTTATGCGTAAATTATGTTTCATAGGTCGTCTACATATTAAAAATTGTATATAATTTTAATTTTTCAAATAGAAACACCCATTTTTGACACTTTATTTCGGATGCCTTGGATCAAAGAAGCCAGGAAAAATATATAATTTATGCACTTTTTTAAAAATCCATCGTAGAGTTAGAAGAAGTCAAACTTAGGAGAATCTAATGCTACCTTTATCTCAGTAGTTTCAATTTATATCTTTGAAGTGAAACGGGAACTAAGGAATCACACTGCATATGCTTTTCTTTTACATTTTAAAGTAAACGAGCAGGTAAGACCGAGCTATGCTTGGTCAAAATTAGCTTTGAGTTCAAATATCATGACCTATGACCAAAATGACCCACTAATCAAATTTCCCCGAACATGTGGCTCAGCCCAATTGTCTTCTCGTGCCCGAAACCCGTAGGATATAAAATTTAGTCAAAATAGTCTGAGCCGTTTTTTACATAAAATTAGCTTGACCCACAGTGACCCAAAAATGACCCACTAATCGGATTTTCTCGAGCATGTGACCCAGGCCAATGATTTTCTTGTGCCCCAAAACCGTAAGGATACGAAATTTAGTTCAAATCGTCTGAGCCGTTTTAAAGATAAAAATAGCTTGACCCACTAATCTAATTTTCTCGAACATGTGACCTAGCCCAACAGTCTTCTTGTGCCCGAAAACCATAGGATGCAAAATTTAGTCTAAATAGTCTGAGCCGTTTTTTAGATAAAATTAGTCTAACCCACAGTGACCCAAAAATGGTCCACTAATCGAATTTTCTCGGACATGTGACCTAGCCCAATGATTTTCTCGTGCCCGAAACTCGTATGATACAAAATTTAATCAAAATCGTTAGAGCCGTTTTTTAGATAAAATTAACTTGACCCGCGCTGACCCAAAGACGACCCACTAATCGAAAGTTCTCAAACAATTGACTCAGTCCAATAGTCTTCTCGTGCCCGAAAATGGTAGGATACAAAATTTCGTCAAAATCGTTTAGAACCGTTTTTAAGATAAAATTTGCATATATATATATACAACCACACACAAGATTTGCTCGTATTAGATTATATGATATCATTAAATGTAAGTATAAATATCAATTAATACCATTATCATTAACCACTTCTTACTATTTTATTTGTAGGCCCAGCTGACATCATACCGAGCGACAACGATCATTACGTAATGTGGTACAGAAGAGGAACTTGGGTTGGCTAATACAACTATGTGTCCTATTCAAATGGAAGAAACAACAGTATATTGAAGCTGTATATAGATCCACTTCTTTTATCTTCCAATAAACTTAAAAAAAACTTGAAATCATTGTAAAACTATGCAACATTATTATTTTTCTTTACCTCTTGAATTGTCAATGGAAATTTTAACAAGAAAGAAAAATCATGCATCAAGCATAGATTATGAAACACTTTCCAACACTAACAGAATACCTTAACAATCCTTCGCTGTTTAATAAGGTAAATAAAATACCTAAGGTACACATGAAATGAAATGAAATCACCTTCAAGCGGAGATCCAGCCGTTAAGCATAGGAATTTTTCTCCACGAGGTGAAATGTTTATTGAAAATTAATATTTTAGAATACAGATGTTGAATATTATATTAGAGATTAAAATAAAATTAGTGCAAAGTTAGTTTTTACAATTGCAAAACCCATTTAAAAAACAGGTTTCAGCGATTACAGACCATAGCCATAAATGAACTCCCATTCTTTTGTGCAAGCCTTGTATATAATCTATAGATTTGTATATACTCTATATAATATACTGCCATTTAGTTTAGAATAAGAAAACACATAATACAGTAAAACTTCACCTTCAGCATTTTCTGCCAATAGACGGGAACATATTTGAATTCTTTCGTACAGCGCTGTATATACTACCGTAAGATTTTTTATACACGCCACATATTAAGCTAAAGTTTAATTCAGGCAAAAAAACGCTGAAAAATATTGAAATCACACTTACCAGAAATTATCATACCGAGGCGCCCATGTATCCAGCTCATTGCGTGGTCCTGTATATGATTTTATTTATATT
The DNA here is from genome assembly GCA_963931845.1 of Maratus michaelseni. Classification (NCBI taxonomy): domain Eukaryota; kingdom Metazoa; phylum Arthropoda; class Arachnida; order Araneae; family Salticidae; genus Maratus; species Maratus michaelseni. Next base: position 28,195,904 of record OZ007600.1, on the reverse strand, counting down.
CAACAAACATCTCTTAGTATACTAAATATATTTCAAGCATAACTCGATTAAAAAAAACCTTTAAGTAATTTAATGCTGATACACAGTAATGCATACGAATTCTTTTGTATAGCCCTGTATAAGATGTATAGCATTTATACATACCAAATAGTATGCAAAAATTTATAGTTAAACGCATACCTATAACTGAAACAGCACTTACTGCAATTATCGCTTATAGATAATACTTTGGACTTCGGATACAGTACTGTATCCGAAATATTTTGTGTGTCCCTGTAAATGAACGATAAATGCTATGCACATCATATTATACAACAAGTATCTTGTATAGTAAACTTTATTAATGTATATCAATTTCATTATATTTCAAATAGTGTAACATAATTAAAATACGCTGCAAACAGTTTTCCCCCGTAAACCATTATGTAGCCGAATAATTTTGTGTGGCCCTGTAAGTGAATGATAAATGCTTTACACTCCGTATTCTACAGAAAGCATGTTTTAGTGCACTTTAGAAAATGAAATCAATTTCAATATGTTTGTAATAGTGTAACATGATTAAAATGCACCGCAAACGATTTTTCCCCATAGACCATACACTGGTGTCCAAAAATTAAGGGGCAGTGACGCTTTTTACACGGTTTATTGAATATCTATTAAAATTCTTGACGAATTTTTCTTAAACTTCGAGGATGTAAAGCACATGTTTCACTTCAAGAACAGTAGAAACAGTATACTTCAATTAAAAAAATAATATAATTAAAATAATGTATTAAAATCAAATACAACATTTGCTAAATGTTTCACACATTAAAATCGTGAATTTACAAACACATTTAAAAATATACGTTTCGTTTCGCTTCTGCGAACGTCATCAGGATGTTACAAATAAGTCTAAAATGCCAAAAATGGGCATACACGTGTATGCGAAACGAAACGTAGATTTTTAAATGTATTTGTAAATTCACGATTTTAATGTATGTACCATTTAGCAAATGTTGTATTTGATTTTAATACATTATTTTAATTATAAAAATTATGGTGCAATTGTCCTGTTTTTAATTAAACAATTAATATATTGAATATTTGATGAGATATATAGGCATTTGTATGAAATAATGTATAACTACGCATGCGCGAACTATACCAAAGATTTTTTTTCATGATTTGATAGTCAATTCTATAGAGCAACTCGTATAAAATGACCAGTCAAATATCGTGACAACTCAGGAAGATACCAGCAATACAGTGAGCTAATTGGCAAATTCGAGGGGAAATCCCATTGGATTATTATAGTATCAAATAACTGAGACTGTAACAAATCGCCCTTATTGAGCGTACTATTGTCACCAATAACGTTCAAATTGCTAAAGATGATAGAAAGAATAAAAAAAAAACACCAGTAGTTACAGTTTTGATGTGTGCCGTAATTTAATATGTACTTCACCAAAACTGAGCTTTTTGATCAAAATGTGCAAAAAATGATCATTTTTCGGTCGAATACTATTTTTTAACAGCATTATTTTAAGAATAAAATTGTCTGAAACACGTTGCCTAAAAAGATCTCTTTTTTTCTGTCAATATAATAAGAGTTTCTCTGAAGATGTATATTTAATCAGATAATACAATCTGGAGTGTTTCTGGCGCTTCTGGATGTAACATGAATCATGTAAACAACGTTGGTGTCTCAATCATTTATTTATCAGTGAATGTCTCTTTGGTTTTAACATTCCTTTTTCTCTATTATTTTTCGTAGATAAATGATATAAGAACAGGCTTTAGGTGCTACGCTCAAGCCAGTCCAGGGGGAGCTGAAATCATTTGCACACTATTTAATCGAAGTCTGTATCTTTTGACTAACAGGTGGCGTCTTACAGAAGAAAGTCAAAGTTAAATCAGGGATCTGTTTAGGAAGAAATAGGGTACTGATTTAACAGAATAAAGAAAACTTTTATTAATATATTTTTAAGTTTTGATTCGATTTTCATAAAATTGGAAATGACTCGACAAAATTCTGCAACGATTATATATATTAAATTTCAAACCACTAGGTTGGGTAGTTTTTGCGCTGTTATATGCGGACAGACAGGCAGACAAACAGACAGACGGACGGACCAGACGGTGTCTATAGGTGCTACGTATCTATATAATTACGAACGCCCATTTTAAATGTTCTGCTGTACCCGCCACTGGTTAACTAAACTCCAGAGCCCGATTAAATTTTCTAGGTGACCAAGGCTCAACATCTTTCCAGGGCCCCCCTTTAAACGAAAATAGTAGCTAGAAATTTCTTTCGGGAGTAATTCGGAAATCTTCTTGATTTTTATAAAAATGCTCATAAAAGTCAGATTAACTTAAAATTTCTTTTGTTGTTTGATGCTATGATAAATTAAATATTTCGAAAAATAAATTCAAAGAAAAAAATTTTGTCTATAGCAAATGTAATTTAAGGTAGTTCTCAAATAATTTACTCAACAATGCGAAATTTTTTGACTCATTTTTAAATGCAAAGGCATAAAAGTGGCAGGCTTGGGTGTTGTAGCGATTTGGAATCGAAATGAGTTTTCCATTTTTTGATAAATAAATTACCTACAGAGTTATATGCGATTCTGGTCACGTAACGATACATTTTTTCTGGCTCTTCGGGCTGCCGCGTCTGGAATTCGGTTCAAAGCGCCGAGTTTGACAGTATTTTCTGAAAAATCTTCTGGCTTTACCAAAAAATGGAAAAAAGTGTTTCGATTACAATGTTTTTGAATTAGAACACCTGTCAGTTTCATGCATTTCCGAACAAAAATCAATTTAAAAATCTGTCATAAAGTAGTCGGTTTAGATTTGAGAAGAGCCTTAACCTCATTTTAGAAAACGGAAAAGTACTGACAAGTAGCTTATAGAACAAGCATGTTAAACATGTAGCCCGCGGGCCACAACCGGCCCGCCGACAACTTATGTCTAGCCCGCGAAGCCTTTGGTATTTTACCTGTGTTTAATTTAATTGTTAGAACACGTATGCTGAAAATACATTTTGCACAAACACTCTTGCACCAACCGTAGTCTTAGAGATGGCAAACATCAGTGTTACAAGTTCGGCGGGTGTTTTCTTTATTCAGAATACTACCACTATTTTTAATAGTAATATTTCTCATTTCTTCTGTCATTAAACAAGGGAAATATTTCTCTTCAGAATGCTATTACATTCTGAGTTAAATAACCTCATCTGGCAACATTGATGTATATAGCCAGATATAATTCAATTTTGCATTTTAGCACAAATAAATTGTGGATAAACAATCGAAACATAGCAAAGCGTGAAATCTTCAGTCTGATAATTTAAAGTATTTTACTTATAATATTTATTTGTTTATTATGACGAAACTAATATTTTATTTTACTACTCTCTTCGATTTTACACCACTTTACAAAATACTATGCTGTATTTATTAAATACTAAGAAATGTATTGTAAAATTAATAAAATTTGGCGCTAATTAGGAACAGTTAAAATTTATAACAAAAATCAAAATATAAAAATAATGGATTTAAACGAGTCGCATTGAAAATGGCACAAATTATCCCTTTTGTACCTGACCCAAAACTCCAGAATCTGTCATCCAGGTTCTTCACTTGGGCTTAAGTCGAACATATGGATTTTGAATTTAATCTCTTTAGTATTATTTAGGTTAGTTTTTACGCGTGATCTTTCGGGAATCCGGCAGGATCCTTCTTTCCTTTATTTCATTTTTTTATTGATATACACACATTGTATTGCCAAACTCTCATACATACCAGGATTTATAAAAAATATGCCAAAGTTCTTTACCACTATATGAATAAATATGATAAACTGAAGATGAACATCGCAGGTTTTTTAAAAGGTGACTTACAACACAATTATGTTTGAACGAAAACTGAAATTTTATGTTTGATATGTGAGACACTGTTGGAGTTTGGAAATAGTGTAATATTAAGAGGTGCAACAGCACAAAGGGAAAATAAAACTCACAAAAATCTGGTTAAACATTTGAAAGATAAACTGTCAGAATTGAAACTGATACTTCTTAAAAGGAATAGAGTGCTTTCACCAAGCTTATTGAATAAAATGCATTTGCTTTAAAAGTCTAATTATTGTCTTTATTACATTAAATGTCCCACGAGTCGAAATCATTCACTACGAAATTGAAGAAATGATGTCTAGAGCAGTTAAAGAATTTTGAAAATACTATATAAGCATAAGCACCATTGCTAGAAATTTTTTTTTTATACCGGATAGATTTATAACAGCCAGATATGTGCAAAAAAAGTTAGTGCTTATAAATTTATATTGCATTCGTACGCACATATTTATTTATCGTCAATCTAGAAAATATCTTGGAAATATGGGTAGTGAAGATAAACACATGTACCTTCATATTACAGATATTTGCTTTCCATTATAAAGTTTGAATTGTTAATTTCAAACTGTTAAAAAGGTTGCAATTTTTATTTTAAATCGACAAATTTTGAATATGGATTATTAAAATACCACCAGTAGACAAAGTATTTGGTGTTTTCATTTGAAATTACAGAGTACATGAGTAAACTTCCGCTTCAAGGCAAATTTCATAATATACTTGATTGTAATAGCGTTTTCAAATAGAATTTACTATTTTTATAAAACTGTTTTTAAAAAGAAACTGTATTTAGTTTTGAATATTGCCAGGCATTATTACAAAATAATCAAAGTTGAAATTTTTATAATATACTAAAAATATATTAAAAAATGAATTAAAAAAAGGTTTTTGAATTTCAAGAAGTATGAAAATCAGTTTAATCTATTTACTTTAATGTTTAATGTTGAAATTATTCTTCAGAATTTATTGCTGCAGTTAATCAAAATTCAGTGCGATTCCCTATTAGAGCGAAAATATATGGATATGGGGTTTCCAAATTTCTGAAATTATTCCTCAATCGACTGATTTTTAAAAATATATTGTATAATTGGGCATATTTTAGCTATGTTCGGTAGCGCACTTTTATACGACCTCTTTGAGTAGCGGCAAACCTTTTGATATTTTTCATGTCAAATAAACATAATTTAAACAAGAAAAAGGATAAAATAAATATATGAAATAAGTCCCGCATAGATACAAGACACATTTTATTATTAGTGAATTTTCTGTTTCAAAATATGTTTATTTTTTTCTTGAAGAAAACACGGAAGATTGACAGCTATTCTTTTGCTAGAACAAGATTATCAGACCAGCGTGTACAATCAATTTTTAAAATAAATAATATTTAGAAAATTCAATTAAAATTTTATAGATTTGTATGGTTGATAAAAAGTTATTTTGAGAATTTTTTCGAAAAATTAAATAAAATAAATTATGTATAATAATAACTTTCGAACTTTGCGAGAATATTTCTTTAACATTGTTGCGTTTCGCACGTACAAATTTTATCCTGTTCAATGATAATAATATTATCTACCATTTTTTTGAGGCCCGCGGCTTTGTATATATTGCGTTATTATACATCGTATACACGATAGTCCCACACTTACTTACATCGGAACTTGATTTTTTTTTTCCCCCAGGAGATTTAGGAAATTTCTTCTAAATAATTTTACTTATTTTGGTGCTCCCGTGCAGGGCCTGGCTAATATAGGGAATGCGGCGTAACTGTCCTGACTCCTCCATATGAGGGGATCCGCATGGGGGTGTACACAGAATTTTCGTTAAAGTTGTGCCAAATGTTAAAAATTATCCAAAGGTGACCAAAATTCTTACTTTTTCAAAGATGTAGGGGTGTGGCCTGGCACCCCCTTTTCCGTACCCCATCCCCTCCCCTTCAAAAATAAATAAATAAATAAATAAATAAATAAATAAAAATAAAATAAAACTACATCATCAGAAAGCTAATAATTGAAATTTTATTATAACAACATACGTTGCTAGCCTATTGTTTAAAAAAAAAAAAAAATCATTATTGACGTTATCCTCGTAATAAGGCAAGTTAAAACCATTAAGGGTGGCCAAGTAGGGACAATTTTTAGGCATCTTTTGACATACGGATGGTAAATAGTCAAAAATGACTGAAAGATCTGTATTTACATTTCAAAGGCTCGCATGAACCCTTATAATCCTATACAAAAAAGAAAAAAAAGGACTCTATTATCTTTTAAAGTTGTGATCATCTTTCTTTTATGATACACTGTATATAGTATCTAGTACGAAATTTATGTATGAAATTTGAAATTTATCTTCAGCATAATAAAAAAAAAATTCTATGTTTAAAAAGAGGGCCCCTCAGAATGATGCTTGCCCCGAATCCCAAGATATTCTAAATCGAACCCTGTCCCCAAGTGCGGTGAGGCCAAGACCAGGGACTAGTCACAGGGGCGTAGGAAAGGGGAGGGGCTACCCCCCCCCCATTGGAAATCGAGTCTTTTTTTTTACGTATTATAGTGTATCCTTTAAAGTGAACTTTAAATTCTATTAATTAAAAAATAATAAAAATTATTTTAAAAACATGAAAAAATTATTTAGAGCATTTTTTTTTTCTTTTGTAATGAAATTGCTTCCTTTTTCGAATCCATCTCATTGCCACAATTTTTCATGTACAAGGCAAGTAATACATCTGATTGCTTTCAGAATTGTAATGTTACCAGAAATTTAGACTAGACTAGTCGGGAAAAATATCAAAAATTTTAAGTGTATTTTTTTTTCTTTCTTTTTTAAGTACTATTAATGAAATACTTCTTTCGTGCTCTGCTGTCATATTTCCCAAAGTTGTAAAATTTAATTTATTTCTTAGTGTTTACTTTGAAATAATGAACATACACATTTTTAATTATGAATAAAATTAATTATTAATTAATCCACATAATTACTTATTATAATGAGACGTTTTATCATTAATTGATTTTCTCAGTTTCGCAGTTATTTTGAGCATACTAAGTTAGAAATTATTCGACGACCCCCCCCCCCCCCCCCCGCCCAAACGCACACACACCCCTTGACTGCACCAATGCTATTTTAGTAGAATACTATATTTACCTGCCATGATTCTAGGAATCAAGAAAAATATGTGATAAGATTATCTTTTATGTAAATACAAGAGTGGAAAGAGGATACAATAGATTATTCTGTCCTCTTAGGGGTTGACTAATGTTAATCTCCCCACTGAGTACGTGACTGACTGACCTTCAGTTAAAACAAACATATTTATGAAAAGAGAAGGACAGGACATACCACTCCCAGACCTCAGACGATCAACTTGCAAAACCTTGTAGCAATAGAATTTTTCCATTGAATTGTCTTGTAGTCCAATAAGAAAAAAAACTTCAGTAAGTAATATTCCTTTTTTTTCCATATTTATTTTATATTATTATTATTATTTTTTTTAACTGCTGTATTTAGGGTTCCGTAAATGGGTAATCCCGAATTCATGGTACAAACGTCAAGGGTTGGTACAGGACACTTCAACAATCATTTATTGTATAGGAACCCAGGATCAGAAATCCATTTATTAGTCAAAATTACAGGGCGTCTCACTCGAATCCGAAGTCGCCTTTTCGTAATAATTTTAACAGTAGTGGAGATATTTTAACACATTTCGCGACAGGAGGTTTCCCAGCGACAGGGAAAGTCATGGAAAATCTGGAAAGTCGGGGAAAGTCATGGAAATTTAAAAATATATAGCAACAGTCAGAAAATTTATAAATATTTTCTAAAAAGTCATGAAAAGGTCGGGGATTTTTTTTTTTAAATTTGAAATCATTTATTTTTCAGAAAAGTGTTACTATATTTCTCGCTACATGGCGCATCTGAAAAATCTCTAGACTCTTGTCGGTTGCTAGATCGAGAAATTCCTTCAAATGCATTGCAGTAAAACTATAATATGGACAAAAGTTTTCTACATTTTTGAGACTTTTTCATCACATTTCACATTCTAGACTTTGTTGTATGGCATTCATTTGAAAACTGACAAAGATGAAGTTTTTTTGAATTATAATATTTTATAGAATTTCATTTTGCAATTTTCTTGAAAGGTGCTTGAATTTTCTCCTGGGGAAAGAGTACGAACCCTGTTATTACGATATGAATTTCTGATTTATATATATATATATATATATATATATATATATATATATATATATATATATATATATATATATATATTATGCTGCTTGTTATTTTCTGTTATTCAAAGCAGATTTTGTGTATGCCCGTTTGGCCATGGAATTTTTTGGGATTTGGTCATGGAAAGTCAGGGAAATTGCCAAACATGTTTTGCTGGGAACCCTGGACAGACTTGTCTTTGAATGAATTGTGAGGATATCATTACAGTATGTTCACAGGGGTCTGTCCAGACTTTTTTCACAGGTTCCTGTTTTGTGAAATTGTAAACAGCTTTTTATATTTGTGAAAAATCTAATCATAATTTTGTGAATTTGAAATGGTCGTTATATTCAGGTTTTTGTTTATGCATTTTTAAGAAGATATATGGATATAAAATACATATATTTTCCTTATATATATATGTAAAAGTGACAGGTCAGATTTTACTTTTAAATGATGAATTTGTGAAATGTTTGGTTTAAAAATGGAAAAATTTTGTGAAAAACCTATTTTTAAGACAAATAATTTTGTAAAAGGTTCTGTTTTAGGGAAAATAATTTTGTGAAGGGTCCTGTTTTAGGAAAAATTATTTTGTGAAGGGCCCTTCTTTGAAATGAAGAATTTTGTGGAGAGTCCTTTAAAGAACCCAATTTTTTCCTAAACAGATCCCTGGTTCACTACTATTAAAGTTATGAACGAAAACGCGACTTCGGACTGGAGTGAGGCGCCCTGTAATTTTGTCTAAATAAATGGATTTTTGACTCTTTACCTATACAAGAAATGATTGTTACAGTGTTCTGTACCAACCCTTAAAGTTTGTAACCATGAATTCAGGATCACCTATATCAAACAATATCATAATTGCAATAACAATATCATAATAACAATTATCATATCTCAATTTAACATTTACCAGAGGGCCCGTGCGAAGATTTCGCACTGAAATCTGATATTTTTTAGGTACTTCTCTATTATCCCGTCGACCACTTTTCATAACAAAAAACTACCGCCAAACTGTAAGATTAAACGGCAAAAATGCAGTCCCATTTACTTGATGTCAGAAGCATTATACGTGTTTTTTACGTCATCAAGTGGTTTTTAATTCGACATTTGCGGGTATTTTTCATTATGTTTTACTGATTTATTAGTTATTTTATTAATTAAAATAACAATTGTGTCCTTAAATTCTTTTATTTTATTTATTTATTTATTTTGATATTCCAATGGTAACGTTCTCCCGTTTATTTGGCGATAGTTTTTTGTTATGAAAAGTAGTCGACGGGAAAATAGAGAAGTATCATTTTTTATCAATATGTAATATTTATTAGATGCAGGTTTAAACTTCTAAAGAAATAGTAAGGATAAAAATATCTGCAAACAACATTTAGTGTTTAGTCAAGCCAGAAAGAATATCATCTAATTTATTCCATCAAAGTTAGAGTAAAAACTGATCCAAGATTGCAAAAGGCACGCGCGAGAAAAAAAAAAATTAACAATCGTATTTTGACTGCATTAGAGGATGACGTCATCCGCTTCGGGAAAAACATGGGACATAGAAATAAAATCTAAACATTTCAATTTCGCTTTTTAATCATAAATATAAAATAAACCCGTGCAGTGTTTTTTTTATAATAATTGCTGAGCATCATATAATGTGGTATTTTATTTTATTGGCAACAATAATTTGAGGGAAGCTTTTCATTTCTTTTATTAAAGCAATGCCGATTTAATTTTTGATTTTTAGCAAATTTTAATCAAAAACATGTTTTAACAGAATGTTAAGTGTGCTATGTCAAAAGCCTGTACAAAATCCTTTCATATGCTATCTCATTCGTCGTTCTGCGTTTCTTTTTTTTTCTGAGAAAAAGGGATGTTGACAGGAGAAATAATATATAAGGATCATAAAAACAAGCATAATAACTGTATCATAAACATATCAAACAATATCAACAAATATCATAATACATATCCGATATTTATTTTCAAAGTGTCAAGATGTTTGATATTTTCCTATATTTGATATTTATTTTCGAAATATTGTGCATGATATTTTTGATATCTTCAGTCAAAATAAGTGTAAATGCATTTTTCAACTGTTATTGACTGTGTCATTCTGCAGCCAAAGAACTTTTGTCTCTGACACTGACTTTTTTTAGCCAAAGAAGAAAATAAATATCTTTTCCTAGCTTTATGTTTGAATTTTTATATATAGAATCAATAATTATGTGGGACATTACTTATTCAGAACAACCTTAGAAAGATAAACAGTCTAAATTAGATAATCAGTTATTAATTTACTGCTAGATTAGAATAGAATGTCTTCTGATTTTGGTTTAGTTCAGTTTAAACTACACAACATTTAGGGAACACAATTAAAAAAAAAAAAAAAGCAATTTTGTATTTAAAATTTTATTTCATAAAATATAAAATTTTCTTGATACTAGATACTGTGTCCTATAGTTTTTTTTTTTTTTTTTTTTTTTTTTTATGAGTGCATAAAGTAAATTGATTCTATTTTCAATTGGCTCTTTCAATTTTGTTTTAAATGTAAAAAAAAAAAGAAAAAAAAAAGGAAGAAAGGAAGGAAGAAAGAAAAAACATCTTTAGAATATCGTTTTATTAAGTTTTCATGTTAAGTACCACATTTTTTAGCTTCAAACTTATTAGTAAGTTTTCTATTTTGAAAGTATCGGATAGGTATAAAAAAATAACGGATTTCTTTTTTTTTTAAAATATTATATTTACGAACTCTGGCTGTATTTTTGTTACTTGTTAACACAGTAAAAAAATAATAATTAAAAAAACAAATAAATAATAATAATAATTTGCAGATAAATAATTTATTTTGCTCAGGTTACGCATAAAATAATTATACCTACAGTTTCTATCTACTTCTTTTGTAAGTTGAACGATGTACATTCTGTTTCTGAGATTAGATTGTGTTTCTGTGTGTGATGTTAGTTATGATTTAAAGGGGCAAAAAATGTCGATTTTTAGATTTTTATCCTAAAATGAACTTTAACATCTCTAGACTATTGTCCCTAAATCTATTGACGATCTGATAAATAGTTAAGGAGATGCGGTTAATATTACGTATCTCTACGTAGTCTTGTAATCGTTTTAAAAATTGAAAAAAAAAATTTTTTTTGACGGATTTGCATGTTTTAGACACTGAAGATTCCGAAAAGCATATTTTTAGAAACAAAAAATTGCCGTCCGTCTGTTTGCAAACGCTCTATCTCCCGAACAAATTGAGATAGAGACTTTAAATTTGGTATGTACTTACTATGTAATAATGAGAAGAAGCTTCTTGAATTTCAGTAACCTCGATTATCCGGAACTATTTTTTTCGGACTCTCGAAATATTTGTTCTGATAAAAGTTAAATAAAAACTTTCGAAATTGTTTATTTTAAGGAGGAAATATAAAAAAAAATTAAAAAAACATAAATTTTGCATAAAGAAAGACGTTAATAGGATGATTAGTTGCCGAGATATTTGTAATCCTATTTTCAACACTCTTCGATTTTTCATGACCCTGTATTCCATTCAAATTTCAATTCAAAGATATATTTTAATTGGAAATGAGACGCTTAATCCGACGCAGTAAACCGTTAGTTAATATGATTAACATTTTTGGAGTTATAAGGATGCTTCATTTACGCAACTCAGTAATAGAGCATTTAAAGTTTAGGACGTCATCAAGCCACGATTTTATTCGAATTGCAATGCATTTTTTAAATAGTTGACGCATGTTTTATTTTCATATTTTGTACTATGCATATCCATGATGGGTAAGTATTACGATGGCCTCCAACGACTAGTTTTATTTTTTCATAAATGAAATATTTAAACCCATTTTTCTCAGTTCGTATTCTCTATGTAATCAGAATGCTAAGGCTTCCACAATAATTTAACAATTTGTCTGATTTTTTTTTTTAAATGTATCTTTTGATTCTATGAGAGGTAACTAAGTATCGATTTTTATATATCTTTAAATTTTTTCTTAAACAAAAAAACTGAACTTAAGTATATTCATGCGATTTTTATAGGTTTATTCCACACATATATATATATATATATATATATATATGACCATAATGAAACACTACCGAAACACCAACAAAAACTATGAAATTATGAATTAGAATGTAACAATTAATTGACAACAATAGTGTTCCCCAACACTCTGAATATAAATTCTATATACATAGTAAAAAAAGTATATAAAAAAAAAAAGAGAGAGAGAAGAAGAAGAAATTAAATTAAAAATTGTAAAAATGAAATTTATGGAATTTAGACAGAATCTTCAGGTTCCAACTTCCTAAATTACCACAAATAAAATGAGTGGTTTCATCATCATATTAGCCATAACATTGCTAAAGAATATGATTTTGGGACTATCACACCAAAATAGAGAAATAAACTGTGAAAAAATCATAAAGTTCAAAAAATAAAAACAATATAAAAAAGGAAAGAAACCTTACAAATAATAAAGAGAAAAAAAACTGTTAAAACATGAAGTTCAAAATACAACAAGATTAAAAAGGATATAGGGAAAAGAAAACAACAGTTACCAGATACAGTACATGATCCAAACAGGAGTCAACACTATATGTATAATTACAATTGTTATTTTTTTTTCTTCTGGTGTAATCTTTGTAACAAAATCCCGATACTCAGGTTTGTAGGACTAAGTACCCTGAGTAAAAGATAAAAAAAGGTCCAGTTTGAAATACCAAACCAAAATTAGAAAAAAAAGAAAGGATTTTTAAATTATTAAAAAAAAAAAGAAAGGATATTTAAATTATTAAAAAAATTATTTTGCAAAAAAATATATTAATTTATTAATAATGTAAGGCCTTTTATTATCTGTAATGGTTTTGCGGGAGTTCTTTCGTTCAGTGTGACGTGTCTTTAATAAAATTGTTTTTCATTTATACTAACATGAATTGAATAATGGGATATCATTATGTAAATAATTAACCCTAAAGCGTTTTACTGCTCGAGAATGATTGCTCAAACTAGAAAACTAAGCCTGTAGAGCACAGATGTTCCTCCCGATCCACTTTATTGAGGCATATTAAAATAAATAAATAAATAAAAAGAGTTTGTTTTAATAGGACAAATCTAGCAAAAAGTGTGACTTATGAAATATAGGTGTTAAATCTTGCAATTTCAGTATCGTAAAACTTATCACTCTCTCTTAAACATTTTAAGATATATATAAATCGGTAAATATACATACATATATATTGTATGCTTAAATACCATGTTTATAACTTATGTCATTTAAGATTCAATACCTGTCATTTTGAAGAAAATGTCGACTTTCGGATTTTTATCCTAAAATTTCACACACACACACACACACATATATATATATATATTCCATTATTAATTTTTTTCTCATCTGATCTAATCTTCGTAACAAAAAGTCCGATATTTAGGTTTGTAGAACAAAATACCCTGAGTAAAATAAAAATAAAAAATCCAGTTTGAAATGCCAAAATTAGAAAAAAAGAAAGGATTTTTAAATAATAATAATAATAATAATAAATTATAAAGAAATATATTAATTTCAGGCCTTTTATTATCTGTAATGATTTTACGGGAGTACTTTTGTTCAGTGTGACGTACCTTTAATAAAATTGTTTTTTATTTATACTAACATTAATAATGGGATATCAGTATGTAAATAATTAACTCTAAAGCGTTTTACCGACCGAGAAGGACTGCTTAAACTCGGAAACCAAGGCTGTAGAGCACTGATGTCCCTCCCGGTCCACTTTCTTTCTTTCTTTCTTTCTTTTTTTTAAGAGTTGGATTTAATAGGACAAATCTGACAAAAAGTGTGTCTTATGAAATATATGTGATAAATCTTGCAATTTCGGTATCGTAAAACGTATCACTCTCTCTTAAACATTTTAAGATATATATAAATCGGTAAATATACACATATACGTATATATTATATGCTTAAACACCATGTCTATAACTTCCGTCATTTAAGATTCAATACCTGTCATTTTGACATACAATGACAAAAATGTCGAATTTCAGGTTTTTATCCTAAAATTCCATATAACTATATATATTCAAGCATTGTTTTATTTTTCACATCTGATTTAATCTTTGTAACAAAAAGTCCGATACTTAGGTTTGTAGAACAAAATACCCTTAGTAAAAGATAAAAAAGGTCCAGTTTTAAATACCAAAATTAGAAAGAAAGAAAGGATTTTTAAATTATTTTAAAAAATCACTAGCTGTCCCGCCCGGCGTTGCTCGGGCCCGTAATAATAAATAAATTTAAAAAAATCAACTTTTTATTATTTTATATCTTTAACCTGATTTTGTATGAAATTATATTTTAAAATACAAAATTCGCGAAAAGTTATTGATGTTTAGTGATAAAAGCGCTCATTTTCTTGCTCTTTTTGTCCGAACTCTTTGAAATCTTTATTGGTTATAAATAAAACGGTTTAAAAGCCCGTGTAAAAATTGCGTGAAAAAATAGTGTTATCTAGTTGTAAAATATTTTCTTTTCGCTTTTTTGTTTGTTTGTTTGTTTTCGCATCGGCTCCTTTAACATAGCAATAAAAAAAATAGTTATCATCTTCCAAACTGTTTGAAATTTCAATCGGTTGTAAATATTATTGTATCCAAGCTCTCTGTAAAATTTTACGAAAAATATGCATATTCAGTAGAAAAAACATGAGTTCTTTAAAAAAAAAAAAAGTTTTTAATGCAATGGCCATATTACGCCATCTGTTTTCAATCAACCCTTTTCAATCCCAGTAGGCTAAACAGGTGAGGCCTAAACACGGTTTCCCGTGTCTGAGGGTAGAAGCTTTCAAAAAAAGTTGAAACATGCACAAAGAGACGATTTTCGTGTGGAAAAGAGAGTGTGAATATGACAGAATGCTCTTTTTGCTTTAACTATATACGATCGCGAAACAAAATCACCAATTTTATTGAACGATCGCGATTTTCATGAAACAATCGGCGAATAAAATCGCAAATATCATCAGTCATTCGAGGAAAAAAAAAATCACGTGAGTAGTAGGATAATGAGAGTTCACCGGCAGAAGGCGCAGCCCGCAGCTGAGCAACCGAGCAACCGATAGTGCATTGTTCAGAATCAACCCTCTTTTTCTCACTGTAATCTTTTCATCTCATTTTGTTGGTACATCTGATATTTTGTAGAAAGTTTTGTGTGTAAGAGTATGTTTTAAAAAGCATGTATGTCTTATAGTTATTATAAATAGTTCTATGTGTGTATATATATGTGTGTGTGTGTGTATGTATGCGGGAAAATAGTTCTCTTTGTGTGTGTGTGTGTGTGTGTGTGACTATCTGCTTGTTTATCAAAGTTTTAGAAATATTTTTCATGTTTTTATAACGAAAAAAAAAATATGCGTTAGTTAGTTAAAAAGTTTCACAAATTAAAAAAAAATTATTTTAGAAAAAGTTTCACATTACTTAAAAAATTAAAAAAAAGTACTCAATAATAAAATCAACGATTTTTATTATAACAAAATAATTTACAGAAAGGTATTTACAGATCAAAATATACATCGCGATTTTGCGTTAGCAATACAAATCAACATTTTCTTCTTTATTACAAACGGTATTAATGTCATAATGGCCATATGCTAAACTGCTTATTCCATCATCCAATAAGTAACGCTTGTCGTCAAAGGGACTTAAGCTAATTTTATTTTGAGTTAATGTATATAGGCGATGGTCATCTTGGGCAATCCTTACCTGTTTCTCCATACTTGTTTTTTGTTGTTGAAGGCACTCCAAGTAGTCTTCATGTTTAATTTTCTGCCGAACAATCTGCGTAGATACGCCTTTTGCACGCTTCTTTTCATCTTTAACAGATTTTAGAGAATACATTTTTGATTTCAGTCCGACAAACTCAAGGGCTAATTCACCATTAAGTTCATCCTTAAACTTTCCGAGCGTCTTCTTATTATCCTCAGAGTATAGACGATGAGATTTCGGGTATTCAGAAAAGTCAAACAACTCACGATGCTGCTCCAGATCCTTATAAATATTATTGGTTTGAATATGATACGTTAGGGAATCTGTATCCGTAAAGAGTAAAACTGCACGATCTTTGTATGTTTTCTTTATAAAATTGTAATGGAAATCATACATACAAAGTTTAGATAGTTCGAGTATAGAAAATCCAACATATATGGGTCGGTTCATATGTATGCTAGTTTTTAATCTCTCCACAGCAGTCAAGTCTTCATCATAAGTTTTAAACGATTTAAAAGTAGGCGATGCTACTAATTTTTTGGCTCTTTTTTCACCGTTACAAAGCACAATATTTCTTCTTTTTCGTAGATTTTCCATGGTTTTACCAAAAACAGAATTGTTCATTAACTTAAAAAAGTCTTTCTCAAAAGAAGATTTTGCTTCTTTCCTTTTTTCGGTGTTGAAATTAATATATTTCTGCAACCATGGTCCCTGTTTAAATTTTAAAGCTTTATGCACAGCTGTAATTTTTAAACCAAGTTCTAAATAAAATTTGAGATTACGATAATGGGTTATATAATTTCGTTTATTATTTAAATTTGGTATAAGTTTAGGAGTTCCCACGAATTTCCTATTGTTAAGCAAGCTTCTTGCATAAGAAGACAGCATCTGATCCTCCAAAGTTACTCTCTCAGGGGCGACAGGGTATTCATTATGCAAAGGATGTAAATGTTTCGGGTATTCCATGTCTACCTCGAAAAGATACCCAATTTCGGAGCTATCAGATAAAGATAGAACCCACTCTTCTGTGATATGACTTGTTTCACACCATTCAAAACCGCCATAAGGTAAAAATTGGCTCATAGCCCACCCGTATAAGTTATTGGCATCCCAATACATAATGTAGCTGGGTGCCTCATTTTTCTTATAATCGGGCGTACCAGGGATGTTTGCTCGGGCATATCTTTTACTTATCATGCTAATGCCGCCTCGTATTCCATTTTCAACCATAATCAACATATCTATATCACTGAGTAACTCTAAAGGTGTATCAGACATCTTCAAACAAGCCTGCCATGCTAGCCCAGGTGCTGTAAACAGGTGAGCAGGGTCAATTTCATAATACTGCTGACATAATTTCCTAAAGTTTTGAAACACGTCAGCAAGTAGTAGAACATCTGTCTTCACATAAAGGTTGTGATAATCACCAAGAGTCTTGATATCAAATGTTTTCCATACATTCTGGTCATGTTGGTATTCCTTTTCACCTATAGGCTCATTGGTTAAACTATTAAAAAAGGCAGAAGGTGGAGGAAGCTGTTTCTCAGTAAATTTTTCAAAACAAGTAAAATAATCATAGGGGTAAACCCCTTTCCGTATAAGTAAAGATAAATTATTATTTTGGGGGAAATTTTCTTCAAGTACAGTGAATTGATCAGGTTGAAGGTTTTTAACAAGTTTTTCCAATGACGTAGGCAAAAATTGGAAAGAATCTATAAACACCATCTGAATAGGAGATGTAGGCTTTCTGATTTTAAAGGTGATATAGTTTTCCATAGAAATAGCAATAACATCGATTTCATGATCTTTGAATTTTCCAAGCTTTGTCATAATATGATGACCATCATAGTTTTTCAAGTTATGGAATATAACAGGAATTGTTTTACACTGCTTATAGTTCAAGTTGCATTCCACATGTGCAGCTCCTCTGTACGCACCTGACAGGTGATCATGGTCACGTGTACGTTTCTCATCTAAAGTTTTCTTACAAATATGACAAAACTCTGCTTCTCGAAATGCCTTTTCTTCCTTGGGAGAAAGCTTCATAGGTTTAATACTTTGTAACTTTTCTCCTAAAATTTCTTTTTCTTGCATCATTCGGTTTAAAAAATGATCAACACAGTTTCTACCACGATATACCTGTGCTTTCTTCACACACGTTCCATCGGGGCCAATAACCACATAGGCATAACCACATGGTAAGTGATAGGTTGTTTTCTCGGTATAGGATGCTTTAGAAGAGGGAGGGGCTGATGAAATAGGTATAAGGAGACTCTCAAAGTCCGCATAGATCGTATAGGCAACAGGATGTTGTAAATGAATACCTGTAAACTTTAATATATTATCCTTTTCATTAGGCATCTTTATAGCTTGCGCAACATGTTGAGAACAATATTCATTATGCTTATCCAATAGATCTTGTCTTGAAAATCGATGCAAACATCGATAACAATAGTGTTGTACACCATTATGCTTGGTAAGATCACCTAAAAGTCTTGAAAAACTTCTTATCAAACAATAGTGCTGCTTTTCACCATCACCAACCAATAACAAATTAATCACATCATGATCTTTCTTTTCAGATATATACAGGGGGCAAACTTCATCCTCTTCATAACCAAACACATTAACCCGTAAATTGTTGAGTTGTTCAATAACAGGTATCTTCTGAAGAGGTACAGGGCATTCTACATTACCTAATTTAATATCATGTTCAAAAGGTCGATAATGTGAAACACGTTCAGGTTTTTTTGTATAATCCAAGTTCAGTTTAAAAGCCAAAAGACACCATACTAAACATTTCTTATCTTCGTTTTTTATATTCAACACTGCTTTTTTATCATCGAGTTTTTTAGACAAAGGAATATAGGAACTCGCAGCGAGGGGGTGATATTTAGCAATCTTGAGTTCTAAATGAAGAATTTTTCTAAGTTTCCAGCCAGAACCTCTTTGTACAAATTCTTCAAAGGATTTAATAATCTTCGAAAATCCTTCCTCAATATGTTGTGAGATAGTATCTTCTATAAGTTCGGTCATACACGAACATCGAAAATAACATTGAATTTCTTCAAACTCCTCATTATCAGTCAGACGTTCAAGTGATATTTTTTCTACCATATACCATTTAATTGCACCTTTTTCATGAATTTCACTTATTAAACGTTCTTGTATTTCAGTTTGTACATGTCTATGAAATACCTCTAAATCATTTTCATCACGTTCATCAGGATGCAAAATCACTGTTTTAAACACATTAAGTGCATCAGAATGCTTTATGTTTTTCGACTTTGCATTAGATAAGCTCATTTTACGTTTTACACTCACAAGAGGTGTGCGGGGGTGTTGAGTGCGTACATGTTGTCTCAGATCAAATTTTCTTCTAAACACTTTATCGCAATCACAGCAAGTAAATGTTGAATTCCGATGCGACTGTAAATGCTGCTTCAAATGATCCTTCCGGGTGAAAACTTGATCACATTCATCACACTTAAATGTAGACTGTCCATAGGCATTATGGATTTTCAGGTGTCTAATCAAGTCCGATTTCCTTCTAAAACACTTTCCGCAAGTTTCACAGGAAAACGACTTTTCATTAATATGAATCTTAGTATGTTGATGCAAATTAAAATATGTTGAAAAAACTTTGTCACAAGTGAGACAAACATGCTTTTTTTCCACATTCGTAGGAGTCACAGTCTTTAAAGAAACATCCTCTTCAACTTGCTGATTAAAATTAGAAGAACTTTGAGATATAGTATCTTTTTCTGTAAGAACTTCAGAGAATCCATCATGCTGTATCAATCCAACATTATCATGTGTTTTTAAATGTCTTTGTAGGTTTGATCTTCGTCCAAAAGGCTTCAAACAGATATCACAAGTATATAATTTCTCGCCAGAATGAATTTTCATATGTTGGTTCAGATTAGAAGTGCTCGAAAAATCTTTACCGCAAGTAAGACAGCTAAACATCTTCTTAGCAGATACAGAATCTCCCACAATCGAGGTTTCATCAATAGGCATATCAACATCCATAATATAAAATCAATAAAAAAAACTTTAACTCTTAATAGCAAACAACAGCGATTCGCACTGATAAAAAGCGGGAGCAATTTAAAACACGTTTAACCACTAGCGATATGAATCCTCAAATGATGAAAATCCTAATTTTTCCCCGTCTATTTATACCGACCCGAAGGCAAAGTTGAGTTGTAGTATTGCTTGATATGATTGTTATTAAAGCGCGTCATACGATTTCGGGGGCCTATAAGTTTCTTTCCCCTCTTTATAATATAACATAATTTAACAGATAAACCCGAATGTATACAAATTTAAATTCGTAAATTATATTATATCACAAAATATAAAAAATCCTACAAAATAAAAATAGAATTTAGCACTTACCCCAAAAACACATCCACTTTAGTTGTTAGTCTGCACTTAACTAATCTTTCTTCCTTATCTTTAGTAGGGGGCGCTGCAATCGCCGCGAGAGGCACTGCCCGTCTTCCGGTGTGTGACGTAGTTTCCGGTTTGCGATAAGAATAAACCTTAAATACGCGCGCTTAGTCATTCTTCCCTCGGTCTTACTCGCTAGTAGTTGTCAGTTTCTTGTTTAGACATGTTGGGTGACGTCATTACATGTTTGCGATAAGAACAAGATTATCCCCTTATCAACAGGTAAAAAGCTGCGCTTCAGTGACGTCACAAGTCATATGACATAGCTGATAACTGCACGATTAGCTGATAAAAATTTGTACTAATCATCTATTTCCCTTCAAGTCATTGCATGAGACGGTTGAGCTCCAATAGCTGTATATAAGGTAAGAGTAATTTATATATTATAATAAGATTTTAAATTAATTTAGGAGATGTTACAATTTGATATTTAAAAATTTTCATGCTAAACGAGGTGATTATATGTTGTTCATCATACTAAATCCACAAATTTTAATTCGAAAGAAATATTATTAAAATTATAATCTAAAATAAATTAGCGAAAATGCATAACAAATCTCAACAAAAAGAAGCTAATTATAAAAGGAAATGTACAAAGTTTATAAATTTGCACATGTGTTAAACGCGTTTACAAACCTTATCATAGGCAAAAGTCTAATTCGACTAGCCTATTTGTTATAAGTTTAACTATAAGTCAACATGTAAGATATTTCTAAAAAGGAATCTTATGATTTTTAATTTTCCAAGTTCAGTTTCAATCATATTGTATTAGGTTAATTCAAACTTTGAGATGATTTATAGTAAAATACTTAAATTAAAATGTATTTTTGATAGTTTAAGAATTATAAACTACAACTTTGACTACTTTTTAAAATGTTTGCCTGATAGAAAACTGTGATAACATGTCTATGTTTGAATTTTTCTGATAACATGCCAATGCCTGAATTTTTCTGACAACTTGTCTGTGTTTGAATTTTTCTGCTAACATGTCTGTGTTTAAATTTTTCTTATAACATGTCTATGTTTAATTTTTCTCTTCTTTTGAAATGTATAAACTTTTACTAAACGTGTCTTTCGATTTCATTGAAGAAAAAAGTGATCGATCAACTTTATCAAACCATTTTAATGTTAATATTTTTAAACGAACGCGATTATCAGATAAAAATATATGTAGTTAATTCATATTATTCCACTAAACATTGCATAACAAAAGAATCTTACAAAAATTTCATACTTCAACATTCAAAAATTGACAATATTCACATCTTAATACTAAAAAACAATCCTTATCTTGCAGTATTTCCTGTAACAAAATCTAAAAATTTCATATCAACAAGACCCAAGTCAGAAACTTTACCTAGGAACTTAATACCAATCTTTAATCATAAAGTGATAAAACTGATAATTTTTTAAAAAGTTACTTCTAAATCATCTCATAGATGGCGCTGTTGAAAAAAATTAATTCAAAACTTGTTTAAAAGACTTTAAAAAATTAAATCTAACTTTAAATTAACAAAAACCTGTAGAACAATCACTTTCAGTTAGAAATATTTTAAAAATAATTGTTAATTCTAAAACCGCTCACAGAGGGCGTTGCTGAAAAAAATAAACTCAAAGTTGTTTAAAATATATTAAAAAATAAATCTAACTTTAAACTATCATCAAACTCCAGAAAAATTACTTTCAATTAGAAATATTTTAAAATAATTAAAACTTCTAAAACCGTTCATAGGGGGTGCTGCTGTGAAAAAATCATTTCGAAACTTGTAAAAAATTAATCCAAAACTTATTTAAAACACTTTTACAAAAAAATTGACCAAAATACCGATAAACATCAAGTAGATAATAAATAAGGTGCGTCGCAAGTGGAATGAAGGTTATAGGAAGTGGCAGGTGTGGACATCGGATGTAGCAGGTAGGGATAACAGACATGCTGGAACAGGAAGTGGGGCATGTTTAGACAGGAGTGATCCCGGAAGTAAGACCGGAAATACGACAGGAAGTCGAAGCTGGAACTTCCGGCTTCCACTTCCATCGCGTTTCCGGTCTTACTTCCGGAATCACTTCCTGTCTAAACATGCCCCACTTCCTGTTCCAACATGTCTGTTATCCCCACCTGCTACATCCGGTGTCCACACCTGCCACTTCCAGTGACCTTCCTTCGACCTTGAGGTCAACTGCGCGAACTGCGCTGATGCAGAACCCCCAATTATTATCTACTTGATGTTTATCGGTATTTTGGTCAATTTTTTTGTAAAAGTGTTTTAAATAAGTTTTGGATTAATTTTTTACAAGTTTCGAAATGATTTTTTCACAGCAGCACCCCCTATGAACGGTTTTAGAAGTTTTAATTATTTTAAAATATTTCTAATTGAAAGTAATTTTTCTGGAGTTTGATGATAGTTTAAAGTTAGATTTATTTTTTAATATATTTTAAACAACTTTGAGTTTATTTTTTTCAGCAACGCCCTCTGTGAGCGGTTTTAGAATTAACAATTATTTTTAAAATATTTCTAACTGAAAGTGATTGTTCTACAGGTTTTTGTTAGTTTAAAGTTAGATTTAATTTTTTAAAGTCTTTTAAACAAGTTTTGAATTAATTTTTTTCAACAGCGCCATCTATGAGATGATTTAGAAGTAACTTTTTAAAAAATTATCAGTTTTATCACTTTATGATTAAAGATTGGTATTAAGTTCCTAGGTAAAGTTTCTGACTTGGGTCTTGTTGATATGAAATTTTTAGATTTTGTTACAGGAAATACTGCAAGATAAGGATTGTTTTTTAGTATTAAGATGTGAATATTGTCAATTTTTGAATGTTGAAGTATGAAATTTTTGTAAGATTCTTTTGTTATGCAATGTTTAGTGGAATAATATGAATTAACTACATATATTTTTATCTGATAATCGCGTTCGTTTAAAAATATTAACATTAAAATGGTTTGATAAAGTTGATCGATCACTTTTTTCTTCAATGAAATCGAAAGACACGTTTAGTAAAAGTTTATACATTTCAAAAGAAGAGAAAAATTAAACATAGACATGTTATAAGAAAAATTTAAACACAGACATGTTAGCAGAAAAATTCAAACACAGACAAGTTGTCAGAAAAATTCAGGCATTGGCATGTTATCAGAAAAATTCAAACATAGACATGTTATCACAGTTTTCTATCAGGCAAACATTTTAAAAAGTAGTCAAAGTTGTAGTTTATAATTCTTAAACTATCAAAAATACATTTTAATTTAAGTATTTTACTATAAATCATCTCAAAGTTTGAATTAACCTAATACAATATGATTGAAACTGAACTTGGAAAATTAAAAATCATAAGATTCCTTTTTAGAAATATCTTACATGTTGACTTATAGTTAAACTTATAACAAATAGGCTAGTCGAATTAGACTTTTGCCTATGATAAGGTTTGTAAACGCGTTTAACACATGTGCAAATTTATAAACTTTGTACATTTCCTTTTATAATTAGCTTCTTTTTGTTGAGATTTGTTATGCATTTTCGCTAATTTATTTTAGATTATAATTTTAATAATATTTCTTTCGAATTAAAATTTGTGGATTTAGTATGATGAACAACATATAATCACCTCGTTTAGCATGAAAATTTTTAAATATCAAATTGTAACATCTCCTAAATTAATTTAAAATCTTATTATAATATATAAATTACTCTTACCTTATATACAGCTATTGGAGCTCAACCGTCTCATGCAATGACTTGAAGGGAAATAGATGATTAGTACAAATTTTTATCAGCTAATCGTGCAGTTATCAGCTATGTCATATGACTTGTGACGTCACTGAAGCGCAGCTTTTTACCTGTTGATAAGGGGATAATCTTGTTCTTATCGCAAACATGTAATGACGTCACCCAACATGTCTAAACAAGAAACTGACAACTACTAGCGAGTAAGACCGAGGGAAGAATGACTAAGCGCGCGTATTTAAGGTTTATTCTTATCGCAAACCGGAAACTACGTCACACACCGGAAGACGGGCAGTGCCTCTCGCGGCGATTGCAGCGCCCCCTACTAAAGATAAGGAAGAAAGATTAGTTAAGTGCAGACTAACAACTAAAGTGGATGTGTTTTTGGGGTAAGTGCTAAATTCTATTTTTATTTTGTAGGATTTTTTATATTTTGTGATATAATATAATTTACGAATTTAAATTTGTATACATTCGGGTTTATCTGTTAAATTATGTTATATTATAAAGAGGGGAAAGAAACTTATAGGCCCCCGAAATCGTATGACGCGCTTTAATAACAATCATATCAAGCAATACTACAACTCAACTTTGCCTTCGGGTCGGTATAAATAGACGGGGAAAAATTAGGATTTTCATCATTTGAGGATTCATATCGCTAGTGGTTAAACGTGTTTTAAATTGCTCCCGCTTTTTATCAGTGCGAATCGCTGTTGTTTGCTATTAAGAGTTAAAGTTTTTTTTATTGATTTTATATTATGGATGTTGATATGCCTATTGATGAAACCTCGATTCTGGGAGATTCTGTATCTGCTAAGAAGATGTTTAGCTGTCTTACTTGCGGTAAAGATTTTTCGAGCACTTCTAATCTGAACCAACATATGAAAATTCATTCTGGCGAGAAATTATATACTTGTGATATCTGTTTGAAGCCTTTTGGACGAAGATCAAACCTACAAAGACATTTAAAAACACATGATAATGTTGGATTGATACAGCATGATGGATTCTCTGAAGTTCTTACAGAAAAAGATACTATATCTCAAAGTTCTTCTAATTTTAATCAGCAAGTTGAAGAGGATGTTTCTTTAAAGACTGTGACTCCTACGAATGTGGAAAAAAAGCATGTTTGTCTCACTTGTGACAAAGTTTTTTCAACATATTTTAATTTGCATCAACATACTAAGATTCATATTAATGAAAAGTCGTTTTCCTGTGAAACTTGCGGAAAGTGTTTTAGAAGGAAATCGGACTTGATTAGACACCTGAAAATCCATAATGCCTATGGACAGTCTACATTTAAGTGTGATGAATGTGATCAAGTTTTCACCCGGAAGGATCATTTGAAGCAGCATTTACAGTCGCATCGGAATTCAACATTTACTTGCTGTGATTGCGATAAAGTGTTTAGAAGAAAATTTGATCTGAGACAACATGTACGCACTCAACACCCCCGCACACCTCTTGTGAGTGTAAAACGTAAAATGAGCTTATCTAATGCAAAGTCGAAAAACATAAAGCATTCTGATGCACTTAATGTGTTTAAAACAGTGATTTTGCATCCTGATGAACGTGATGAAAATGATTTAGAGGTATTTCATAGACATGTACAAACTGAAATACAAGAACGTTTAATAAGTGAAATTCATGAAAAAGGTGCAATTAAATGGTATATGGTAGAAAAAATATCACTTGAACGTCTGACTGATAATGAGGAATTTGAAGAAATTCAATGTTATTTTCGATGTTCGTGTAT
The DNA here is from genome assembly GCA_963931845.1 of Maratus michaelseni. NCBI lineage: Eukaryota > Metazoa > Arthropoda > Arachnida > Araneae > Salticidae > Maratus > Maratus michaelseni. The sequence continues at coordinate 28,170,104 of OZ007600.1, read as the reverse complement.
GACCGAACTTATAGAAGATACTATCTCACAACATATTGAGGAAGGATTTTCGAAGATTATTAAATCCTTTGAAGAATTTGTACAAAGAGGTTCTGGCTGGAAACTTAGAAAAATTCTTCATTTAGAACTCAAGATTGCTAAATATCACCCCCTCGCTGCGAGTTCCTATATTCCTTTGTCTAAAAAACTCGATGATAAAAAAGCAGTGTTGAATATAAAAAACGAAGATAAGAAATGTTTAGTATGGTGTCTTTTGGCTTTTAAACTGAACTTGGATTATACAAAAAAACCTGAACGTGTTTCACATTATCGACCTTTTGAACATGATATTAAATTAGGTAATGTAGAATGCCCTGTACCTCTTCAGAAGATACCTGTTATTGAACAACTCAACAATTTACGGGTTAATGTGTTTGGTTATGAAGAGGATGAAGTTTGCCCCCTGTATATATCTGAAAAGAAAGATCATGATGTGATTAATTTGTTATTGGTTGGTGATGGTGAAAAGCAGCACTATTGTTTGATAAGAAGTTTTTCAAGACTTTTAGGTGATCTTACCAAGCATAATGGTGTACAACACTATTGTTATCGATGTTTGCATCGATTTTCAAGACAAGATCTATTGGATAAGCATAATGAATATTGTTCTCAACATGTTGCGCAAGCTATAAAGATGCCTAATGAAAAGGATAATATATTAAAGTTTACAGGTATTCATTTACAACATCCTGTTGCCTATACGATCTATGCGGACTTTGAGAGTCTCCTTATACCTATTTCATCAGCCCCTCCCTCTTCTAAAGCATCCTATACCGAGAAAACAACCTATCACTTACCATGTGGTTATGCCTATGTGGTTATTGGCCCCGATGGAACGTGTGTGAAGAAAGCACAGGTATATCGTGGTAGAAACTGTGTTGATCATTTTTTAAACCGAATGATGCAAGAAAAAGAAATTTTAGGAGAAAAGTTACAAAGTATTAAACCTATGAAGCTTTCTCCCAAGGAAGAAAAGGCATTTCGAGAAGCAGAGTTTTGTCATATTTGTAAGAAAACTTTAGATGAGAAACGTACACGTGACAATGATCACCTGTCAGGTGCGTACAGAGGAGCTGCACATGTGGAATGCAACTTGAACTATAAGCAGTGTAAAACAATTCCTGTTATATTCCATAACTTGAAAAACTATGATGGTCATCATATTATGACAAAGCTTGGAAAATTCAAAGATCATGAAATCGATGTTATTGCTATTTCTATGGAAAACTATATCACCTTTAAAATCAGAAAGCCTACATCTCCTATTCAGATGGTGTTTATAGATTCTTTCCAATTTTTGCCTACGTCATTGGAAAAACTTGTTAAAAACCTTCAACCTGATCAATTCACTGTACTTGAAGAAAATTTCCCCCAAAATAATAATTTATCTTTACTTATACGGAAAGGGGTTTACCCCTATGATTATTTTACTTGTTTTGAAAAATTTACTGAGAAACAGCTTCCTCCACCTTCTGCCTTTTTTAATAGTTTAACCAATGAGCCTATAGGTGAAAAGGAATACCAACATGCCCAGAATGTATGGAAAACATTTGATATCAAGACTCTTGGTGATTATCACAACCTTTATGTGAAGACAGATGTTCTACTACTTGCTGACGTGTTTCAAAACTTTAGGAAATTATGTCAGCAGTATTATGAAATTGACCCTGCTCACCTGTTTACAGCACCTGGGCTAGCATGGCAGGCTTGTTTGAAGATGTCTGATACACCTTTAGAGTTACTCAGTGATATAGATATGTTGCTTATGGTTGAAAATGGAATACGAGGCGGCATTAGCATGATAAGTAAAAGATATGCCCGAGCAAACATCCCTGGTACGCCCGATTATAAGAAAAATGAGGCACCCAGCTACATTATGTATTGGGATGCCAATAACTTATACGGGTGGGCTATGAGCCAATTTTTACCTTATGGCGGTTTTGAATGGTGTGAAACAAGTCATATCACAGAAGAGTGGGTTCTATCTTTATCTGATAGCTCCGAAATTGGGTATCTTTTCGAGGTAGACATGGAATACCCGAAACATTTACATCCTTTGCATAATGAATACCCTGTCGCCCCTGAGAGAGTAACTTTGGAGGATCAGATGCTGTCTTCTTATGCAAGAAGCTTGCTTAACAATAGGAAATTCGTGGGAACTCCTAAACTTATACCAAATTTAAATAATAAACGAAATTATATAACCCATTATCGTAATCTCAAATTTTATTTAGAACTTGGTTTAAAAATTACAGCTGTGCATAAAGCTTTAAAATTTAAACAGGGACCATGGTTGCAGAAATATATTAATTTCAACACCGAAAAAAGGAAAGAAGCAAAATCTTCTTTTGAGAAAGACTTTTTTAAGTTAATGAACAATTCTGTTTTTGGTAAAACCATGGAAAATCTACGAAAAAGAAGAAATATTGTGCTTTGTAACGGTGAAAAAAGAGCCAAAAAATTAGTAGCATCGCCTACTTTTAAATCGTTTAAAACTTATGATGAAGACTTGACTGCTGTGGAGAGATTAAAAACTAGCATACATATGAACCGACCCATATATGTTGGATTTTCTATACTCGAACTATCTAAACTTTGTATGTATGATTTCCATTACAATTTTATAAAGAAAACATACAAAGATCGTGCAGTTTTACTCTTTACGGATACAGATTCCCTAACGTATCATATTCAAACCAATAATATTTATAAGGATCTGGAGCAGCATCGTGAGTTGTTTGACTTTTCTGAATACCCGAAATCTCATCGTCTATACTCTGAGGATAATAAGAAGACGCTCGGAAAGTTTAAGGATGAACTTAATGGTGAATTAGCCCTTGAGTTTGTCGGACTGAAATCAAAAATGTATTCTCTAAAATCTGTTAAAGATGAAAAGAAGCGTGCAAAAGGCGTATCTACGCAGATTGTTCGGCAGAAAATTAAACATGAAGACTACTTGGAGTGCCTTCAACAACAAAAAACAAGTATGGAGAAACAGGTAAGGATTGCCCAAGATGACCATCGCCTATATACATTAACTCAAAATAAAATTAGCTTAAGTCCCTTTGACGACAAGCGTTACTTATTGGATGATGGAATAAGCAGTTTAGCATATGGCCATTATGACATTAATACCGTTTGTAATAAAGAAGAAAATGTTGATTTGTATTGCTAACGCAAAATCGCGATGTATATTTTGATCTGTAAATACCTTTCTGTAAATTATTTTGTTATAATAAAAATCGTTGATTTTATTATTGAGTACTTTTTTTTAATTTTTTAAGTAATGTGAAACTTTTTCTAAAATAATTTTTTTTTAATTTGTGAAACTTTTTAACTAATTAACGCATATTTTTTTTTTCGTTATAAAAACATGAAAAATATTTCTAAAACTTTGATAAACAAGCAGATAGTCACACACACACACACACACACAAAGAGAACTATTTTCCCGCATACATACACACACACACACATATATATACACACATAGAACTATTTATAATAACTATAAGACATACATGCTTTTTAAAACATACTCTTACACACAAAACTTTCTACAAAATATCAGATGTACCAACAAAATGAGATGAAAAGATTACAGTGAGAAAAAGAGGGTTGATTCTGAACAATGCACTATCGGTTGCTCGGTTGCTCAGCTGCGGGCTGCGCCTTCTGCCGGTGAACTCTCATTATCCTACTACTCACGTGAAACAATTTCGTGAAACGATCGTGGAAAAAACGAATTTCTTCGAACAATCGGGGGAAAAATCGCAAATTTCGTCAAGGTGTAAAAAAATCCTGAAATTCGTCGATTGGTCGCAAATTTCTTCAATCGGTCACGAAATGTGCAATTTTTTTCTATATATTAAAATCATTAATGATTCATTGCCAACAAAAGTTGCAACAAGGCTTACAGTGTTCGATCTTTCTTCATCCACAATATTAATGTCAGAGTTTATTTTATTAAAATCTAAAACCTAAAAGAGAATAAAATCCCTTAATATTTGTTGCATATACAGTGGTGGCCAAAAGTGTGGACATTTTTTGAAAGTTTCATGTTTTTCAACTTTGTGTGCTTGTAAAATATATTAATTTTCACTTAAATACAAACGTTTATATATCAAATTGAAGGTAATTTAATGTAAAATTTAATAATAAAAACAGTATTACAATATCTGTATTACAAAAAAAGTTATGGAATTAATAGTAAGATCTATCTTAGATTTGCATTTTTTTAAAGTGATACTTACACAATCAATACTTAGTAGGATAACCCTTATTTTTTAAGACAGCTTCACAGAGTCTTTTCATCGAGTGAACGAGTGTTTGGAGTTCAACTTTCGTAATCACATGGTGCCAAGAATCAATTATAGCTTCAATAAGTTGTCTTTTATTGGATGGACGTTTTTTTCGTACAAGAATTTTCAAACGTCGCCACAAATTTTCAATTGGATTGATATCAGGGCTGTTTCCTGGCCATGGTAATATATCTATGCCTTTATTTTGAAACCATGCTTTGCCTACTTTTGCTGTGTGGCATGGAGCTGAATCCTACTGAAAAATAAATGGTGCGTTGTTGGGGAAGAGATCCCTGATGGAAGGTATCAATTTTGGTTCCAGGACAGTTTCGATGTATTTTTTGGCATTCAGGATGCCATCAATCACTCGAATTCGGCCCACACTATCTGCAAACATACAGGCCCAAATCATGACATTTGTTGGGTTTTTTGCAGTTGCTTCAATGCACTCAGGATGAAGTGCTTCTCCTACTCTACGTCTCACGTATTTTCTTCCATCACTACCAAAGAGCGATATTTTACTCTCATCGCTCCAGATTACTTGCTTCCATTGATTTTCTGACCATTTAATGTGTTCTTTGGCCCACTTAACTCGTTTTTTGCGTTGCTTTTGATTTAAATATTGTTTTTTCCTTGGAATTCTAGCTTGTAGTCCAAATACTGATAACATTCTTCTTATTGTTCTTGAACTTACTGCAATACCAGCTGCATTCATTTCACATCTAATGGCATCTGATGAAATTTTTCTATCTTGAAGGCATAGCCGTTTAATTTTTCTATCGGCAGTAGCACTTGTGCATTTTTTTCGGCCTGATTTGGCCTTATTTTCCACTGATTTCGTTTTTTCATAACGTAAACAGAACTTTCGTACACCAGAACAAGTCACTGAACCACCAACTTGTCTTGCAATTTCAGCATAAGAGAGGCCATTTTCTCTCAATACGACAATTCGGCTTCTTTTTGTAGATGTCCAATTAGTTCTTCTTGTTGATGACATTGTTTAAAATTAGTTTAATTAAAAAAAGGACTTTAAATATTCAAAAACAGCAACACTCTATTTAATTGTACTAGTATGCATCATTCCGCAAAATATTTCCACAACAATAACTCTTTTACCATCCAAATAACCTAAACTATAGTTACAGACATTTGATTGGTCCTCAGAACAGTGTTTGTGATTGGCTAGTACACTTTTATTACAAAACACGACCTCATTCAAAACGATTTGTTTGTTAGTTCTACTAAAATGAGCATAACTTTTTTTGTAATACAGATATTGTAATACTGTTTTTATTATTAAATTCTACATTAAATTACCTTCAATTTGATATGTAAACGTTTGTATTTAAGTGAAAATTAATATATTCTACAAGCACACAAAGTTGAAAAACATGAAACTTTAAAAAAATGTCCAAACTTTTGGCCACCACTGTATATTTGTTATTTTTATTTTTATAGACATCTTTGTTTTCATCTTAATAAAAGTAAAATTCAGTTCTGAGCTCATGGAATCTGTTGCAAGGGTTACCCAAATACGCATTTAAACAAAAATATTGAAATAATTTTGTCTCACGTAAAATAGCCTTCTTAAATTGTCTTGTTCACGCCTTATTTTAAATATATTTTCATTTTTCTGTTTCACGATTCTTTTCTCTCTCTCTCTTTTTTAGGTGCGTTCGTAATTATATAAATACGTAGCAACTATTGTCATCGTCTGGTCCGTCCGTCTGTCTGTCCGTCCGTCCGCCTGTCTGTCCGTCCGTCCGCCTGTCTGTCCGTCCGTCCGCCTGTCTGTCTGTCCGTCCGTCCGCATATAACAACGCAAAAACTACCCAATCGAAGGGTTTGAAACTTAAGATATATTATCTTTGCAGAATTCTGTCGAGCCATTTGAAATTTTATGAAAATCGAATCAAAACTTTAGAAGATATTAATAAAAATATTTATTAAGAAATTAAGCGACCGAGATACTTATTTCATGACAGAAATTAATTTGCAGACGATGTAATTCATTTCACTGAATTAAAAATCATCAAGATCTGAATATTTATGTAACTAGCTATAGTACGAACGCACCTCGTTTGTCACATTTGGCGTACAATTTCCAACTTGTTTTAATCTTTTGTCAATCTAATGCCTGGTAATTGCCCTAAATGTAAATTGTATTCCATAATACCCTAAGGGGCTGTTCATAAATGATGTCACACTTTTTTTCAATATTTTTGATCCCCCTCCCCCCTTAGTCACAAAGTGTCACATTTCACCATACCCCCCCCCCCCTTGTCACATGTCACGCTATATTACATAGACATACACTTGGAGTTCAGAAACAAAGGCCTACATTATTGATCATGTTTCAAATTTTGTTTTTTAACTTTAACTATAAGTTTTAATGACATATAAAAATTATTCGTGTATTTATTTTGTATAAAATAAGATTAAGGTTTACGACAAAAACATAATTAATATACAATAAAATAATACAGTTAGTAATAATATATATATATATATATTTTTTAAAGAAAGGAATATAAGTGTAAACAAATCACGTGAAAGTTGTTTTAGTCCGATTAAAAAGTCCCCTCAAATTCTGGTAATTTCAAAATAACTTCAAAATTTAATCTGCTGATTTTAATGATTTTATTTTAACCAAAATGTGTGATGTCACACTTCTTCTTACCCCCTCTAACCCCCTTGTCACAAACTGTCACAATTTCATGAACCCCCCTCCCCCCCCCTCTTCAAGCGTGACATCATTTATGGACAGCCCCTAAGTTCCCCTATATTTATTTTTCCTTTCTTTGTGAGAAACATATTAATATTTTACGCTTTTTCCGTTTCAGCTAAGAAAAATGCATAAGATAACGATGTTGATAACTATAGCTTGTTTACAAGCTGTTAGTGCCTTCACCTGCCCTGAAGACAGCCACACATATTATCATGCTGATGTTTCTACGGGATGCCAGGTGAGAAAAATATCATATCTGTATTACAAAACAAAAGCATGTAAGTTGGTAACGTTGACGTCATATTGACGGTGACAAACTTCCACTTTTATTGCAATTTTAGGTAGATTTCGTAAGAAATACTACCTATTATATTCTCCCCTAAGTTGGAATTTTTGAAAAAAAATTTGCAGATCTACGGCGATTATGACTCCCAGAACCACCCCCAGTTCAAAACTTTATATATCTATCTATGTCACTTTTTTATGGACACGATAACTCCCATAATTCTGCACAAATCTCTTCCAAACTGATACATAAAATCAAGGGGCATAAAATCTTGGTCAAGTTCGTTAATGGGCAAAATCGAACCAAGGAGAGCGGGGAATAGGGGGGCTTTTTGTGAAAACAGAAAAAACACCATAATTTCTTAATTATGATACGTATCGAATCCGTTTAAAATTATTATTACTTCTAAGAAAAGTTCCGAAAATTTATGCATGACAGATTTTTTATATCATTAAAAATGGTCCCAACGGGGGGGGGGGGGGGAAGGGGGCTTTTAAAAGAAAAAAATTCATAACTCCGTCAATTCAGAAGATATCAAATACGCTTATTTTTTTGTAAATTTTCTTAATATTATCTAAAACTTTTATATTGACAAGTTTTTTATAAGACCAACCCTTATAGCAAAAAAAATAAAAATAAAATAAAATAAATAAATAAAATAAAATCCTTGCCGACTCCGCTTGCAAACAAGTTAGGTTTCGAAGTAGGCGTTTCCAAATGCCGCGTCATGGCAGAAAGGTAATTTATTCCGCAATTCCCAACAAACAGACGCCCAACGGTCTGCGTCTTCGAAATCTACCTGTGCCTGTAGGCCGAGCCGTCAGAGTTTTTTTTTATAAATTAAATCTGAAAAATTTTCGATAAAAACGTCAAAAAGCGGGGTATTTTAGCGCGGCTTTGGCTCATGTCTTCATATATTAAATATGCATACTTTTTCACGAAATTTTAAAGAGGGTTTTGATACAGTTATATTTATAACCGATTACAATTTCAGAGAGTTTAGACTAAAATAATTATTCCTTTTCTTATGTTAAAGGACCCGACACGAAAAAAACAAAGCGAGAAGAAAACAGTTACAACTTAGAGATCAATGTTTTTTCACGATATTTTTAAACGGGCTGCAAAACCGTTATATTTATAACCAATAAAAATATGAAAGACTTCGGACAACAAGAACTATTTTTTTTTTTGAAAAACTGTGATACGCCCCTACGTGCAAAAGAAGAATATGTCTTCTTATGAGCGCTTTTAACACTAAATATCAATATTTTTTCGCGAATTTTTCATTTAAAAATATAAACTCATTCAAAATCGGGTAAAGATATAAAATCATACACATGTAATGATTATTTAAGGTTATTATTACTTGCACGGGCAACGTCGGGCGGGTCAGCTAGTAAATAAATAAATGAAAAACGAATTTAAAAGATATTTAATCGAATTACGCGCTAAAATGCTGAAATAATCGGAAATGCAATCGTTGATATAAATAATAAAATCTTTCGCGATTGGCCATTGGCAATTGCCAACTTGGCATATACGAAACGATCAAACATATCCTTTGGTGTAGTTGGTGGCAATCTAAGAAAATATATTAACTGTATAAAATATATTGTAGTTCTGAATTAAAAAATGATTTTCATCTACGTTCTGTACACTTGACAGCATATCGGACATCTTTAACCCAAGTAGACCGGTTTGGATTACCCTGGTTCTTGTAAAATCTACAATCTCAACTTATTGTTATTCTGATTATTTCATAGTTTTAGCGCGTAGTTCGATTACATACATGTAATCGAAGTTTAAATAAAACGCTAAGGTACGTGGCGGCGAAAAAGCGGTTATTTCTCTTTTGACAATAGCAACGAGTAATTCTAATATTAATGAAAAATTTCTCATCCCTCGAATACCACTTATTCCAACAGACAATAATATGCCTTTTACATTTAAGTGTATACAATTTCCTATCCGACTTAGCTTTTTCAATGGCTATAAATGAAGGCCAGGATCAAACCTTTGACAAAATACTTTAGATCTGTCAAAACCAGATTTTAGCCTGGAATGGAGAATTTTCAAAAAATCTTACCAGCTAAGGATTTATTTTACTAAGCCAGCAAGAAACAACATACAGTTGAAAATTGTTATGACAGAATTTACGCATCTGCAAAAATAATTCATTACCACTATAATGCATTTTGATAATTTAAAAAAATAAATAAAATTAAGAAATATATACAACAGAGGAAAGTTTCGTATAGGATAGAACTTACTACCATATTTACATTGCGACAATTTGAAGAGTTGCAAAATATAGCTAACAAGTAAAAAACATATATTCTATAGCCTGAAGTTTTTAAAATACTTCTTAAAGATTCATTCGCCTTGTCATTGTCAGTTAATCAACTCGCCAGAGGCCACGCGCCATTACATTATTTTCCAAGTAAAATAATCTAATTCCTTAACCCTGATTTTAGCCATGGTCAGTTGTATGTGGGTCTTTCAAGAGTTAGATACTTCGATTCAGTTACTGTAATACCTCCGAACTCTGAAATTTACAATTGTGTATATAAAGAAGTTTTGATGCTGTATCCAGTAACTATCTTGTGCATGCAAAGACTTTTATATGCACGATGCTGAAAAAATACCTCTGTTTTCATTTTTCTAAATGGTGTCCATATCTTATGACGTGTATTTTATTTCAAAGTACCCAGTCCTACGTGGAGAAGTTTTTATGCATCGTATTCATAGATATAATGCTGAAATCCTGAAATTCATGTATTATCCATATATCTCAACCAGAGCGCAGATGCTCTGCGCTAGTTTAATAGTAATATTTATTTACAATGGATTAGTACCAGTATCATTTTTATACGATGATTGTTGGAAGGATTAGCGTGTGTAAGTGGGGATCTTTTCCACCCTATAATTGCACCCAAGTTACAGCGCCTAGAATACATAGTGTGGAAACCGGCTACAAAATAGTACTAAAAAATTGTATCCAATAAATGTACAACGTTGCTGAAAATATTAGGATGGGTTCGCAGCGCCATCTGCTAGCTCTTGACATTGTATTAGAATGTTTCGGCTGGTGGTAAGTATTTTAAATACTTAAACTATATCATTTTCTCCTCTGACTTAGTGATTTTTATAAGTTTTTTTTTAAATTATGAAAGCATGGCTAAAAAACGTGATACGCATTTTTTTGTCTCTAGTTGCAACATTATCGTATTCAGGACCTGATTATCGACGGAGCACACTTACACCAGTAAAATTTAATAGAAATTTTCGTTTTATTAAAACGCCCTATTGATGCAAAATTACTACCATGAATAAAGGAAATATTTCAATTCTTTTTTACTGGTGGAAGTGTGCCCCGTTGGTAATCAGGCCCTGATCGTAGGAGCACCGTTGCACATTTATAGGCTACAACTTTTTAGCACTTTTTAAAGCATTACACCATTTGCCGGTTTCCACACTATGTATTCTAGACGCTGTACCCAAGTCATATAGGGTATAAAAGAAAGCTGCGCCGCCAAGTGCCTGAGGAGCGTAGGCGACTACTGAACCCAAGTCCTGAGGGATTTTATCGAGCACGACCGGATTTGTCTCTCCTTATGCGCTTCGGCGGCCAGAGGACCGCCACCTGCGGAACCCTCCAACCTTAAAGCCACGTGTCGACGACGTAAGTCGTTGCGATACGCGGTGAAACCCAGTAGGGGAGTCACCACGAGACACTTGGGGACAGGCCGGCGTCCCTCAACAGCTTCGGGGGTGGACACCCAGAAGGGACCCCTAGGCCTTAAGTCGGGTTTTTCCGACCCGAACTTGCTTTACCAGAACTCGAGGGATGTGGAAACCTATGGAGGTAGTCACAGTACCCTCTCGTAGTGGAGTCATATATAGGTATGCCAAAATTCTTTGAAACATTTCGAAATTCCATGAAAAATCAAGTAATGGGGGTACGAGTCAGAATCACGAGTGCAGGTTTGGAGGAAAATGTTTTTCGTGGTCGAAAGTTTTGTTTAAGGTGGTTCTCAAACGATTTGCAGAACAATGGGAAACTTTCTGACATATTTTCTGACTCATTTTTTAACGCAAAGCCATAAAATTGGCAGACCTGACTATGGAAGCTATTTGGAATCGAATGAGTTTTCCATTTTTTGATAAACTACTTTTCGAGTTATAAGTGATTCGTGTTACGTGACGACACATTTTTCTTATTTCTCGTATTGCGGTACTGGAAACTCTGTTCAAAACGCCGTCTTTGACAGTATTTTCTGAAGGATCTTCTGCCTTTAACATAAAATCGAAAACGTGTTTCGATTACAAAGGTTCTGAATAACACCTGCCAATTTTATGCCTTTCCGAACAAAAACGAATTAAAAAATGTGTCTGAAAGTAGCCCCTTTGGATTTGAGAACATCTTTAAACAAAATATTAGTTGAAAAAGATGCTCATAAAAAGGTTATACCTTCAAAGCTGTTATTTTACAGAAATTACTACAAAATTTCAACTCCTGCACTGTTAGCATGGATCACACAGGGACCGATTTAGAAATTTGGGGGCCCTAAGCACAGATGCGTATGGGGGGGCTCCCCTCCCACAGATTCTTTGAATAAAAAAATATAATATCGAAAGCAGTAGTTATTAAGATAACCACTATTGGCTTTGATAATTTCTCTAAAATATTAATTAAAAAAATATAATGTGATAATCATTAATTTACTTTTAAATAATTATTTGATAATTATGAATTTTTAATTGAATTTTATAATAAACTTACCGCAGTACCAAGCTATAATTATTTAAAATATTAGAATATCCTATTAATCAAACAACCTTTTCTTTCAAATACAAGCTTTGTATGGAAAAAAAAAAACTAAATTTACACAAATAACTAGAAGAACCACACAGCTTTGTCCATGTTAACCATGAGGGCCTTACATGTAAAATAAATATAAATGAAATAATATGGCGATACCAAAAATGGAGTTCTGTACATTACTGCACATAAATTGTTCAAAGACAAACAGCAAAAAATGAAGTTCCTTTGACATATAATAGAAAATCTCTGACAAACAAATTTTTCCATTTTAATTTTGTTTTTTGACAGTTAAAACTGTTTTGGCCAATAATTAAAAAAAAATTTAGTAGCATTTGGGGGCCCCTGAAAATTGGGGTCCCTGGGCCCGTGCCCCGAATGCCCTGCCGTAAATCAGGCACTGGGATCACATTTAAATTGTGTTGGTGTTTTTGTTACGGCCGATTATGTGCATGAGGGACATAGACCTGAGGGGAGAATGCCCTCCGCGAGGGTCTGTCTAAGGGATCCTCTATTTACGTAAGCTAAGCAAGATTCGAAGAAAACCACAGAAAACTCCGAACGATTAGGCCGACGGGCGCAACGTGGGTCTGAACACAGCACCTCCCGTCTATCAGCTTTGAAAGCAGAACCTCTCAAACCACTAGTGGAATCACATTCAAATGGTACTCAATCTTATTCTGCACTTTGAATGTGGTAGTATTATATTCCAAAATCGTCTAAACTAAAAAAAAAAAAAAAAAAAAAAAAAAAAAAAAGATGACACCATATATTTTAATTGCCACCAAGAAATACGAAAATAACCGTTCGATCGGGAATTATGTGTTCTTTCAATTTACTGCAGTAATAGAATGGTTTGTAACTTCTTATCTTGAGTGTTTGATGACATTTTAAGGTGTGAAGATATAGTGCCATCTGTGGAAATTTCCGGGAACTAATTTTTTTTTAACTTAAAAAAAAAATTAATTGTGAGAATTATTTCCGATCAGGCTGCATTTATGAACGCAAACAACTACTCTCTTAAAACGAAAGAGCCAAAATAACTCAAGTTGAATCGAAATCCACTCATCTCACGATTTGAAAGTCAGCTTCTCATGAAGAGTTGAAACAACTCGAGTGAACGAGTTGTTTTTAAGCAACTCTTGATTGAGTGATCTCTATTTTACTCATACTTGAGTTAAATCAAATCAATGAAGGTTAAATCCAGTAGCACTTGAATGATTTATAACTAAGTCATACTTGAGTGAAATGAAGTCCTTTAAGACTAACTCCAGTAGCACTTGAGTGATCTGCAGCCAACTCATATTTGAGTTGATTATTTTTTTTTCAAAAAAAAAAAAAGTATAAGTTGCATGTTGAATGTATACATATATGTGTACATTCAATAATTAAGTGAAAAGTGTCATTTTATATTTATTTATTTTGTTGTTGTTTTTGAGCTGCTTGAACTATATACCCCCCCCCCCCTTGATCCAAAAAGAGAATTTTAAAGGAATACTTGAATAGATAAGAATTTATGCTGTTTTAAATACTTTAATCATGGGTTTTTTTAACATATATAATGATTATGTTTTCTATGCAATATTATTAGATATATTGCATGATATTTTTCAGTTTATATCAATATTATCATTAAATGTTTTAATCCTAATACTATTTAGGAATATTCACACAGTGAATATACGGGAATGGAGATATTTACTTTATTTTTAACAACATATGATTAAAAAAAATATGGGATTTATACAGCTTCACAAATCAAGTATATTTATTTTAAAATATTTGAAAAACAGTATATATACTAATAAAGCTACTTTTCAAAAGTTTTCGTCAACATGAAATTGATATTCTAAAGCTTTTCTTATATATTTGAGATACATTTAAAATAATCTAACTCTCAGCAACATAAAATGACTCAAACTTATGTATGCGCATTCGAAAAACAAGGCAGGTCAATAAAAATATCCAGGAAAAATTTCTTCAGACTGAGAATAAAATAAGAAATATAATTTGTTTATTTTAAAACAATACTTTTAAAGTCAGACAAGTCAATTTCCAATTTATAGTATTATGAAAGTTAGAGTTCTGAAACATCACTAAAAAATATCTATAAACAAACGTACAGTACCGCCGAGACATTTTCTTTAAAAGATTAAATTGCTACTAAATGCTATTTATAAATTATATTTATTGAAACAACATTAAAAAAACTTAAAATGAGAGGCAAAGGATTTGTATAATTATATTTTAGAGCATTTTTTAATATTTATCCTTCCAACTCAAAAAATCTCTAAATGTTCGTTCGTGTAAATAGTCCTAAATGTTAGGTTTAAGACATATTTGTTAAAAATATTGATATAAACTGAAAAATATCACGCCATATATAAAGTAACAATAAATATAAAACAGTATCATTATAAAAAACATGATTAGAGTATTTAAAACAGAAGAAATTCTTACCTTTTCAAGTATTCCTTCTTTAAAATTGCCCCTTTGAACAACGCGAATAATACTTCAACGGTGAGCAACGTGCTGTAGCCGTGTTAACTACACGCCAGACGGAGGCGAAATGCTTGCCTCTACTCGATGACGTCACAACGCCTGTCGTCTGCTCAGCGAATGGTCACGTCAGCCGCATTGGCATATCCGCTCGCCAATGAGTGCTTTTTTTTATCGAGATGAGTTGTTTAGTATTCGCTCTTCTGGAGTACATTAGAAAAATAAAAATTCAAATCAAGATGAGTGAAACGTTTAAAAATCAACTGATTCACGATCCAATAAATTACAGCTCTTTTCTGAGAAGCCAAATCCACTCTTTCGTTTTAACAGAGTACTTTTTATTGTCTTTGAATTTTAAAATGTGTCAAGGATTTTTGCCCTCCCCCCCCCTTCTATTATGATGGAGAATATACAGAGGGTGTTTTTGTTACAAGTTTGCAAAATTAAATATATAAACAAAGAATTTTATTTTCTGATATGTTCAGTCTAATAGCCTTTTTGTTGAACACCGCAATCCACGGGAGACACGTCGGGGGGAGGGGGGGACTTAGGGATGCATTCAAATAGAATAGTCTCAATTCCGGTTTCATTCCTCATTTTTCAAAAAAAATACAGAAGTAAATTTAGAGGTATGGCTCGTAGCCTTATCCTGATGGAATATCTTCTTTGAAAACATCAGAGTTAATTTTGACTGTGGTTGCAGGAGACCTGATGCCTGAGCATTCAATATTCAAGGGTTCTAAGATAATATATTTCCTGCGTGATCACATGATACGAATACATTAATTGGCACTAGGTTTAATATTATAAAGGGTAAATTCCGTTTTGACACACACACACACACACACACACACACACACACACACACAAAAAGAGGCTTTAAGATGGTTTTTAAATTTTCTGCTCAACATCGCAAAACTTTTAGACTCATTTTTAAACGTAAAGGCATAAAATTGGCGTGCCTGACTATTGAAGCGATTTGGAATCGAATAGCGTTTTCCATTTCTTGAAAAATAAATTATTTATCGAGTTACAATTGATTCTTGTCACGTGAGGCAAGTTTTTCCTCTTTCTCGCCCTGCCGCGTAAGGGATTCGGTTCAAAACGTCGACTTTGACAATGTTTCCTGAAAGATCTTCTGCCTTTACCAAAAAAGGGAAAACGCCATTCGATTACATAGTCTCTGAATAAGAACACTTGCTAATTTCATGCGTTTCCGAACAAAAATGAAATCAGTTATGTGTCAGAAAGTAGCTCCTTTACATTTGAGAACAGCATTATAATGTTGTATTTAAATATTTTATTTTATCTGAATATTTCTGACACACTCAGTGATTTTATTTTATTTAGAAATTTGTTTTTCCTATTTCAGGTGTACCATCTTTGCCAGAATTCTCAATTGCAAACATTCACGTGCCCATTCGGACAAGCCTTCAACCAAATAACCTCGCAGTGCGAAGGCGCATCAAGTGTAAACTGCATTGAAACCTTACACGATCATTCATACCATCAACATCACAAGCGTTCAGTTAAACAGACCCAGAATGTCAGATACCGAAAGCAATTTAAAACTGCATTCGAAACGAAGGTTGAAGAAAAACGCACTAAAAGAAGTAGCATGATTGCAGAAGTCCAGGAAGCACGAAAAAAGTTTTCCGATCTTGCTCATGAAAGGCAAGTGATTGTAACTAAAAGAAGAAACATGATTTCAGAAGCTCAGAGGGCACGAGAAGTGTCTTCCTATTTTTCTCTTGAGAGGCAATTGGTTGTAAAGTACTGTATACACTTCGAGTCATGCAATTCAAGTCGTCATGCAAATGTATCAAGTATACCCTTCTTGATTCCAGACTTGGATGTAGCAAATCATGACCTTTCAAAAACCGAGACGGAATTTTTACAATTAAAGCATATCTTAAAAAGCTCGAAGCCATTGGAGGATAGGCTCCGTGAAGATTTTGGGCAATATTTCGATATAAATACGGATGAATTTCTCACATTTGTCTTTGATGATATGTTGATGCCTCTCCTTGAAAAGGATGAACATCTTGTCATTAAAGCAATAACAGCAAAATATCATGAAAATATTGGTAAGGGAGGTAAACTACTTATAGGCATATTTAGTAGTAATGTTACCAGGACACCAGAAAATATGCAGGTTGAACAAAGTTCGATAAGTTCTCCTCTAATTGGCATTGCTGAATTATACCAAATGATTCTAATATACTGCAAATACTATGGATCATGCAATTCAAGCCGTCTTGCAAACGCATCAAGATGGGGTACAGAAGATTTAGCTAAATGGGATGTAGCAAAACTTGAACGTGAATACCCAGGCATGAGCATTCATGCACTATTAAAGATCTTACACGAGCATAAGGAAATGGCGGATATACTTCGTCAAAAGTTTATGTCGTATTTCAATATAAGTAAGGATGCATTTCTCACAATTATTTTTGATGTTTGATGATATGCATCAACTTAACAAAGCTTCACCTATGCACGCTAAGCTACTTTATACAGAAGCTATATATCAAGAACAGAATTTTTATAATTAAAATGCAATGTAACCGAAAACCCAGGCATGAACATTTATGCACTATTGAAGATCTTAGACGATCATAAGGATGGAAGATATATACTTCGTCAAACATTTATGTTGTTTTTCAATATATTTGAGGAAATATATTTCAATATATTTGAGGATGCATTTCTCGCAATTTTTTTTTTGTATTTGATGATATGTATAATTCAGAAAAATTCACTTTTGGACACTAAGCTACTTTATACAGACCAAGGTCAAATGAAGAATTTTTATAATTAAAATGCAATGTAAGCGAAAACCCAAGTATGAGCATTTATGCGCTATTAAAGATCTTTTAGACGATCATAAGGAAATGGAAGATATACTTCGTCAAACATTTATATCTTATTTCAATATATTAGAAGGATGCATTTCTCACATTTTTTTTTTATATATTTGATGATTTGTATCAAATTCACGAAGATTCATTTTTACACGCTAAGCTACTTTATACAGAACAAAATCAAGAGAAGAATTTTTATAATTAAAATGCAATGTAACCGAAAACCCAAGCATGAGCATTTATGCGCTATTAAAGATCTTTTAGACGATCATAAGGAAATGGAAGATATACTTCGTCAAACATTTATATCTTATTTCAATATATTAGAGGATGCATTTCTCACATTTTTTTTATATATTTGATGATTTGTATCAAATTCACGAAGATTCATTTTTACACGCTAAGCTACTTTATACAGACCAAAATCAAGAGAAGAATTTTTATAATTAAAATGCAATGTAACCGAAAACCCAAGCATGAGCATTTATGCGCTATTAAAGATCTTTTAGACGATCATAAGGAAATGGAAGATATACTTCGTCAAACATTTATATCTTATTTCAATATATTAGAAGGATGCATTTCTCACATTTTTTTTTATATATTTGATGATTTGTATCAAATTCACGAAGATTCATTTTTACACGCTAAGCTACTTTATACAGACCAAAATCAAGAGAAGAATTTTTATAATTAAAATGCAATGTAACCGAAAACCCAAGCATGAGCATTTATGCGCTATTAAAGATCTTTTAGACGATCATAAGGAAATGGAAGATATACTTCGTCAAACATTTATATCTTATTTCAATATATTAGAGGATGCATTTCTCACATTTTTTTATATATTTGATGATTTGTATCAAATTCACGAAGATTCATTTTTACACGCTAAGCTACTTTATACAGACCAAAATCAAGAGAAGAATTTTTATAATTAAAATGCAATGTAACCGAAAACCCAAGCATGAGCATTTATGCGCTATTAAAGATCTTTTAGACGATCATAAGGAAATGGAAGATATACTTCGTCAAACATTTATATCTTATTTCAATATATTAGAGGATGTATTTCTCACATTTTTTTTTTATATATTTGATGATTTGTATCAAATTCACGAAGATTCATTTTTACACGCTAAGCTACTTTATACAGACCAAAATCAAGAGAAGAATTTTTATAATTAAAATGCAATGTAACCGAAAACCCAAGCATGAGCATTTATGCGCTATTAAAGATCTTTTAGACGATCATAAGGAAATGGAAGATATACTTCGTCAAACATTTATGTCGTGTTTCAATATATTTGAGGATGCATTTCTCACAATAATTTTTTGTTTTTAATGATATGCATCAAGTTAACAATCATTCACCTTTGCGCGCTAAGCTACTTCATACAAAAGCTATAGATCAAGAGCAGAATTTTTATAATTAAAATGTAATGCATGCAAACTTGAAAATTAATACGCAGGCATGAACATATACGGAAATATAATTCTAGCAAGGGAACCATTTTTGTGAAGCTCGTCCCTTCCCAGCATTGAGACGCTGTGCATTTTATAGAGCTATAGACCAATGTTAGAGAACCAATAAAATTTGTCGCACAAAACTTATTTATTGATTTTACAGCAGCCTAACTTTCTGAAGATTCAATTTTTGACAGCACTTATCGGACTAAGCATAGAAGTTTTTTTAAGACTACTTTAAAATACAAATTAGTTAATAATAAGAATAAAATATTGAAAAAAAAAGTTTAAAAATTCCTTCAAGAACCGAGGAATTTTATTTTGAAAAAATACAACATTGTAACTGCACTTTTTGAGGCGGGAATTCGGCTTTATTCGTTACCGTAGAATTTTTCTCGGCAACCGTGAGAAAAACGCAAACTAATGTGCAATATGCACTGTACGTTCACATAGTCATAGTGCTGGATGAAGTGGATAAAAAATTCGTAGCACCATATATGGCGACTTAACTCTCTTTCGGCGTGAAATTAACAATTCATTACTTTAAAATTAAATGCATGTAACAATATATATAATACGATTTTTGTGGACAAATTTTATCGGCTCTTTAACTTTGGAGCTGTAAAATGCATCAGGTTTCAATGCGAAGGGAACACACTAAAAGTGATTGCTAGACTAAAACTAGTCGTTGGGGCCACCGTAATACTTACCCATCATGGATATGCATAATATAAAATATGAAAATAAAACATGTGTAAACTACCTATAAAGTGCATTGCAATAATGGCCGAGGGTAACGAAAAAGACAGGCTACCGCGGTGCATTCCACGTATCTTTTTTTACAGACCGCTAGTGTGACGTGATGCTCTTTTCGTACACCTGCATTGGTGGATTCGAGCATCACGTGACTCCCACGGTCTGTAAAAAAATATACGCGTAAAGCACCGCGGTAGCCTTTCTTTTTTGTTAGCCTTGATACTGGCTTGATGACGCCATAAACTTTAAATGCTCTATTACTGAATTGCGTAAAAGAAACATCCTTATAACTCCAAAATTTATAATCCTATTAACTAACGGTTTACTGCGGCAGATTAAGCGTCTCATTTCCAATTAAAATATATCTTTGAATTGAAATTTTGATGAAATACAGGATCATGAAAAATCGAAGAGTGGGGAAAATATAATTACAAATATCTCGGCAACTACTTATCCGATCGACTTCATTCTATATGCAAAATTTATGTTTTTTTTATTGTCTTTTATATTCACTCCTTAAAATAAACAATTTCGAAAAAATTTATACACCTTTTATCAGAACGAATACTTCGAGAGTCCGAAAAAAATAGTTCCAGATAATCGAGGTTACTGAAATTCAATAAGCTTATTAATATTATTACATACTAAGTGCATAACAAATTTTAAATCTCTATCTCAATTTGTTCGGGAAATAGAGCGTTTACAGACACACAGACGGCAAAATTTGTTTTTTTTTTAAAATATGTTTCACGGAATCTCCAGTGTTTGAAACGTGTAAATCCGTCAATTTTTTTTGCGATTTTCAAAACGATTACAAGACTTACCCTATACTACGTATGATGGGTAAGTAATAAGAAAATGAAGTACATACAGCGTCATAATTTATGCAATATTGCAGTATAAATAAAGATACATTTTTCACATTTATCTTTAGTGATTTGGGCATAGTTGGCAACTTGTACAGTTATTTGTTACCAAAGAAATTTAATGGAAAATTTTGCCTTATTTAATTGTTAAAAATTTTCGATTTTGGCGGTTAGATTAGGCAAAATTTATTGTTAATTTTTAGTGGTAAGGAAAACCGTAAATTGTGAACTAACTATGTTGGCATATCGTTGAAAAAGATTCACATGAGTACACAAAGCTACTTACAGTTTATTTCATGAAGAATGTTTAATTAACGAGTTACACCTAGTTATGAGGTAGAAAAAAAATAGTGGTTTTCGTATATATTTTTTCACTAAGCAATTTATTTTATTTCGGTTTATTTTAAAATACAATACTTTAAAAATAATTTTTTTATATATCTGTATTTGAAATTGTCGCCGCTCTTTGTATAAGTCTTTTTTTTTTTCTTTACGCTTTGCTGTGACAGTTGTAGCTTAAACTTATTGGATTGATCTGAAATTGAAAAAAAAAATAATAATAACGATTATCAATTAAACGAGTGTTGTTCCAGAGACTAGACAAAGGAATTTGTGAAAAACGGATTTATTTATTTTTTTCAAAATGATGGAGTCTGAAGAGAAAATTAAATTTTTATCAGACTTTTTAAAAAATTAATAAAAAAAATAATTTAAAATCATTCGTCTAGTCTCTACATAATTATTTTAGACATGAGCTGTCAAAAATAGAATTCGATCGATTCAGTAGTTTTGAAGTAATTAGCGGTCATCCGTTTGGAAAATGCACTTTTTATAACAACGAGTTTAAAGTTTTGTGTTATAATTACAGTATGATACTTATTTATTTTTTTACTTACCTAGAATCATCTATTCAAACACCATAAAGTAGTCCCTATTAAGTTGTTAAAGCCTCTACAACTGCAACTTGCGAAAAGCCTATTTTTCGAAATTTCCTTAATTCGTCACAATTTCCATGTTATTTTTATTGCTCATTGGTATAACTATGTTATCTAGCATGTTTATCTGTTGATATTACATATCTAGAAAAATGTATTTTGTGAACAATAAAGTTTTTCAAGCTTATATATTAGTAGCGTTTTCAGAATACTTGATTTACCACATTTCATATGATTTATCACATTTTAAGTTTAACAGCTGTTTATCAAATCCATTAAAAGTTATTAAAGTATTTCTTTCATATCCGTATACAGATTCTACAAATAATGCATTTGTTATATGAATAAAATAACAATTCACATACATTTTTTAATCTTCCATTTAATCTCATTTTTAATTAATTTATATTATACATATATTGTTAGAAATAGATTTCTGGTTTTTATGCAATTCTTTTCACTTTAAAAAAAAGGGGGTTTGAAAAAAAAAAATTTTTGCATGCAAAACCTTCAAGCAAACAACTTTTCTCAACATTTCTCAACCCTTCAAAGGGGTTTGGAAAAACAGAATTTTTCATGTGCAAATCTGCAAGCCAACAACTCGTCTTCTCAACCTCTTCAAAGAATTGATAGAAGCATATAATTTTCGCATGCAAACTCTTTAAGCGAACAACTCTTCTCAATATTTCCCAACTGTTGAATGGGGTTGGTAAATATATGATTTTCGCATGCAAACTCTCCAAGCAAAAATCTCTTCCCAATATTTCCCAATTGCTCAAAGGGATTTAGAAAAACAAAATTTCCGCACGTAAACTCTTCAAGCAGACAACTCTTCTCAACATTTCCCAACTGTTCAATATGTTGGTAAAAAATACAATTTTCTCATGCAAACTCTTCGAGCAAAAAACTCTTCCCAATATTTCTCAATAGTCCATAGGGGTTTGAAAAAACAAAATTTCCGCATGCAAACTCTTCAAATAAACAAATCTTCCCAACTCTTCTCACCATTTCCTAACTGTTCAAAAGGGGAAAAACAGAATTTCCGCATATAAACTCTTCAAGCAAACAACTCTTCTTAACATTTTCCAACTGTTCAAAGAAGTTGGTAAAAAAACATAATTTTTGCATGCAAAAAACTCTTCCAAAATTTTTCCAACTATTCAAAGGGGTTTAAAAAAATATAATTTTCGCATGCAAACCCTTTCGATGAAAGAAGATTGATGTACATACATATACTTAAGGCTGTTATCAAATTCAAAAGAGCCACTTTTTGACACATTTTTTAATTCATTTTTGTTCAAAATCGCATAAAATTGGCAGGTGTTCTTATAGAGAAACTTTGTAAACGAAACATATGTGTCTGAATTTAAAACGCTTTTATTTGCAGTGTTGGTTATATCACACTACCGTAATCTTTCACACCGTACTAAACTATATTGAATGTGCCAGTGACCTCTTTAAAGAATTTTTCTTAAAAGCTGTTCTTTATTAATATTTATATTTATTATTTTGCCAAAATTATTTTTATTACCTTATTCTATCCATACAGTTTAACTAACTTTGCAGCCATTGGTTTTTAATGTGAATTAAAATTCAATTGTAGCAGCACACACAGATCAAAATATCCCAAGAATCCATAATGGAAAAGTACCTCGTGCTAAATTTTAGGTACTGTAAAAGCACTTATTTTCGCGAGGCTTTAATTTTCGCGATTTTCGCGAGCCCGTCGTAATCGCTAAAATTTAACCCTCGCGAAATATTTTTTTTTCGCCTCAAATAATAATAAAAAATCAGAAATTTTTCATTTATCCAAAATTTAATGATTACAGTTACTTAAATAAGAAATAAGTACAAAAATTTCTTGAATATTTACAACTATTTCTTGAATATTTACAACTATTTCTTGAATACTATACAACTATTTCTTGAATACTATACAACTATTTCTTGAATACTATACAACTATTTCTTGAATAATTTACAACTATTTCTTGAATAAAAACAATAATATACAACTAATAGAATGCAGCTCATTCTCTTACAATATTTATACCAGCTTCTTTGCAGCCATTCAAAATTATCTCATGTTTGACTTCAATACCGTTAAATGTGCGTACAAGCCAAGCAGCGTAAACCAGTTTTAGTCGTGATATTAGTCGTGCAGGCCCACAGATTATTTTCCTCTAGAAATTTAAGCTCATTAGAATACCACTCAATAAACTCATTCTTGAGCAAACGCTTGAACTCGCCGTTTACAGTTAAGTCCAAAGTCTGGAGCTCTCCTGTGCAGGAAGCGGGCACAAAAACTGGAATAATATTCCTCTGAAAAATTGGTGTGCTTTAAAAACGACGAACAATGCTATACCAGGTTGTTCTGGAACTAGCCCGAGAATATGTTCATGATTGCTCCGGTGCGAATCGGCGTTCCACATATCCCAGTCTGCGGGAAATTATTGTTTTGACAGGGACAACTGTTAATGACAATTTATTGTTTTTCCAGCGTACAACAATTGTGGTGGAAATAGGTTTTCAGAAAGGGAACATGCTAACAAAAGAGTCATCTCTCTTTTATCATCCATGCCGATTATGGACACTTGTTTTGAACTACGCTATTCCAATGTGTATTCAGATATAGGCACAAACTTTGCGTTTGTCAGATCGAAGTTAAATGCCTTATGCAAAAGGGGTTCTATTTAGGTAGTTTCGAGATTTTCAACTTTCGGTTCTGTTCATATAAAATTCGCGAAATTTTCAGCTCGCGAAATCATCTATATCTTCATGTTCGCGAAAATAAGTTCTTTTACAGTAATTCAAATGAGGCAAATGTTCACATTACATATATACAGGGTGGTTATAATTAAAGTTACTCTGTTTAGACATACGTAGAGTCCGCTCTGGTTGACAGATATCGACGAAGCTTGAAATATAAGTTATATGGACCATGGGGAAATGAAATCTGCAATAAAAAAAATTAGTTCAAATTTCGATGGAACGACTGGATAGTTTGCTGCAGATATTTAACAGTGTAAGTGTAAAAAATATATATATATATATATATATATATATATATATATATATATATATATATATATATATATATATCACTATGTGTAATTTTTACACCTAAAGTATAAAAGTTGGCAAGTATGGACATTTACTACACTTTCAGCGTTGCATTATATGTATAAATTTTACACACTTCAGGCATTTTAAGTTACTTTTATATATATTTTATGATGATTTGTCAACTTGAAGATATATCTCAAATTCCATTATTATCAAAGGTCTTAGAGGAACAATCTTTCAACAAATCAACATTTCTTTTTAAATTCCTACTATTAGCTCACACCCTTTATATATATATCTTGTTCAAATTTTCAATCGTTAATAAAATATTTTCTATTCATCCACTCAAGTTCAAATAATTTTTTTCAAACTTGTACTCGATGACACTTTATGTTAATACAGTTTTTTTTTTCAAATATTAATTCATTAATTAAATTAAATTAATTAATTCTAGTTTTAAATGGAAGAAAAAATTCCTCCCATTGTTTTCATAAATGAAATGAAAGATTTATCTCAAATGAGTGATGCCACAGAAATAAAATACCGCAACGATGATTATAAAATAAGGTTCAATAAAGATAACGTGGCACATTAATGCTGCACGGGTTTATTTTATATATTTATGATTGAAAAGTAGGAATTGACTTAAATTACTTGTTTATTTACAGCATAAAATTATGAATACCATGTCTCTACAATATTTAAATAAAGCGTTATTACATCTCCTGTGTTTCATACAAAACTTGCAAACTTGTATAATTTTTATTGTATTTGATTTAGAGTCAATTTTCATGATTTGTCAATATATACCTGAAATGAATCCATGAAATTTTGAAACAAGGTGCCTTATTGTATTTTAACTAAGTTGTCTTCGGAGATTTTCATTTCGAGACTTTGTTCAGAGTAAAAACAGCTGTAGAAAGTTTTTTTTTTCACATTTTAAAATCTTAAAAATTCCATAATCAATTTTTTTCATAATATCTGTAAGCAAAACTTATATGTAATGTCACGTAGAATTTTCATAATTTTTCACTTACAGAAAAGTATCAAATTTAAATTAAAAAAAAATTAAATTGCTAAATATGCATAATTTTTTTTTCGTTTTTAAACTTTTCTGTAATTAAAAAATCATCACAATGCTACGCGATAAAAAGCTTGATTTGTTGGGCTTGCTTGTTGTTTTTATCTGAACATGAAATACATCTAGACTACTTTTAAAAAAAGATCCATATCTATAAAAACGTTCAGAAAAGTTTAAAATTCAATAAAACAGCAAGAAAGACCAACCAATCAAGCTTATGGCACAGAATTTTCATTTACCTGTATAGGAAAATGAAGTAGCTTTATATAAAAATTTTGATGATTTGTTGATTTGAAGATATATTTCAGTTAAAAACAGCAAGAAAGACCAATAAACCAAGCTTTTTATATAGAATTTTCATAAGTTTTCAGTTACATAAACGTATCATTGGCCTTTATAGGAAAAAACTCCTTTTAAGTATTTTTATACAAAATTTTCGATGATTTGTCAACTTGAAGGTATATCTCAAGTCCTTTTTCTATCCAAGGTATTCAGGGAGTTTCCTTTCTTTCCGGCAAAATGCCGTAAAATATTATTTTGCTCGATGGAAAAACTGCACCAGAAAAGGGCTTTTACGTGTTCCAAATTAGATAAAACAAATTTACCTTTCTTTTTTGTTGTTATTGTTTTCAGAATAAAATTATGAATGTATATACAATGTCTATATCAAGCGTTATCACATCTCCTGTGGTTGATACAAACCTCACAAACTTGGATCATTTTTATTGTATTTGATTTAGAGTCAATGTTTTTATAATTGGTCACCATATATTTGAAGTAAATGTATGAAATTTTAAAACGAGATGCCTTATTGCATTGTATCTAACTTGTCTTCAAAGTTTTTCATTTCAAGATTTTGCTCAGAGCAAAAACTATGCTCTAGAAACAGCTTTTTCATATTTTAAAATATTAAAAATTCGATAGTCAATATTTTCATACAGCTGGAAACAAAACATATCTGTCTCACGTAGAATTCTCATAATTTTTCAATTACAGAAAAGTTTAAAATTTTAATATTTTTTTTAAACTGCTAAACCATAACTGCTTACATAATCATATAATAAAATTACTAATTTAGCTATTTTAATAATAATTGCTTAGTATGAATAATTTTTTTTGGCTTTTAAACTTCTCTGTAACTGAAAAATTATGACAATTCTACGCGATAAAAAACTTGATTTCTTGGGCTTACTTGTTGTTTTTATTTGAATATGAAACTTTTCTACATCTAAACTAGTTTAAAAATAAAGATCCATATTTATAAAAACGTGCAGAAAAGTTTAAAATTTAATGAAAAACAGCAAGAAAGACCAACCAATGAAGCTGCAGGGTTTTTTTTTTCTTGGGACCCATTTTGTGAAAAGTAAGTTAGTTTTGTGAAAAATAACCTTTTGTTACGAAAGATGAAATCCAGCTACTCAAATTCAAATCAAGCATTTAATAATAATAACTTCTTTAAATCCTTCTGCTAAAGTTTTCCTTTCTGATGAATTTGTTTTCTGTACAAATTACACAATTTAAAACCTAACAAAATGAGAAAAATTAATGGAAAGTATGTTTTTATGGAATGGAATTTTGTGAAGGGTTCCTGTTTTATTAATAGGAATTTTGTGAAGGCCGCCAGTTTTATTAAATGGAGTTTTGTGAAGGGTCCCTAAATAAGCCCCAAATTATTCCTGGAACGACACCTGAGCTTATTGCATAGAATTTACATTTACCTGTACAGGAAATTTTTCAAGTAGATTTATATAAATTTTTTGATGATTTGTCTACTTCAAGATATATCTCAAATCATATTTCTATCCAAGGCAATCAAAAAATTCAATTTATTTCTAGTAAAATGTATAATATTTTGCTCAATGAAAAAACTACACGAGAAAAGGTTTTTACGCATTCGAAATTATATAAAGCAAATTAACATTTCTGGTGTGTTTTTTGAATAAAATTATAAATCAATATTTTCACAATAGCTGGAAGCAAAACAAAACTTATCTGTGACACGTAGAATTTTGATAATTTTCAGTTAAATTAGTTTAAAATTTAATTTTTTTTTTAAATTCCTAAACCAATTGCTTAATATGCATACATTTTTCTTTAGCTTTTAAACTTTTCTGTAACTGAAAAATTGTAAAAAATTTCATGTGTTTAAAAGCTTGGTTGGCTGGCCTCACTTGCTATTTTTAACTGAATTATGAACTTTTCTACACGTTTTTCTAGATGTGGATTTGGAGCCAACCAAGCTTTTTATCGCGTAGAATTTTCAGAATTTTTTAGGAGTTCCACAATCCACATCAAAAGAAAACTAAATTATTATAAACAGGGATGATTGTAGCACCTAAAATTTTCTGAAAATTATTCAAGATAAAAAAAATTTGGTTGGGTAGTCTATTGCTTGATGTTTTTATACAGGTAATATGAATATAAATCATAAGGCAGCAATAAACAATCTGAAATAAATGAATAATTTTGATTTTTAAAAATATGGGTACTGGAAACCAGTGTGTATCTAACTCCTATTTTTCGAGTCAATAATAGAAAATTTAGGTATAGAGCTTTTGTGATATTTCAGAAGCTTCCAGTTACATTTTATTTTCTCATATTTATGATTCTTAAATACTACGATCAAAATTAAAAATTGTAAAATTGCTGCTATTAGCTGAGTGAGGAAAAAAAATTAAAAATAGCTGAAATCATAATTTAAGAGTACTTTTGTGGCTTATATATCTCTAAAAGCATTTTCTGAAATATCATTTGCATTTATAGAAAAAATAGAATTTCTACTTAATTACCTGATACCTCAAAATGTCTGAAAATTTCATGCATCACACTTGATTGTGAATAAAAGTGACTTTGTGATTGTGTCAGAAAGTAGAGAGCTAAAATTTTAAAACACCCGTTAACCCTGACTTTTTCACAGGATTTTCAAATATTCCTCTATTTTTCGAATCCATACGAATATCGCTGACTTTTCCAGGTTATTCAGATGGCTAGATATCCTTAAGAATACAATTAACTTATTAAAGAAACTTTCTAAAATTTCCTAATAACAGACATTCAAAAATAACTAAATAATAATAATTAAAAAAAATCCTGACATAAGAAATTCCTACTAATTATCCTCCTTGTATAAATAACAGAAAAAATATATTGAACCCACCCTACCCAATCTTGAACGCAACAAAACAAATAACTTGAATTGAAAAACGAACCAATATATTCAAACATACTAAATCCTGAAAAGTCGCGGAGGTGTAATCAGGATTTCTTCAAGTCAGAGAAGTTAACAGGGAAAACACTGGTATTTTCTCTGAAAAATTCTCTGACCCATAACAAACTTGTATAATTCATCTCTGAAAAATTCGAATGTGAAAATTATATCAAAATGTGAATCAAATGAGATTTTGCAATACTTACAGAAGAAAAAAACCCTGCTTGCCTTTGCAAAACTTCAGCAAATAGATTTGTGTCCTTAAAATTATATCAAAATGAGAATGACGTGAGATTTTACAATACTTATACAAAATTAACCACGCTATTAAACTGTGTAATTTCTTTATTGAAGTAAAAAAAAATATTTACAACACACAAAATATTTACACAGCATGGAATATAAACAAACATTGATAATCTTTACAAACAATTTATGCATGTACTAAATTTCGATCGCGTATTATTTAGCCACGATATCTAACCAATCGAGAAGCTGGTCTTCTGACATATCTAACAACTTGCGAAGCTGGTCGTCTGACATATCTAACCACTCGAGAAGTACTAGGTCTGGAATAAACTACAGGAGCTGGTCTGGAATTACCATTAAGAAGACTAAGAACCATTGTGTGCATAAGTCCATGTTCGCCAAATGCTAAATTCAACAGGGAATTGGGATTTCTCCTCAAATATGCAAAAAATAAATTCATAATACCAATTTTAATTGGTGCGAAATCTTTCATTATTTCATTTATAGAGTAATAGTAGACATGAGCACTAGTTGATGACCTAAACATCTCTCTGTGTTTTTCAACAAAGTCAAGAATTTTATCTTTCAAATTATCCACTCCAGCGTCATTTTCATAAATCATGTGATCAAATAAATCAACAATTTCAGGAGAGGCATAATAAGAATATTGAAAAAATTGTTTCGTATACTTGTTCAAAAGTTTATTTATGATAGGTCGGGCACTTTGAAAATTTTGCTCAGCTGCTTCATACATATGCCGAGGAATTATTACTATTGTGCCTTTAGGAGTATTGTAGGTCTGACTCCTCATCATTTCCCAGAGTAAAGGAGTATAAGCTGATTTAGCTATCATACAGACACGCAATATATCCAAGATGGAATCAAAATCTCTAACAATATCGAAAGCGAGTGGTATTAAAACTTTGCTAATAAGTGAATCAGTATTTCCGTTAAATGTTGAACTTAATTGATTAAGAGTATCACCGATTGCTGGACTGGAAAATGCCATCATAAACTCAGGCAATTGACGTTTATGCCGGATAAGTGTGGGTTCTGATACTTCAGAAACATCGCGTTTTCCTCTAAACTGCTTGCTGCTCATGGACATTCTCATAGACAGATAGGAAACTAAATCTAGAACTGGTTTGATCTCAGTGTTAACTTCTTCTATAATGTCCGAAATAGAAACGATATTGATATGGGTAGAATTGGAAAGGCGGTATGATCCATAAACTCTATCTACTAATTTCTCGGCTATACTTCTTGCAAATTTCATGTACTTTTGGACCTGTGGTAAAATTTTCGATTGAACGAAAGGAGAAATATCGTTTATAATTTCCTGAAGTTTGGGGAAATAAGTGAGGGCGAATTTCTCGTAAACAGATGGAGAGATTTCTGATACCAGATTTTTTAACAAAGGTTTAACTGCCTGATAAGCTTTGGTAAGTTTTTCTTTGAAGTCATGAATGTCAATAGAATGAACTTCCACATTACCTTCAACAGAATTTTCTGAAATTTCAGATACATGGCGTTTGCCTCTGTAGTGACCGTTGACCATCATCCTAGCAGGCAAATAGCTCGTCGTTTCTACAAATGGTTTAATTTCATTAAATACTTCGTCGATCAAATCTGAAAAAGAGACAACTGGAAGATGAGCAGCGTTTGAGATCTTGTTGGCCGTGTCAGTTTCGTCGATTAGCTCTTCGACAATACTAAGACAAAACTTTATGAGTTTCTGGAAATGGGGGTTCGCTTTTGCGTTGAAGAAAAGCATGACATCTCGGAACGATTGGGTAACAGGAATATCAATATAAGCTGGTGCAATGTCGACTACAAGTTCATCATCTAGTAGGGGTGTCGTTAAATCTTGATAAGACCCCGAGCCTTCTTCAGTATTGAAGAAGTACATCACATTATCTCGGAATGCTTGATCAGCAGGAAGGTGAGTCACAGAATCCTTATATTGAATAGATGGTCCAGTCTCGGCTACAAGATCCAGTCTTATCTCTTGATAAGACCCCGAGCCTTCTTCAACATCACGTTTGTGAATGCGATGAGATCCACCATTCTGAAAATAAAAATAAATTTTAACACAATGGTCAAAATATACCTTTTTTTTTAATGTTATTTTTTAAGTAAATATCTTCCCAATTAAAAAAGAAAAGTGTAAAAAAGAGGTGTAAAATAAAAATAAAAACGAAATTTTTAGTTGATGACGAACATTGAAAAATTTAAAGCTGTAAGTATGGATATATAATGTGTATGTAGGTATGTACTTATTTTGCATACCTGCCAACTTTTGAAAATGGCAAAGTGTAAAATGACGCGTGAAGAGTATTTCACACCATTTTTTTTTAAACATAAAACCCATATTTAAGTAACACATACACAGCTTTTTTCAAAAAATTTTAAGTACATAATAGATGAGTAGTATTAAATAATACAGTGCTGACCATTATAAAGATAGTTTGATGAGAAAAATATGAAAAACATTACAACACTTATTAAGAAACTGATTTTAAAGACATATACACAGCTTTTCAAATCTAATTTTTGCTTTACGTCTGTGCAAATTTATTGAAAACACGACTTCGTACATGCAATACAAATTTAAATAATCTTCCTGATGATTTTTAACAATGAAACCTGAACTCATTCTTTGACAATGCTAAACATTCCCCTAACATTCATCATTTACCGTTACTATAGCAACTAGAAAGTAATTCATAAATTAAGGGATGAAAAATGAAACTTGGAAGAAACTTTGCAAGAAAGTGTAAAAATATGTGCCCCAAGTGTAAAAGTGTAAAAAATGATCCAAAAGTGTAAATTTTACACCTTAAGTGTAAAAGTTGGCAAGTATGATTTTGGGTATTTTATGTACTTATCTGGGTATTTCTTCTTGAATTAAATATAGCTGTGAAAAACCCTCATATTGCTATTAGTTATGATGAATTAGTGTAGTGTAAAAGAGATCATATGAGTTGTAATTTCTCAATTGGGTGGTTTACCAGTTTGAATAATTGTGTTAAAATTAATCTAGTGTAAAAGAATCTTAATCTAGTGTAAAGAATTTAAACTCTTACTCGTACAGGGTTCCCAGCAAAACATGTCTGGCAATTTCCCTGACTTTCCATGATTGTCCCTGACCAAATCCAAAAAAATTCCATGACCAAACGGGCATACACAAAATCTTCTTTAAATAACACAAAATAACAAGCAGCATTAAAAATCAGAAATTTGTGTCGTAATAACAGAATTTATACTCCTTTCCAAGGAGAAAATTCAAGCACCTTTCAAGAAAATTTCAAAATGAAATTCTATAAAATACTATAATGCAAAAAAACTTCTGCCAGTTTTCAATGTCATGAAAAATTTTTAAAAATGTAGAAAACTTTTGTCCATAATATGGTTTTTCTGCATTGCATTTGAAGGAATTTCTCGATCTTGAAAGCGTCTAGAGATTTTTCAGAGGCGCCATGTAGCGAGAAATATAGTAACACTTTTCTGAAAACGAAATGATTTCAAATTCTATTCCCCCCTCTCCCCCAAACCTTTCCATGACTTTTTAGGAAATACTTGTAAATTCCCTGACTTTTCCTATATATTATAAAATTTCCATGACTTTCCCTGACTACTTTGAAATTCCCTGACTTTCCAGATTTTTCATGCCTTTCCATGTCGCTGGGAACCCTGACGTATTAAATTGAAATTTAAACTTTTACAAGTATCAAATTAAAAAACTCATTTAAACATTTCACTGGAATCATTTTCACATTTTAATATTGAATTTAAACGTCTTATATAATTATAAGGAAGAATATAAAAAGGCTAATATATTTATTGAGAAGTATTTTATTAATACTTTTTTATTAAATTATGTAAAAGGTACACCTTATATGCACAAACCCACATCAACTAATGTATTAGTACTGCGTAGGCTTCTCCAATAAAGGGGACACGTTGTGCAATCCTTCTCACAAGACTTTGCCTTCCCGGAGCGGATACACACTTTTTTTTCTCTTTATATAACTACATTCGTCTTAAAGGGCTACTTCACTAACGCGAAAACACATACTCGCTAATGTTAATCCCATGGGAGAATTTTTTTTAAAATATCTCGTTTGTATTCCAATATGTTTATTTATTTTAATTTAATTATTATTTATTTATTTCCAGCTATTCCCTCAACAAAATCAAAAAACGGAATTGTATAGATCAACCTCAGCTATCCAATCCAAAAAAAAAAGTCATCAAACATTTTCAAATGCAAACGAGATATTTTAAAAAAATTCTCCCGTAGGATTAACATTAGCGAGCGGGTATTAGCATGTCACTTGAAAACATCCACTCACTAATGTTACTCATATGGGGCAATTATTTTCTAATATCTTGTTTGCATTTTCGTTTCAATATTTTTAAACGATTTATTTATTGCATTGAGTAGCTGAGATCAATCTCTACAATCGCCGTGTTTTTTACTTTTTCGATTTTCTTTACGAAGATACTTTTACTTTCGGAACCGGTTTCGAAAGTGAAAGTATCTTGAAAATGAAAGTAACCGTAAAGTGAAAGTATACGGTCACAATAAATCCGGGGAAATTATAACAGGGAGCAATTTAACTATCTTTTACAGGCACATACAGGGTTCCCAGCAAAACATGACTGGCAAATTCCCTGATTTTCCCTGACCAAACCTCAAAATATTCCCTGACTTTCCCTGACCAAATCTAAAAAAATTCTCTGACTTTCCCTGACCAAATCTCAAAAAATTCTCTGACTTTCCCTGACCAAATCTAAAAAATTTCTCTGACCAAACGGACATACAACGAAATTTGTTACTTATTTTTGCAATCCTTTGTCAAAAATTAACGATTTTATTTTTCTGCGATCGCTCTTCAAAATTTTCTAGAGACTATATGATGAATTTCACATATATTTTTATTTTTTATCCAAAACTTTTCCATGACTTTTTAGAGAATATTTGTAAATTCCCTGACTTTTTCTATATATTTTTAATTTTCCCTGACTTTCCCTGACTACTTTGAAATTCCATGACTTTCCAGATTTTCCCTGACTTTCCATGATGCTGGGAACCCTGACATACTAGGCTAGATTGCTGTGTGCAGGGTCCAATCATTTTTTAAATGTCTAATTTTTAACGGGTTTTTTTTTCATTTTTTGTTAAAATGTTCATTAACCGAATAGGTATTTATTTCATATTTCGAAAAAGTTAAAAGTTATTATTATTATTATTATTTTGTAGGCATTGTTGCCAAATTTTTTAAAAGCACAATTAATATTTCAAAACAATTTACAATTGAAAAATACATTTATACATGGGTATTAAAACAGGGTTCCCAGCAAAACGTGACTGGCAAATTCCCTGACTTACCCTGACCAAATCTCAAAAAATTCCCTGACTTTCCCTGACCAAATCTCAAAAAATTCTCTGACCAAACGGGCATACAACGAAATTTGGTACTTATTTTTGCAATCCTTTGTCAAAAATTAGCGATTTTTGTTTCTGCGATTGCTCTTTAAAATTCTCTATTTTTTTCCCTTAGACTATATGATGAATTTCGCATCATTTTTCATTTTTCTTCCAAAACTTTTCCATGACTTTTTAGAAAATATTTGTAAATTCCCTGACTTTTTCTATGTATTTTAAAATTTCCCTGACTTTCCCTGACTCGCTACTTTGAAATTCCATGACTTTCCAGATTTTCCTTGACTTTCCATGATGCTGGGAACACTGTAAAAGATAGAGAAACATTTAATTAAATTATTACGTGCGAAAAGCATTAAATGGGAAAAATTAGTCATATTTAAAGCATATCTAAATGCAGAAAATCGTTTTGTATTTTACTTTGAAAGTTGCTTTGGTCAGACGCTTGATAAAAGCAGACACGTGGTGATTTTACATTGTTATGGATGATATTATTGTACAGTAGCCTTAATATTGTACAAAACATAATTTTCAGGTGATCGGCAGTTACAGCAAATCCCTCACCTCTTTTCATATTCTGTTTTGTCAATCTAATCCTGGACAAGAGGGGGGGGGGGGGGTACAAATCATAGTCTAAGCATGATATTCTACGAAGCATTTTATATTATTAAAAACAAAAAATAATTTTTAATTTGTCAGATGCAAAAACAGGGATCACTCTAGAAAGTTTCAGAGGGGCGGCCTGTCCTCATGCCCTTTTTAGATAAAATCCCACCCTTCTTGCCCTTCTTCCAGGTAGAATTCTACCCTCCTTGCCCTTTTTCCAGATAGAATTCTACCCTCTTTTTGTTCCTGAGTATAATCCTGCCTTGTTTGCATTGCACTTTCAAAAATTCTTTACCTAGCTTTTATTTTTAGAATGCTAGTATGGTACATCAGGAGTACTCCTCTTTCCCTCTTTATTTCTCTGAAATGCCCTTGTATATCTAATCTTTGACTTTGAGTGATTCATTTAACAAGACATAAAGGGTAACTAAGGGTCATTGATTGATTTCACCTTCTCTAGTGAAATATAGTATTAGATCAGGCATTCTGGCCATTGATCACATAAGTTCTATAAAAATATTTGAATAGTAGCTTTAGAACTTTTATTTTGTAACTTTTTCAAATCCAGTTTTGTTAAAACCGGGAAAAAGTTATCTGGTGAATAAAAGTTTTAGAGAGAGAAGTTTTTGAATATCGTAGAAAAAGGTGGAAGTGACTGAATATAGTAAACAATTTTACAATAAAAATCGAGAACATAAGTTTCATTTTGCTATTTTTAATACTTTTCAAATGGTGAAGTTATAGAAATGTTATTGTTTTTTTTTTAAATTAAGAAGTACTTTAAGCTGTTGCCAGACTTCCCTCTCTACCAGTATATTGGTATATGCACTTATTACAAAAATGCCCTTTTTATGAAATGATGTGCCCTCTTCAACAAATTTGCCCTTATTATGTAATGTGCGCCCTTCCCTTTTTTTTTCTTCTAGAATGATCCCTGGCAAAAATGATGCTTGGTATGTAAAAAAATGGGAAAAAAATGAAAAATTTTAACTTAGTAGAAATGTTTGCAAGTAGTCATACATGCTTTTATACAAAAAATTAACATTAAATAAAAAAAATTTATGTAATAACTTTTAACATAATTTTAAATAAAAAAAATAGCAGAAATGCAGGATAGTGATATTTTGAAATCATTATATGTATTTTGACAAATTATTAAAAATGAAATATATTTTGTATTATTTCAGAATAAAAGTTGAAATTTTGTTTTGTCTATAATAGGAACAATAAATTTTATTTGTCACGCTATTTCATGAGCATTTGTTGGGATCAATTAGCGAAATAAATAAAAAATCATCATGGCTTCCATCCTCAAAAATATATCCATTAGCAATACAGTAGATGGTCTATTATCCGAACTCAAATTAAGCGAATTATCCAATTATCCGAACATATTTTTTTTCCACTGAAATTCTTTTTAGGACGGCACTTTGAAGTATCTGACTATGTTTAAAAAGTGATTTTCGACCAAAATTGTCAAAACGATTTCATTACATTTTATTAAAGCCCAACTTTTTACCTTTCCAAAACTGTATTTTTATTGTACGATAAATAGAACCGGCGTTGTAGCGATTCTGAAACTACTCAACAGCTGTTACTGAAACCGGAAGTACTAATTAAAGGTACTAATTGAGAGGGAGAAAGCAATAGTATGGCCTTCTAGAAATAAACTAAGGCTCAGTACTTGAAAAAAAGAGTATGGCTCATAAAAACAGTGATGTTTAGATGCATATTAAGGTAAATTTTTGTCGTAAAACATAAATCTATAAACTTTAAATGCAATTTTTGGAATATGTAATTTTTGGTGAAAATTTCATACGCAAAACATAATTTCTCAAAAAGTTATTAGAATACCACCATGAAATTTAAATTGCACGTTGTTTACACTATTGTGAAGGCAATGAACTAAACATTTAATTTTAGAATAAATATTTTTTGTGTTATGCATGTTTTCGTGGAATGACATCGATGACTTTTATGAAAATCAGCATGTAAGAAGGTGCGATATGCTATAAGTTTTGAAGCATTTAAAATATATCTTTTAGTTCATTTCCTTTACCAATGTCATAAGTATGACGTGTAAAAAGGAAATTAAGATACATACAATAGAATTTTCTGTAGGACGTTTTGCGTATTGGGCCAAATTTCACTAAATTTTACCACAAAATCCCCCATTTACCAAAATTTCACCAATGGATGAAATATTTTTTGCTTTTTTTCACAGTTTCTAGGCATAATCTTAATAAAAATACGTTCCAAAAATAATTAAATAGCTTTTTTTGGAAAAAATTGCTTCGTATGTAGTCAGGCATCTTAAATCAAAAACGTTGTCCAGAAAAGTAGATAGAGAAAAATGAAAACGAATTTTATGAAAATGATCCAGGCCCATCACATAATAAAGACTGTTTGGAAACAGCTGCGGAAAACAATCCTAAGCTTTTTTGCTTATATTTAAAATTTTACAGGAAATGTTTTTAAAAAAAATTAAGATATAAGAAAATGACAAAAAAAAAAAAAAAAAAAAAAAATCTAGCTAATTTTTAAACATGCCAGCACTAACATCTACTTGTACTAATGCCTGGTTAAAATGTGAAGGAAAATTGTGTACACATAAGAACTTTTTTAGTCATACCTACCCAAAACTAAATTTTTAAAAACATACATTGTACCATAAAAAAAAAAACTGTTTCATGTAAAATATACATCTTTTTACCATTTTGACATCGTCGGGAACATATCCCTAAAATTGCCTGTCCAATTATCTGAACTTTTGATTATCCGAACTATCGCCGGAACCGACAGGTTCGGATAAGCGGCGCTCTACTGTACTTGAGGCTGTTCTCAAATCCAAAAGAGCTACTTTCTGACACATTTCTGAATTCATTTTTGTTCAGAACCTTGTGAAATTGGCAGGTGTTCTTAATCAAAAACAGAAACAATGTAATGTAAACACGTTTTCCATTTTTTGGTAAAGGCAAGAAATCTTTCAGAAAATACTGTCAAAGTTGGCGTTTTGAACCGAAATCCCGATGCGGCAGCGCCAGAAAAGGCAAAAACGTATTGTTTATATCTCAATAAGTTATTTATTTATCAAAAAATAAAATATTCATTTCGATTCAAAATCGCTTCAATAGCCTGCCGATTTTATGTCTTTGCGTTTAAAAAGGAGTCGGAAAATATGTTAGAAAGTTTCGCGTTGTTGAGCAAGTCATTTGAGAACTACCTTAAAAAAATATATATCAAGGTAATCTTTTCAAATATGATAATAAGTCAGTTTTCACTTTTCAAGCAAATTATTTTAATACAAAAGACACTAAGGGTACCATTTTTGGACTGGGGGGCAAGAAGGGTGATTTATATTTGGAGGGGGTGGGGATGGGGGAAGAATTGGGCTATTTTTCTAATAAAAAAGGGGCAGGCAAGGTTTAACAACCTCCTCAAACTGTCTTGGCGACAAAAATCAGTCTGGGTTTTTTTAACTATTTAATTTTTCATAACAAAATTGGATATTAAAAAAAATGATTTGGTACTTCTTTGTTATAGCGGCCCCACGATCATGATTACGCCAAGTTGCAGTCAATTTCGCCAAGGTCGTAGCCAATCTGGTGAAGCGCGAACGTAGCACGCACGTATAATACATAGAGATATAAAAATAATTACCATTGTATTAAATGTAATTTTATGTTAATAATCTATTACAATGTTTCGTAACAATTTCTTACAATACTTCACGGGAATAACATTTTTTTTTTCATTTTTAATGCTTCTCTCATGTAAATATTTCAATCAACTGCCACATTTTTACATAATATATAGTTGTTACACCAATTTTTTTTTTTAACATGAATTCTTCTGCGCAACAGTACATAAACACTAAAACAGTTACGAAGAGTATTCACGACTAAGTCAATTTCCAAATTTATTTATTTTTTAATTTTTTTACGTTGCATCTCCATAATAGTTTCAACATTAGTCACATACAGTTTCATATCATGGCCATTTTCGCAGTTTTTCGAAGGGTAAAGTCCTCGCTTTTGAAAAAATAATGAGATTGGATTCCTCTCAGTACTATGTAAATCAAAGATTTTCTGAATAGCTGTAGCAGATGCACCGGGGTTGGCGCGATTTTTGCTTTGTGCCATTTTTTCAAGAAACACCCGTTTTCGAATAGCTATTAGTCCTAGCTTGCTAAAATAGCATGTTAGTTTTATTTTATTATAAAACAATTAATTTTAATATAAAATGCACATAATTTTATTATAAAACACAAATTATAAACACACATTTTATTTAGCGGCCGTCTACAAATGATGTCACGCTTGGAGAGAGGGGGGAAGGGGGTTCATGAAATTGTGACAGTTTGTGACAAGGAGGTGGCAGGGGGTAAGAAGTGTGACATCACACATTTTGGTTAAAATAAAATCATTTAAAATTAGCAGATTAAATGTTGAAGTTATTTTGAAGTTACCAGAATTTGAGGGGACTTTTCAATCAGGCTAAAACAACTTTCATGTGATTTGTTTTCATTTATATTCCTTTCTTTCAAAATTTTTTTTAATATTTTATTACTAATTGTATTATTTTATTGTATATTAATTATGTTTTCTTTTGTAAACCTTAATCTTATTTCATACAAAATAAGTACACGAATCATTTTTATTGTTATCAGACATGTGATTGCTAAAATTTGAAATTAGCTGAAATTTTTTTTCCCTTTTATAGTTGGTTGGTTGGTTGAACATTAATAATCAAAAATAAAATATGTAAAATTATCTGCCACCAGCTAAATGCTGTTAAAAAATATATATATACAAAAACAACTTAAAACAATGCACACATATAATATAAATTTTTCGGCAAGAAAGAACAATCAATTTCGATTATTTTCGTGCACGCTGTTGTTTCATTTAC
Source organism: Maratus michaelseni (assembly GCA_963931845.1). Classification (NCBI taxonomy): domain Eukaryota; kingdom Metazoa; phylum Arthropoda; class Arachnida; order Araneae; family Salticidae; genus Maratus; species Maratus michaelseni. The sequence goes on along the minus strand of OZ007600.1, from coordinate 28,129,971 downwards.
AGATGTAAATACCAGATTAATAGAATTACAATTCGCGGAATTCCGCGAATTAGGAAAAAAGAAAATTTGCTGAATTCCGCGAATTAGGAAAAAAAAATTCGCGGAATTCCGTTAATTCGCTGAAAAATCACATGCCTGTGTTATGCTCACAAATGTCATTAGTTAAAGTTTAAAAATAAAATTTGAAATATGATCTTTAACGTAGTGTTTTGTTTCTGAACTGCAAGTATATGCCTATGTAATATAGCGTGACATGTGACAAGGGGGGGGGGGGGGGATGGTGAAGTGTGACACTTTGTGACTAAACGGGGAGGGGGGTCTGAAAAAAAGTGTGACATCATTTATGGACAGCTACTCATTCAAAAACAAACACAATGTTTAATTTATTATAAAAAACACATTGTCAAGAATAGAACTGACTCAGCTATTAATACCAGGGGGCCTTGATTTCTGGTCTACCTTCAAAATAGGTTGCCACGTCAGGCAAAAAATCGCCATTTTGGCAAAAAAAAAAAAAAAAAAAAAAAAAAAAAAAAAAAAAAAAACAGGTGCGTCTGCGACATCTGTAGCAGATTTTCTTTCATATTTATAAAAATAATTACAAGCGATTAAAGAATAAACAATACATCATGAAAAAAAAATGTCCTGGAACATCAACGAAAAAGCAATGTGAATATGACGATAGCATAAATACGTGCTTAGGACTGCAAAATGTTTGACGAGATTTTACAACCTAACTGGCCGAATCAATCATCCTTGGGGGCCACTTTTTAAAAAAGTAATAAAGATTTCAAAGAAAAAAAAAACGAATGTAACCAAAATAAGCACTTACTTGACGACTAGAGAAATCAGGAGCATCGGGAACGTTGAATGCCAGCGTAGACGCAATAAGGTACAATAGAAACACTACCTTATACTTGTCCATGTCCTTTCCTATAAAAAAAATTAAATACATTAAAATGTTGAATAAATTTTCAAATTTTTATTAAAATATGAAATTGAATACGAGTGTATAAGCTATAATTAAACAATTTCATGCACTTAGATCTTAATAAAAATACAAGCATTTAAATGTCTTTTTTTAATACATTCAATTATAAAAGTAATTTTCTTTGCGCAGTAAAAGAAGGTTACACTATTGCACATAAAAATTATCTATTTCTATTCTCGTGTGAAAACTTTTTTGTACAAAAGCTCACCTGTTTATCCTTTAGCAACACTATATAACTCCTTACATTCAGAATTTATAGTTATTCAAAGCAGTTAAAATGTACTCCATAATTTAAAGGAAGAAAAAAGGCACTTTGAAAAAACCTTGCAAAAGAGTGTAAAAATATGTTCCTAAGTGTAAAAAATGGTTATAAAAAGCAGTTATAACGCAATTCATAAATTAAGGGAAGAAAAATGGCACTTAGGATAAAAAAAATTTTGCAAAAAAGTGTAAAAATGTGTATCAAAGTGTAAAAACTGCTTATGATTATTAAAAAAAACTTAAAATGCAATTAATCATTTAAGAGAAGAAAAATGGCACTTAGAAAAAAAAATGTATCCTAAGTGTAAAAAGTGGTTATAAAAAGTAGTTAAAATGTAATTTATAAATTAAGGGAGGAAAATGACACTTGGTAGAAACTTTGCAAAAAGTGTAAAAATATGTATCCCAAGTGTAAAAATTGATTATGATTATTAAAAGCACTTAAAATGCAATTCATATTTTCAGAGAATAAAAATGGCGTTTGGAATAAACACTCTCTCTGAGAGAGAGAAAGGGGTGGGGGAGGGAGAGACTGCATCAACCCCTGCAAGTTTTGAAATACAAAAATAATGAGATTTTTGTTTTCATTAAAACCTTGTTATTTTTAAATGTAAACATGCTTAGTACAAGTTTAATTTTAAACAGCGCTTAGTTATTGAAAATTAAAATTAAGTATGTCACTCATTCTGCAATAAGAAATATACATATATACTTCTTACATGTAGAACGCATTTAAGCATACGATGTTTTAACATACGTTTATATTAGCTGCATATTACAGTGAGAAGTTTGTTTCCCCATAAACACATAAAACTATAGAAGATCTTTAAAAAGTCTTAATCGAGACCAATTATTAATAATCAAAAATATGTCCATGGTAACAGTTAAAATGTCTTAAGGATTTACCATTTACAATGAATATGAGTGTAGTTTATCACATAAAATGCTTACTGCAGAGTTGCAAAGCTTCAGAGGGTAAAGATCGGGAGACTTTTTTCCATGATTTTTTTTTGTTTTTAAATGTGAACATGAAATAATAATTTAATTGATTTGAAAAGATATTACAGATGTATATATTTAATAAATTTAAAAATGCTTTTAATTAAGGGCTTTAAAATGCTTACATGATAAAATGATTTTTATGTCTTCTCATAAAAATATAAAAGTTAGAAATGATAATTCTTTATTAATAAAGAAATTATTAATAACAAAATTTAAATGGTACATGATTACATTTAAAAAATAATTAGTGTCCAATGTAAAGTTAAAATTTATTCATTATAGGAAATAAAATCTGATTTTGCATTTAAGAATGAAAATTTAATATTTACTCATAGCAAGAATCGACGTTTTAATGAACCATCATATATATTTGACCTGAATTACTATCATATGCAGCAAACAAACAAATAAAAGAAATAAACGTCAGCGATTTTTCTAACATTATTTAAATACTATAAAATAAGAATTAGAAAAGGTGTGTTAGGAATATACCAAAAATCAGGAATATGGAAAATCAAGCGAAAATCAAGAGTCTCCTGCCAAAATCGGGAGATTTCGCGTCTGCTACTGATCAAACATACTGATGAAAAAATACACTTGTATTGCAGTTTTCATCCCTAAATAGCAGTGCATTTGAGGGTAAGATAATTGAAAAAGATTATTGAAAAATATGCGAGAAATCAGGAGAAATGTGTCAAAAATGAAGAGTGTGGGAAAACGTGTGATAATCAGAAGTCTGAGTATATAAATTATCTGGGCCTATTTAGGGCCCTTTCACAAAAATCGATTTAATAAAATGGGTCCTTCACAACAATCAATTTAATAAAATGGGTCCTTCACAAAAATCAATTTAATAAAATAGGTCCCTTCACAAAAATCAATTTGATAAAATGGATCTCTTCACAAAATTCTTTTTAATAAAACAGCCGCCTTCACAAAATTATTTTAATAAAATTCACAAAATTTTATTCCATAAAAACTTACTATTTATTAATTGTTTATTATTTTGTGACGTTTTAAAATGTGTAATTTGTAATCAAAAAAGTTCACCAGAGAGGAAAACTACAGTAAAAGGATTTTAAAGTTTTCGTTAATAAATGCTTGGTTCGAATTAAAGTAGTTGGATTTCAACTTTTTTGTTACAAAATATTATTTTTCACAAAAATATAATAACTTTCACAAAAATAACCTTTATTTTTCACAAAATGGGCCCCAAGAAATAAAAACCTGCATCGACCCCTGTCTGTAGATTGTAGTCCACTTATATTCAGATTATTATTCAAAATACAGGTGGTATAAATAAATGCATACTTCCAGCAAATGGTGAAGTAAATTACAAGATAATGTAAATCATAGAAGAACAGTAAATAAACAAAAAACAAAATATTTTATACGAAATGGATTTAAATTATTACTAAACAATTTTTATTAATTGAAACACTTGACATTTTTTAATTTGGTTTTGTGAGGCAAAGGGCAAAATTTAATTTGTCTACTTTTTTTCAGACTTCATTTTAGTCTCAATAATTTCTCTAAGACTGCCTTGGGACCCGTGATATATAAGTATCTTTTAATTAGTTTCATTAGCTGACAAAATTAAAAAAAATTGCAATATTTTAGACCCTTTATTAAAATTTCATTAAAGATTTAAAAGACATTTATTGAAATTCATTTTAAATTTATATTTTTCTTACTGCTATGGACAAGTACTTTTGAGAGGCCTTTTGCCTTAATTTAAAGAGAAAATTAAAAAGTCATACAAGTAGTTTCATGTAAAATATGCTCAATGATTATCGTAAAAGTATGATAAAGCTCAATCAAAAGTAATTAAAAAAATTTTAAGAAATAAATAATAAAAGTTAAAAATAAAAATAAACAATTTTTTTTATATCTTATTCAAATAACCATTTATTGCTAAAAAACATTACGTCTAATTATATTTGCTAAAAAAATTGAATGCAGATAAAGCAGTAAAGGGCAAAACTGGGAATATGGAATATTAACTAATAAATAGCCAGTGGTAACATATTCAATTAAAACAAATTCATCAGCGACCATTTTTTTTAAACTAGTGGACATTCTTCTATTTAAAAAAAGTAAACACAAATTTTCAGAGAAACAATATGACTAGGAATAGAATTTTGACAGATAATTTTTTAATAGCAACATTTTTCATTTCGTGGTCCTTTGGCCAGCGGCCACCATTAATTCTTTATTTAAACCAGACGAAAAGATATAGAATATTTTTCTACTCCTTTGAGAAAATGTTAGTTACATTTTTTAAGTAACTGATAAACTTTTTTCCTTTTAATATAAAAGGTATCACTTTTCTCTATTTTTTGGATTATATTTGGAATTGTTATCAAATAAATGATCAATTAAATTTGAGTTCAGCCACAAATTTTATTTTTATTTTACTAATAAAAAAGCTTACTAGTGGTTATCATTGTATTTTCTGCAAGCATCATCAGAGACTGCTGTCATATTAAGCATGTTTATGAATTTTCCCAACTTCAATTCCATATAATCCCCCCCACCCCCCTTTTGGCAATTCCAAACAATGTATGGTAGAAGTTGATTTGTGTGGTGCCAAATTGACGCACGCACAAAAATTTATTTCCGCTATTTCTTACATTTCTGAACATAATTTTCTCATTTAAAAAAACAGAAGATTTCATCTTCTGGGCAGAAAATCAGAACATACGAGTTAAAATTCAGAAGAATTTTGAATAGTCTAAGTTGACAGAGAGCCACTGGATTTTTTTTAGTTAGCGTGCAGTTGAAAAAAATAAAAAAAACACATATATAAACATAAAAGTTACAAAGCGGTGTGTGGTGGGGATGGTTGGGTGGGAGGGCAGAAAATAATCCTACTCACCCAGAATCACTCTAACTACTAAGATATTTTTTTATGGTAATTATTAGCTGATTTTGCTAATTGATGGCAGAGATTCTTTTTAGGAAAGTTTTGAATTCTTTAACGAATCTTTCACAAAGTTTTTTAACTTAAAACAAGAACCTCCACATTTCCCCCCTCTTTAAACAGAACCCTTCCCAAAAATTTTCACAATAAAACAAACACTCTTCACAAAATTCTTTGTCTTAAATATAGACTTTACATAAAACTTATTCTTTAAACTGAAATTTTCACAAATTTAATAATGTTAAAATAAAATCTGATCTTTTCCAATCAGCTGGTTGCTAAATAACCTATTGTCTAACTTTTATATACATAAAAGATTTTAAAAACAGATAAATAGGAACCTGCATATAACTATAATTTCAAACTCACAAAATTCTGACTTGGGTTTTTCATAGATGTAAAAAACTTTTCACAATTTCCCCAGAACAGGACCATGAGAGAAAAATCTGGACAGAATTATGGATGGTAATTGCTAACTGACCATTACAAAAAAAAAAAAAAAAAAAAAAAATTACATTTGATTAGGTACTGTAACAACGAATTTAGCTTTCAATAAAAATTCGCCATAGAAGTTTTAATCAAATTATTAATATGGTTTTTTGAATTTATGAAATATATCTATTTTTTAAATACTACTAAGAAACAGGAAAAATACTTTGAATGTAAAACAGAGAGGGATCTTTTGTCAAAATAAGTGATATTTCCTTGAAAAAAGAAAAACAGAAATGTTTATGTGTGTAAATATAATACACGGGAATAATACATTACATTAATCTTTATGGAAATGATCATAAACATTTAGAATTGATATTTAAAATGCGCATTTATGAACAGTTCATAAATCTGAACTTCATTTTTGGAAGAGAATATAAAGCTTGAAAATGAACTAGTAATTTTAAATATTAAATAATAATAATTTTCGTTTAACAAAACGAAATCCAGTTAAAACGAAAGAGTAATTTTTGATTCCTACTAAATTTTAGAAATAAAATCATTACATCAATAATATATTCTGGTTAATCTTTACAATAAAATTATCAATTTAATATATTTTATGGCCTAATTAAATTTGATTAAAAATACTTAAATTAGATTCTCTTTAAATAAAAATTGTGATAAAGTTAAATATAGTCTATGATTACGTTTTTCTACGCATATTTTCGGAAATTTACTGCAGGTGCAGACAATACTGTATCCTTTACACTGGTTAATTTTTCTGGTTAATCACTTACAGTGAATTACAGTTAATAATTTACAGTTACTTCTGGTAATGTACAAAATTTACACAATGTAGGAGGACGTATCACTTGTGAATATGATAACTTGTGACATAAAGATAAGGGTTAAAAAGCGACGAAATTTGTGACGTAATATATATAGGTACTTCTCACCTGAAATCACGAAATATTGATAGTTCGAATTTCTAGAACAAGGGTCGATCCAGGCAAAATTTGGGACCTATTTAGGGCCCCTTCATAAAAATATATTTAATAAAACAGCCCCCCCCCCCCATCTTTAGAAAAATAAATTTTATAAAATGGGTTATTCACAAAATTCTTTATAATAAAACAGGCCCCTTCACAATTCCTTTTACTAAAACAGGCCCTTTCCAGGGGTCGATCTAGGCAAAATTTTTGGCCTATTTAGGGCCCCTTCACAAAAATCAATTTAATGAAATGGGCCCCTTCACAAAAATAAATTTGATAAAATGGAACCCTTCACAAAATTCCTTTTACTAAAATAGGCTCTTTCACAAAATTCTATTCCATAAAAACTTACTATTTATTATTTATTTATTTTGTGATGTTTTAAAATGTGTAATTTGTAAACAAAAAAGTTTATCAGAGAAAAACTTCAGCAAAAGGATTTAAAAAAGTTTTTGTTTATAAATGCTTGGTTCGAATTTGATTAGCTGGATTTCAACTTTCGTTACAAAATGTTATTTTTCACAAAAATATAATACATTTCACAAAAATAACCTTTATTTTTCACAAAATGGGCCCCAAGAAAAAAAACCTGCATCGACCCCTGCTTTCACAAAATTATATTCCATAAAAATTTACTATTTATTAATTATTTAGTGATTTTTTTTAAATGTGTAATTTGTAAACAAACAAGTTCACCAGAGAGGAAAACTTTAGCAAAAGAATTTATAAAAGTTTTTGTTAATAAATGCTTGGTTCGAATTTGAGTAACTGGATTTCAATTTTCGTTACAAAATGTTTTTCACAAAAATATAATAAATTTCACAAAAATAATTTTTACTTTTTACAAACTGGGCCCCAAGAAAAAAAAAAAAAAAAAAAAAAAAAAAACCCTCTATCGACCACTAGAGAAATACCTACTATTAACAGATAATTAGAAATACTAGAAAAACGATAGTATTTATACAAAAAATACCGAAATAAAATCTTTCACAATAAGTCTAAAATGTAGTAAGTTTAATTGCTTAAAATAAACACTTTCCAATGGCCAAAAATGTATCAATTTCAGTTTTTTATTAAAAATCGATGGAAACTTTAGAAAGATCAAGCATGGGACTTGATTAAAAGTATTTGAAAAGCTAAAACAACAAAAACAGAAAGATAAATATTTTTTATTCGTAAGGACCTAAACCGCCTACTGAGTAAATGAAATCTTTCTATTAGTGTAAGGTATTTTAGAAATCCAGTCTGTAAGCACATTATTTTTACAGTTGACATAAAATGAATTAGTGAAATTCAAAATTTATTTTTCAGTACATATGAATTTATTTAGAGAAAAAAAATGTCAACTTTTAAAGAAAATAAGCCATGAAAATCGAATAGTTAAAATGAGCATTTAACTAGATATAAATCCCACCCTCCCCCACAATCATGTATGTGGGATCAAAATTTAGTATAACATGCATATTTTGTGTATGTATTAAGATATAAATTATTCGCAATATTTCCGTTTAATTTTCATTTATTTCAAAACGTAGTTAAATATTTTAAATTTACATTAATCAAGATGAATAATTTAAATAGATAAATTAAACTGTATGAAACAGCTATATATAATAATGGTATAATGAATTTATTCTAAAAAATAGTCCATATATTTTTTAAAGTACCAAAAAAAAAAAAAAAAACAAAGATAGAAAATAAAGGTCGGAAATGCGTAAAAAATTACACCTGCTTAAAAGTTATAATAAAAATAAAATGCAGGGATCGACGCAGGATTTTTTTTCTTGGGGCTCATTTTGAGAAAATTAAAGTAATTTTGTGAAATTTATTATATTTTTCTGAAAAATAACATTTTCTAATGATAGATGAAATCCAGTTACTCAAATGCGAACTAAGTATTTTTTTAAATAACTTTTTCCTTCTAGAAACGTTTTCCTTTCTGATGAACTTTAATTTTTTTTTTTTAATTACACATTTTAACACCTAACAAAATTTAAATAATAAATGGCGAGTACGTTATTATGGAATGGAATTTTGCGAAGTGGTCTATTTTATTAACAGGAATTTTGTGAAGGGGCTCAAACAGGCCCCAAATTTTGCCTGGATCGACCCCTGAAATGCGGAGTGTTCGCGCAGTGGGGAAAATGTAAACTCTCAAAAATACTCATATTTTAGAAAATTAAAAATAGGTAAATAAAAATAACGAAAATCTTCTTCAAATAAATAAAATATAATTCAAATTATCCATCGGGAAACAAGATAAAAAAGTATAAACAACATTATCATTTTTTAAGAGGGAGAGGGGAGGGAGGTGCGGGGGGGGGGGGGGAAGACAAGGAAAATAAAGCCCAGTTCTCAGTTCACTATTACTATACAGTCCTGAGATTGAAAGAAACATACAGATCAGTTATGAAAAAAAATCATATTAATTTATAAATAACATAAATATATAAATCATAAAGATTAAAAATTCTGTTCTGTATAAAAAGTAGTTTCTTAAATTTAAATATTGAGAAAGAGGGTACATCCAAATTAAATACATACGTATATGGAATCTACGATATGGAAAAAAACATAACATAAATGGACATATGAAAATATCAAATAAAATTATAATTCAGAACTGTTATAAGAACTTTGCATTGAACATTATATACTTCATAAAAGTATGGCAATATTATCTGTTTTTTTTTTTTTTTTCGTGGGGTGGGGAGGGGGTCAGGGCCTGTTTATTGAATAGGCTTGGGAAGCCCATGCTTACCCAAAGAAATACAAAGGGGCCCCCAAGTTTACTTTTTAAAATAAATTTTTAGAAAAAATAAATTCAATGACGGTAAAAAATGCATTTTTTTCCTTACAAAACTTTTATCTAAATTCTGAAGCTCGCCGTTTCTAAAGTGTGATTTATTCGAAATTTTGATGTTTAAATTGTTTCAGCATACGAAAAATGGATAAATAACAAAGCGTAGAGTAATAAGCGGTCGAGTAATAGGGGGGGGGGGGGAGGGGGAGTAAAGATTTGTTTCTAATATTCTAATAAAAATTTATTTGCAGACTCTTTTAGATAAAATAATAAAATATCTTAATTTTTTCCCCCAAGTTAAAGAACTCTGAAAAAATATTATGCAGTTTCTAAAGACCACACATTAAAAGTATCACGGTGCATATTTGCAGACTCTTTTAGATAAAATAAAATATCTTCATTTCTTCCCCTAAGTTAAGAACTCTGAAATATTATGGAGTTTCTAAAGACCACACATTATTAAAATTATCACTGTGTATATTTACAGATTCTTTTAGATAAAATAATAAAATATCTTCATTTGTTCCCCTAAGTTAAAGAACTCTGAAATATTATGCAGTTTCTAAAGATCACACATTGTTAAAATTTACAGCAAAATGATTGGTTTCAGTTTATTTTAAAGTCATATCATCTATATAAAGTAAAATTATTCATTATTATTATTATTATTATTATTATTATTATTATTTTCATCAAGGTTGTATAAGCAGACCTGAAAATTTTGAAACTACGTGTTTAAGGATGACTGACACGTGTCGGAAATACAATTAAATTATTTATTATTAAATTTAATTGGAAAGAAGTTTTGAAACTATTACTATCAGTTTTTATAAAATTTACTAGTTAAGAATTTACGCTTAGTTGTCGGAAATTTGGCGCACATTTACCGAAAATTTTAATAAGTATTAAGAAAAGACTGGAATATGAAATTACTATAAGTAACTGATTTTCCAAGTGAGAAATTAAATAACAATGATAAACGGTTAAAATATCTTATCCACTTGAAGTATACAGCATTAATCATGATAAAAATTAAAGCATATTTTAAACAGTTCCTTCCGCACGAATGTTCATAAATATTGCAAACTGTTTGCAATATTTCATGTTGGAACTAAGTATAACATTATTTAAACGCTACAAAATTCTATTAAAATCCCTTTATGTTAATTTTTGCTTTCCAGAAAATAAAGGAAAAAAATACCCGAAAATCTGGAAAAATTTAGATAAAATACTTAAACATGGATTAACTGTCAAAAAATAACTATTTTCTTAGCATTCGTTTATAAAGAATCTAATAAAGAATATAATAGCATTTCGTTCATAAATAATTTTCAATCTCATATTTTATTTGAGAGAGAACAAGTTTAAATGAAAACATTAACAAATAAATTAAACGTAGAAAAGTTTCATTCAATAATACATCACTTAAGGAAACATAAAACAAACTGGCATTTATAAATTTCTGAAAGGAGCAAATAACAATTTAGGCCAGGAAACCAAAAACGTATTATTTGGGAAAAATAAACAAAGAATCAAAAAATTACGATGAAATAAACACGAAATAGCTTGAGATAAACATAAATGACAACTAAAGCACAAATTTTAAAAATAATTTCTATCAATAAAAGTAATAATTAAAAAATTACCATAAAATAATTACCATATATTAACTTTGAAAATTATTTGAAATTATACTGACTAACTATTCGGAATAATTTGAAAAAATATATATATATTAATTTTAAATAAGAAATTCAAAGAAGAAAAAAAATTGTTCTAGAAATTAGTTCTTAGATTATTAGTTGTAGAAATTAGTTCTAGATTAGGTCTGAAAATTAGTTCTCTCGTTGTTAATATTAAAAGTATCTTTAGAAAATGCCCTTAAGCATCTAAAAGGTGTTCTTTTTTACAAGAAACTCTGATATAACTGTCAAAAATAATTATCATAAATTAAAACGTGTGCGAAAACATTATAGTGCAAATCTTGAAGTAAGTTAATATTATATAAATTAGTTCTCTGTGCATTTCAATGTTAAAGAATTTTCAATCACAAATTTCTGAAAAAAAGAAAAGAAAGAAAGAGAGAGAGAAGAAAACGGTGTAACTTTTTTATAGAAATTTGAGGGAGAGCAAATTTAAATGGAATCATTAAAAAATAAATTTAACGACGAAATGTTTCATTCAATAACACAGTACTTAAAAAATTTTAGGCCAGAAGGCCAAAAACGTATCTTTGGGTAAAACAGACATTTAATCAAAAAATCACTATTTCTAAAATGCTATGAAATAAACACGAAATGACTAACTTTCAAATATTAATAGAAGTCAAGTTAGTAAATTAGATTCTTAAAGGAACTTACTTTTATAAGCAAAGTGCAACTTCTGAACAGATCTCTGAAGTATACAAGTTACCAGGTGTCTGTTTAGGAAAAAATTAGGTGTTTTAAAGGACTCTTTGCAAAATTTTTCATTTCAAAAAAGAATCCTTCACAAAATTATTTTCCCTAAAACAGGACCCTTCAAAAAATTAATTTCCCTAAAACATTACCCTTCACAAAATTATTTGTCTTAAAAATAGGTTTTTCACAAAATTTTTCCATCTTTAAACCAAACATTTCACAAATTAATCATTTAAAAGTAAAATCTGACCTTTCACTTTTACATATATAAAGAAAATATATGTATTTTATATCCATATATCTTCTTAAAAATGCATAAACAAGAACTTGAATATAACGACCATTTCAAATTCACACAATTATGATTAGATTTTTCACAAATATAAAAAGCTGTTCACAATTTCACAAAAACAGGACCCTGTGAAAAAAGTCTGGACAGACCCCTGGTTACACCAGAAGACTTTTCAAAACGAAGAATAAAAAATACTCGAGATAAAAAATTTCTAAATCTAAATGTTCAAGGCACTGAAATTCTGTCCTATTTATACATTCGTAGAAGTACTGAGAGTACATCACTATCCATTGAATTTACTATCACTATCTAATTAATAATCTTGATAGAATAATAATTAGAAATTTTTTTTTTAACTATTAACCGGACAACTAATAGTCTGAAAATTATATTTTGAAAATTATTATTCTTAGTAGTAGTACTTATTGAAGATATTATTCTGACTAATTTTTAAAATATTTACATCTACCAATATATGTATATATATATATATAATTATTATTCTTAGTTGTAGAACTTTAAAAAATCTAACTAATCACTTTTTTATTTTATAATTTTTTTTTTATTATTGTCTTTTACAAGTAAGATATGAAAAAAAAATAAAGAATGATTTGGCAAATATATTTAATATCAAATTAATATGGATAAATAACTTTCAAATATTATTAGAAGTCAAGTTAATAAATTAGAGTCTTAAAGGAACTTACCTTTATAAGCAAAGAGCAACTTCTAAACAGATCTTTGAAGTATATGAGTTAGACCCAGAAGACTTTTGTAACCGAAGAGCGAAGAGACACACACGAGAGAAAAAAATTCTAAATCTAGCAAAGCACTGAAATTATGTCCTATTTATACATTCGTACATGTACCAGGAGCATTCACTATCCACAGAATTTTCAAACAAAGCACCAATAACCACTGGGTATGGCAGATCAGGGTCAGTTACCCCTTTGATTGGCCCTAGGTGCAATCACTGCCTTGTTCACACCCCTGTTTCTTTACAATTGTAAATCCCTTATCACTTTGATGACAGCTGTAATCCAACTTCCCTTTCAAATTTTAGTGGATAATTATTAAACAATAATGAGCCCTTTCCCTCACACTTAATAAAACAAAATAAAAGACATTATTATTATTAAAACTCTTCAAATTTTCTTCTTTTTAAACATCGTTTAGATAATTAAGCAGTAATTAGTACAATTCTTCTACCTTTCACAATGTTTTAAATTTTGCTAATTAGTAATCAGACTCATTAACACAGTGGAAGAGATTTTAACCCTTTATGTTGTGACGATATACTGTAAAGTAACTTTAAAGCGTTTCTCAAAAACAAAAGAAAACAAGTTGGAAATTGCACGTCAAACGTGACAAATGAGATGCGTTCGTAGCTAGTTATATAACTACTAGTTCAGAACTAGTTACTATAGCTAGTTATATAAATATTCAGATCTTGAAGATTTTTAATTCTGCGAAATGAATTAATCTGCAAATTAATTTCTGTCATAAAATAAGTATCTCGGCCACTTGACAATTAAACCTCGGAAACTCCTATAACAAGAAAGCACCAATTAAAAAAAAAAAAAAAAAAAAAAAAAAAAAAAAAAAAATCAAATTTCTTAATAAATATTTTTATTATTAATATCTTCTACAGTTTTCATTCGATTTTCATAAAATTTTAAATGTCTCGACAAAATTCTGCAAAGATAATATATCTTAAATTTCAAACCATTTGTTTGGGTAGTTTTTGCGTTGTTATATGTGGACGGATGGAAAGATAGACAGACAGACGGACGGACCAGACGACGACAATAGGTGCTACGTATTTATATAATTACGAACGCACCTAAAAGGACAGAAAGAAAAATATAGAAAAAAATACCACCGCTCAACAACGCGAAAATTTACAACAATTTTTCTGACTCACTTTTAAGCATAAAAGCATGATACTTGCAGACATGATTATTAAAGTGATTTGTAATCGAGCAGTTTTTTTTTTTCGTTTACCGATAAATTAATTGCGTTATAAGCAATTGTTGTTTCAGGACGGCAGTTTTCCTGTCCTGCATTGTCGCACGTGGATTCAAAACGCCAACTTTGACAGCATTTCTGAAAAATCTTCTGCCTTTACCAAAAATAGAAAAATAGTTCGATTGTACAGTTAATTAATACGAGCACTTACCAATTTAATACATTTCTGAACAAAAATAAATCTAAAATGTGTTAGAAAATAGCCAATTTGGATATGCCAACAGCCGTAAGTCTTACATTGGCAAAGTATTTCCGTTACTGAAATGTTGGGATAATTGAATGTTATCAGTATTTACGAACAAATTTATTTGAAAATGAGTAAAAGTTTTTTTCACTCGCATTACAAAAGGAAAAAAATTATTCCAAACTTCTGGTGCCATTGTGATTGAAATGATTGAATGACACCAGTATTTACCAACAAATCTATTTGAATATGAGTAAAAGCTTTTTCACTCGCATTACAAAAGCAAAATCTTATTCCAAACATTCCAAACTTCTGGTGCCATTGTGATTGAAATGATTGAATGACATCGGTATTTACGATTAAATTTATTTGAAAATGAGTAAAAACTTTTTTCACTGGCATTACAAAAGCAAGATTTAATTCCAAAATTCTGGTGCCATTATGGCAATTGTGGGATTAAAATTAAGTCTGTTTTTAAAGGAATTAAAACAAAACTTCTGCTCTCAACACATCGACTAGCAGTAATACTATTTAAAAATAGGTTATTGATACTTTATTTTATCACCCACCTGGCGTTGCCGGGCCGTGATAATAACCTTAAATAAACCTCAAATTTATATGACTTTATATCTTTAACCCAAATTTGTAAGTATTTATATATTTAAACAAAAATCTTTCCAAACGAACCTCGTGTCGTGAGCCCACAATATTTATATATTTTTTTAACCGAATAACTCGTTTTAAAGTATATAATGTTCACAATTTTAAAGTTTGCGAATTTTCCCCCCCACATCGGGTCATTTAATATATGAAAAATATATTATTAGTTGTTATTGTCCAAACTTTTTGAAATTAATATTTGAGTCATAACTATAATGGTTTCGAATCCTGCATATAGATTTTTTTAAATCTTGATATTTAGTGGTAAAGGCGCTTAGGAGAAAACTTTTTTTTTTCTTTCACATCCTGTCAATATAATACTTAAAAAACAAATTAGTTCTTACTGTCCACACGCTTTGAAACTGTTATCCCTTATAAATATAATGGTTTTGAAGCCCGTGTGAAAAATTTGTGAAATAAATATTGACATTTAGTTCTAAAAGGGCTGCGTTTCCCCCCACCCCCTTTTTTTTCACGTTGGGCCCTGTAATATTAAAAACAAAATAATTCATAACATCTGAACTGTTTTAAATTTTTATGAATTATAAATATAAAGTTTTGGAAATCCGCGTGTAATTTTCGTCAAAAAAAAAAAAAAAAAAAAAAAAAAATTAGTTGTAAAAACATGAACAAAAATATTCACGTTCTGAGCGAAAATTTTGCAGATTTTATTTTTTGATTCGCCAGAATGTTTCCAGATTTTTATACGTGATGTAAATCGAGTGTACAAAGAACATGAAGAAGATTGTTTTAAAATACCGATATTTAGTTACTTTTAGCGAAGGGTGTTTATAGAAGGCGCGAAGGGGGCGAATGTTTCTGAAAGTATATTCGTTTATATATATAATACGTGTGTGTATATATTTTTATATTCGCATTTTTGAAAACGAATTGTCGTAGAGGAAAAAGTATAACTAAATGGACATTTTCCGCTTTTTCGTATCTATAAAATTGAGGCCGATGCGAACTTCGAAAAAATGGGAGAGCCTCCACCCCGCCCCCTTCCCGCAAAACCGAACTTTTTTCAAAAAAAAATTGTTTTAAAGCGTTAAAATTCGTATTTTTTATACAGTTTACTGCGTTTGAAAGTAAAAACTACAAACAATTTTTCTCCGTAGACTGTAATTTAACGTAATTCTTTTATGTCGCCCTGTAAATGAATAATAAATAATTTGCACCCCATATTCTACAGAATGCATATTTCAGTGCACTTCAAAAATGCATATCAATTTCATTATGTTTGAAATGGTGTAACTTAATTAAAATGCTCTTGATACGATTTTTTCCAATTGACCGCAATGTGACGGAATATTTTTGACTGTCCCTGGAAACGAAATATTATGTTACACACTTAAATTTTCAATAGAAATTGTTCTATATGAAATGTTAATAACATGTGAAAATTACAGGGCAATCCGAGTATATTTACGAGAGTTACAACAATGTCAGACGGACAGACAAATCGAAGTCATAAACACTTTTGAACTGTGTTGGAAAGTTTTAAAAATATACATCCAAAATAATAAATCGTGCAGTGCATAGTAAAAAAGTTCGTCCCACTCCAGAATTATATTTTTGCGATGAATAACCAATAAAAAGTCACACATACTCAGTAAGATAAAATAAAAAAAATTATTTCTAAAACTCTTGATCTTTTTCTTCATTTTATATTTCGCTTGGATAATTATAGTGGTTTTCAAATGACCTGCTCAACAACTCGAAACTTTCTGACTCATTTTTATACCCAAAGGCATAAAATTGGCAGGCCTGACTATTAAAGCGATTTGGAATCGTAATGAGTCTTCTATTCCTTGGTAAATAAATTCATTATCGAGTCATGAACTTCGTGTCGCGTGAAGACAGGTTTTCCCCCTTTTTTCACGCTGCGGCGTCGCACATTCGGTTCAAAACGCCAAGTTTGACAGTATTTTCTGAAAAATCTTCTGTCTTTACCGAAAATTTTAAAACATTAGAAAGTTTCTGAATCTGTTCATTTCATGTGTTTTTCGAACAAAAATGTGTTCAGAAATGTGTGTAAAAGTATAGCTCTATGGATTTAAGAACAGCCTTACAATCGTACAGTGATGTATAGTTAACACAGTGTAAAAAACATCGTCACACTTTCACATCGTCACCAATTAAGGTTTTTTTCAATAATTATTCAATAAATAGTCGCACATATACTCAGTAAGACAAAATAAAATACACTATTTTTAAAACAATCCAGCTTTATCTTCATTTTATATTTCGCTTGGACAATTAAGCAGTAAATATTCCTCCATACTCAATAATACAGTGAAAAAGACATTCAACTCTTTAATATTTTCTCCTATTTACCTATTTATTTATTGGATAATTAACCATTAAAGTTGTTCTCAAATCCATAGAGCTATACTTTTTCACACATTTCTGAACACATTTTTGTTCGAAAAACACAGGAAATGGACAGATGTTCTTATTCAGAAACAATGTAATCGAAATACGTTTTCCCTTTTTGGTGAAGGCAGGAGTTCTTTCAAAAAATATTGTCCAAGTTCGCATTTTAAACCTAATTTCGACGCCATAGCCCGAGAAAGGGGAAAAACGTGTCATCACACGACATGAATCACTTATAACTCGATAAGTCATTCATTTATCAAGAAATGGAAAACTCGTTCCAATTCTAAATCACTTTCATTGCCAGGCCTGCCAATTTCATGTCTTTATGTTTAACAAGAACGAAAAATCATGCGTCAAGCATAGATTATGTAACACTTTCCAACGCTTCCAAAATAATTTTACAAATCATACCGTTTAATAAGCTAAAAGATGACATCTAAGTAAACAATTTGGAAAACGCATAATATATTTAAAAACATAATTTCAGGAATTTCCAACATATACAATATTCAGAAAAATATCCGAATACTTTTATTCAGCCCTGTATAGGATCTATAGATCTGTATATATGCTACATAGGATGCTAAATTTTAGTTCAGTTAGGAAACGCGTAGCACAGTTTAAAATTCTCCGTCTGGAGTTTCTGTCACTAAACGGAAATGTGTCCGCGAACTTTTGTGCTTCCCTGTATAGGATCTACAGAATTTACACACATCACGTAATAGACAAAAAGCGAGTTAAAATTAAAATCGTGTTCAGTAACTTGAAACGCACTTCCAGGAATTATTGTTAACAGACAGTTGAGAATTCTTTTGTGTGTCCCTGTAAATGAACGATGACTGCTATACACACAATATTCTGTTGTAAGCCTCTTGTAATGCACCTTAGTGAAATATATAAATTTCAATGCGTTTAAAACTAGTCGTTGGGGGCCACCGTAATACTTACCCATCATGGATATGCATAATGTAAAATATTAAAATAAAAATGTGTAAACTACTTATAAAATGCATTGCAATTCAAATAAAATCGTGGCTTGATGACGTCACAAACTTTAAAGGCTCGATTACTGAATTGCTTGAAAGAGGTTTTTCCTTATAACTCCAAAAATAATAATCCTATTAACTAGCGGTTTATTGCATCTGATTAAGCGTCAAATTTCCAATTAAAATATCTCTTTGAAGTGAAATTTGGATGAAATACAGGGTCATGAAAAATCGAAGAGTGTGGAAATAGGATTCCAAATATCTCGGCAACTAATTATCCGATCGATTTCATGCTTTATGTAAAATTTATGTTTTTTTATTGTCTTTTATATTCATTTCTTAAAATAAACAATTTCGAAAATTTTTATATACCTTTTATCAGAACGAATATTTCGAGGGTCCGAATAAAATAGTTCCGGTTAATCGAGGTTAATGAAATGAAATAGGCTTCTTCCCATTATTACATACTAAGTACATACCAAATTGCAAGTCTCTATCTCAATTTTTTCGGGAGATAGAGCGTTTACAGACACACACACACACAGACACACAGACACACAGACGGACGGCAAAATTTTTTTTCTAAAAATATGTTTTTCGGAATCTCCAGTGTCTGAAACGTGTAAATCCGTCAAAAAAAATTTTTCGATTTTCAAAACGATTACAAGACTTACCCTATACTACGTATGATGGGTAAGTAATAGTGAAACATTATTTAAATAAACCGCAGACGATTTTTCTCCATAGATTAATGTAACGGAATTCTTTTGACTGTCTCTGTAAAGTAACTATAAGTTCTATGAACACCCTATTCCATATTAAGCTTCGTCTAATGCACCTTAGTGATATATATAAATTTCAATGCGTTTAAAATAGTGAAACATTATTTAAATAAACCGCAAATGATTTTTCCCCATAGACCGCAATGTAACGGAATTCTTTTGAGTGTCCCTGTAAAAGAACTATAAGTGCTACACACTTCCGTTGAAATAGGCAACATGCTATAGATAACGACAATAACATATAAAAATTGCAGAGCAATCCGAGCATATTTACGGGAGTTAGAGCACGGACAGACGGACAGACGGCAGACGGCCAGACAAACCGAAGTCATAAACACTTTTCAACTAGGTTGGAAAGTGTTAAAAATGAGTCAGAAAATGCGTGAGAAAGTTTTGCACTGTTGAGCAGTGAATTTCAGAACAACCTTAATCACAGTCGTTCATAGAAATTAAAAGAACGCATAAGACAGTATTATATTTAAAACAGTTCTCAAATCCAATTTTCGTACATGGAATCATTGTTATTTGTAAAAACGTTAAACTTCTTTTTATTCTTATTCGGAAAGAACCGAACTATTTTTCGTTTTACTGTTAAAAGAAAAAAAAATCTTTCGAAGCTTTCTGTCAAATAGATTCTTTTTAAGGCAGTTCTCAAATGATCTGCTCAAGAAAACGAAATTTTCTGACGCATTTTCTATCTCGTTTTTAAACGCAAAAGCATAAAATTGGCAGGCCTGACAATGGCAGCGATTTGGTATCAAAATGAGTTTTCCATTTCTTGATAAATAAATTACTTATCGAGTTATAAGCGATTCCTGTCAGGTGACAATACATTCGGTTCCAAACGTCCACTTTAACAGCATTTTCTGAAAGATTCTGCCTTTACCAAAAAATGAAAAACGTCTTTCGATTTCAAAGTTTATGAATAAGAACACCTGCCAATTTCATACATTTGCGATGCAAACAAACATGAATTAAAAAATGTGTCATAAAGTAACTAGTTTGGATATGCGAACAGCCTTAAAAATATATATCTAAAAGAATAAATCGTGCAGTGTATAGTTAACACAGTGTAAAAAACTTTGTCCCACTCCCCAAATACATTTTTATTCGATAATTAACCAGTAAATAATCTCACATACTCAGTAAAACAAAATAAAATACATTATTTTTAAAACTCTGCATCTTTCTCTTCATTTTCTATTTCGCTTGGATAGTTAAGCAGTAAATATTCCTTCACATTCATTTGCACAGTGTAAAAGATATTAATACATTCTTGAACCTTTCTCCCCCCCTCCCTCCCTCACCACCTTTTTCGGATATTTAACCATTAATCACAATGGCTCATACAAATTAAAAGAATGTATAAGACAGTATTGTATTTCAAACGGTTCTCGAATCCAATATTTGTACATTCTGACCACGTGCATGAAATCATTGTTATTTGTAAAAACGCTTAGCTTTTTTATAGCCTTATTCGTAAAGAACAGGACTAATTTTTCGTGTTACTGCAAAAGAAAAAGAATTCTTTTAAAACATTCCCTCAAATAAATTCTTTTAAACCCATATTCTTACCTGACAATCACAAAATTATTGCAGCCCAGATAGAAATGTCTTACAATGAAAAACTTATGATGTACTTTTGGATATGCTGACAGACTGTCAGGAACACATTTTGAATAGGGATATTTACTCACGTTTTCAATGGAAGTTCTTAGATGTTTTCAAAGACTTGTGAGGTATGAATAGTATACATTACCACTTAGAGATACCTGCGTAAATGGATATATCTATAGAAAGGTCTTCTGCAAATAAGGATGAACTATATAACAGTAACGATATGGGATTATCTCTGAGTCTGTTCTTAGTATAGTATACTAACAATAAACTGCCAGACATATCCTATTCAGCTGTTTAGTCTATTGAGATTGTTAAATATAAGATGTTGATTTGAATAAGCATCCAGAGTTCTGATTCAGGGCGTTTTGCTTATTATCCATATTTCTCTCCTGACACATGGATATCGTTTAGCTTATCTCTATTAAGATGTGATTGGAATAAGCATAGAGCTCAGATTAATCTCCCTTTCTGACCTGACACATGGACATCCTTCAGCTTATATCTATTCCTAGTTACCACCTTCAAAAATTCCCTTATGATCTTTCAATTTGTACGTTTCTCAATAAATAAATAAATAAATAAATAATAAAAAAAATTTTCCTCCGCTGAGTAACAAAAAACTTTCGCATATAACTCTTATAAGTAATTCCTTTATCAAACAAAATAAATAGGACAAGTGAGAGTATAACTCACGCTCAAAGGGTTCCGTATGTTAAATTTATTAATTACTATTTATTAATTAATATACTCCTACTACCCCAATGTTTTTTTCTTAATTTTAGTTTTAGTTTCAGTAGATTCGGAAATAGGGAGCAAGGGACATATTTTTTCGGTAACAGGAAAAAAAGTAATCGGAAAAAAAGTAACTGAGTCAACAAAAGCGGAAAAAAAGTAATCGGAAAAAAAGTAAACGGAAAAAAAGTAACAAGGTATTGATATATATTGAACTTATTGATAAATAAGTGTTAAAAGATAACAAAGTAACATATGTCTGATTTATATAACTCCCGTAGGCGGATATTTGCGAATGCTATTAGGAATTGAGTAAAATAAAAAAAGCACTATCGGTAAAAAGCTCCCTGATAAAAAAAGGGGGGTGGGGGGGAAAGGCATCACGTTAAGATGGGAAAATACCACACATTTATGAACGTTATATATTACACGTGTTTGAATAAGCCAATTCTAATTTCGGGTAAAGCACGTGCTACCACGTGTATTTACTAACCATGTGTACTAGGAACAATCAGAGCATTATATACATCATATATTCTAATACGAGAGCAAATCTTGTGTCTGTGTGTGTGGGGGGGGGGGGGGGGAGGGGGGTTATATATATATACAAATTTTATTTTAAAAACAACTCTAACGATTTTGACGAAATTTTGTATCCTACCATTTTGAGGCACCAGAAAATCATTGGGTTGGGTCACATGTTCGAAAAAATTCGATTAGTGGGTCATTTTGAGTCACCATCGGTCAGGGTCAACCTAATTGTGTCTAAAAAACGGTTCAAACGATTTTGACTAAACTTTTGCTACCATTTTCGGGCATGAGAAGACTATTGGGCTGGGTCACATAATCGAGAACTTTCTATTAGTGGGTCATTTTTGGGTCAAGTTAATTTTATCTAAAAAACGGTCTAACGATTTTGATTAAATTTTGTATCTTACGAGTTTCGGGCACGAAAACATCATTGCGCTAGGTACAGGTCCGAGAAAATTCGATTAGTGGGTCATTTTTGGGAAAATAACAATTGGACATGATAAAATGTACTATATATAAGGAAAAAGGATCTTGAAGCTAGAAAATATTTCTCCTGCATGTTATTGAAAAATATATATATAATTTTTTAATGACAATTTAGTAACTCTGGTATTACCATCTGATGTATATAAGAGAAATTACTAACATGACAATATAATTAAAAGTATGAAGTTATTAAATGATATTGTATTAATATGTTTTCAATTTAATTTTCAGTTACAGGTATTACTGGTATGCATATGAATGCACTGGTATGCACTGGTATGCATATGAATTTCGCATATGAATTTTTATTTTTAATAACAAATCATGTAATTCTCTTACACATTATAATTTTGAAGTTAATGTTTTCATGTTAACAAAATGAAATATATATATGGGAAATGTTATGGACATTTTAGCTTCAGACGGGGAACATAAAACTTGAAAAATAATCATAAAAGCATCCGAATGAAGTTATCATAAAATTCTGAATATTTTATAAATAAATTTTAATAAAAAAAATTAAATTACTATTATATTTAGTTGCAGGATTTTTTTTTAATCTGAAAACTTGCTCAAAAAATAAAAACTGCAATTAGATCCTATGTTCCATCTGTATAACAAATTTAGATTTCAAGACACAAATTCATTTTGAAAGCTTTACACTTTAAAAACTGGAGAAAATGTAAATTAATTTTATTTTTTATTTTTTATTCTTTTTTTTTAAATAAAAAATGGAAATCAGAAAAAAGGTACAATTTAATATATTTACTTTCATACAGTTAAGATGCATATTTAACACCTAATTAGTTTTGAAACTTGAATGAATTTTTCCTAGTGCTATTAAAAAATAATAGATATATATTTTTAAAAACAGCTAACACTTTCTATTAACTAGCTCTCTTACAATTATCATCTTATTTATATAAAAAAATGCCCATATGATCATCATAATAATATATATAATACGAATTTTTAATTTTAGTGACAGATCGGTTAATTCTCTTACAGATTATATTTTCGAAGTCAATGTTTTCATGTTAAAAAAAAATTAAATTTATGTTCGGAAACTGTTAAAAACATTGTTGCTTAAAGGGGAATATAGAATAAGAAAACGAATCCCAAAAGCATCTGAATCAAATTGGTGAAATTCTGAATATTTTGTAAATTATTTTCAATATTTCCTATGGGAATGGATTTTTTTAAAGTATTTCCTCATGAAAACTTGTTCAAAATACAAAAACTGTATTTATATGTATTTACTGTGTTGCATCTAAATAACATATTTAAATTTCAAGACACACAGCCATTTTCAAAATATAACACAAACAAAGAATCCAAATCGGTTTACTTAATCATGTATGAACTGGGAAAATTAAAAAAGTCATATTGAATAAGACTCTAAATAAAGAATCTAAATAATGTGGAACTAAATAAAGATAATTAAAAAAAAAAAAAAAAAAAAAAAAAAAAAGTGGTGGTGGTGGTGTGTGTGTGTGTTGGGGGGGGGGGGGGGTTAGGGGGGAATTGGGTAGATAAGAACCATGTTTGGCCCATGGCAGAGACAAATATTTTGTTTTCATTTTTGTAATAAAATTTAGGATTAAATTGGTTCTTTTTGTATAACTATTTAAGTATGCTATGTACAAGATAACAATAAAAGTTGTTTAGCAAATTTTAATATACTCTTAACATTTTTACAAAAAAAAAAAAAAAAAAAAAAAAAAAAAAAAAAAAATTCTTATTTATTTATTTTTATTTATTTATTTATTTTAATAAGAAGGTCTCATAACACCAGCATGGTTTTTATGGATGTTAATATTTGAATAAAAATATAAAATATTCAGAAAAAGAATGAAAACTTGATTTATTATAATAAATGTTTAAAAACAACACAAATTATTACAACACATTTATTATTATTATTATTATTATTGAACTATTCTATTCAAATGTTAAAATAATTTAAAGCATACTTAAATGATAGAAACTTGTACTTTCTACTAAGAAAATGAACTGCAAAATGAATTTATGCAGTTAAAATTTTCAATAGCGCATACCTCGGGACTGCTGAGTTTGTTCTCTATATATACCTCCATTTAGCGAACTATAAATCTGGTTTGGGTTGGTTACAGAAGAAGGACCTGCTTATTGCAGGGGCAAACTCTTTCATGGCTTCGACCCCCTCCCCTGTGATTTTAGGTGCCTCCCAAATTTGACATTTCTTTCAATATTTTAAACTTATAGAGTAGGATAAGATTTAAAATATATATATATATTTATCTAAAAACAGTAAAACCTTTCAATAGCGGACATTTCGAGACTACAAAATGTGTCTACTATTCGGAGGTGTCCACATTTCTGATGTAAAAATATTCAAACATGTATGTGTTGTGGATTGAAAAGGTGGATTTTCGCTAAATAGAGGTATCCGCTTTTACCTATAAAACCGGACACTTCCGAATAGCGAAAAAATTCTGTGGTCCCGAAGTATCCACTATTGAGAGATTTTACTGTTTTTAGATAAATATAATTTTTGTTTTCAATCTTATCTTACTGTAAAAGCTCAAAACATTGAATTTAATCAGTAGAGTGTCGAAAGAGATTTAAAATATCAGCTTTACGAAAATTGCATTCTAAATTTTGGGCCCCATAAAATCGGGGGGTGGGGGGAGGGGGAGATAGTGCCATGGGCCAGTTTGCCCATGCTTTAATCAGGTTCTTCTTCTTAAAAAATTACCAGCCCTGCTTTGTGGTCATATAGAGTCCCATTTATTGAGAATGCAATGTGGTCAAATATGGCTGCATTTAATGCTTTAAAAAAATGTAGTCAGAAATGGCTACTTATTGCCGACAGATCAGGACACGAAAATGGCCGCAATTCAGGCGTTTCAAATGTCTTAAATTCAGACACAAATAAGTGTCTTAAAAGATTAAGACACTTTAAAGTGTCTATTTTTTTTAACCATCCGTTTCAGACCCTTAAGTGTCTGAATTTCAGACATTTCAGTTCACAGTGCAGTTTTAACAACTTTATACCTGGTTAAAAATTATTTTTATTAATACTTAAAATTATCCCAGTGTTTTAAAATATATGTAAGATTTGAGAATCATGATTCGTGATAAAATCATGATAAAATTAACTTGATCCACGTTGACCAAAAATGACTCACTAATCGAAAGTTCTCGAACATGTGACCCAGCCCAATAGTCTTCTCGTTCCCTAAAACTGTAGGATACTAAATTTAGTTCAAATCCTCTGAGCTGTTTTTAAAATAAGAATAGCTTGACTCATAATGACCCATGACCAAAATGACCCACTAATCGAATTTTCCTGAACATGTGACCAAGCCCAACAGTCTTCTTGTGCCCGAAAATGGTAGGATACCAAGTTTAGTCAAAATTGCTTGAACTGCTTTTTAGATACAATTAGCTTGACCCAGACCCACAGTGACCCAAAAATGACCCACTAATTGAATTTTCTTCGACATGTGACCTAGCGCAATGATTTTTTCGTGCCCGAAACTCGTAAGATACAAAATTTAATCAAAATCGTTAGATCGTTTTTCAGATAAAATTAACTTGACCCGCGTTGACCCAAAAATGACCAACTAATAGAAAGTTCTCGAATATGTGACCCAGCCCAATAGTCTTCTCGTGCCCAAAAATGGTAATAAAAGTTTAGTCAAAATCGTTTGAACAGTATTTTAGATACAATTAGCTTGATCCTGACCGATGGTGACCCAAATGACCCACTAATCGAATTTCCTCAAACATGTGACCCAGCCCAAAGGTTTTCTGGTGCCTCAAAACTGTAGGATACAAAATTTCGTCAAAATCGTTAGAGCCGTTTTTAACATAAAAATTGCATATATATATATATATATATATATATAACCCCCCCCCCCCTACCCCTCACACACACACACAAGATTTGCTCTTGTATTAGAATAAATGATGTATATAATACTCTGATTGTTCCTAGTACACGTGGTTAGTAAATACACGTGGTTAGCACGTGCTTTACCCGAAATTATAATTGGCTTATTCAAACACGTGTTATTCATAAATGTGTGGTATTTTCCCATCTTAACGTGAAGCCCCCACCCCCTCATTTTTTTAAATTTTATCAGGGAGCTTTTTACCGATGGTGCTTTTTTCCGGGGGTGATTTTACTCAATTCCTAATAGCAATTGCAAATATCCGCCTACGGGAATTATATAAATCAGACATATGTTACTTCGTTAGCTTTTAACACTTATTTATCAATAAGTTCAATATTTATCAAGACCTTGTTACTTTTTTTCCGTTTACTTTTTTCCGATTACTTTTTTCCAGTTACTTTTTTTCCGCTTTCGTTGACTCAGTTACTTTTTTTCCGTTTACTTTTTTTCCTAGATTCATTTTTTCAGTATACTTTCGACGGTACCTCTGAAAATATAATACCCAAAATTAAAACAAATATATCTTTGAGTTTGATGTTACGAGATCTTTCGAACGATAGTCTACACAATATATATATATAATTAAATGTAATTTTTTTTAAAACATACTTTAATTTAAATTAACAAAAAAAGTCAACTTATATTATAAAGCACAAATGTGTGCGTCGCTCAATGCTGACGTCATAATGATGCGGACAATAATATGGTGAAAATGGATGACTGCTGCAACAATGGAGCTATTTTTTTTAATTAAACAATCGTAACGTTATTTCTATGGGGGAAATGCAAGTTTTGGGCTGACGTTGACCCTTCTTACAAATCGAATTTTTAAAAAATAATGTCCAATTCATGTATTGCCTTCAGGAATACATATATATCCCAAATTTCAATATCAGCAATGACGCGTCAACAGGAAGTGGATGAAAAATCAGTCGCAAGATTTGACTGCCACATACATACAGAAATGTAAATTAAAAGAAAGTAGGTAAAAAAGATTTTTTTCAATTAACTTAATTAATTTCTTGGCTAATTACAGACAATATTTTTCGAAAATAATTATTAAATATCCTTGGATGATTCTGCGCTGATAGATACCTCGAGCGCCCGTCAACACCCCGCTGACCACACAAAAGTAAAGTTTGTATGTAATGGAAAAATGCGTTTTTTTTCAAAAACTATGTTAGCTAAGACAATCGCTATAGTTTCCCTGCATTGTTTAAATAAACTCTTACCAGCCTTACTTTTTTCATAATTTTAGTTTCAGCAGATTCGGAAATATGAATCCCGGAAAAATCAACCCGGAAAAAATCGCATCGGTAAAAATCACTCTGGAAAAAAATCACCACGGTAAATATCACACCGGAAAAAAGCACCATCGGTAAAAAGCTTCTGGGAAAAAAATCCTTGACGTCTCGGCCTACAGGCACAGGTAGATATCGAAGACGCAGATCGTGCGGCGCCTGTTTTTTGGGAATTGCAGAAGAAATGACCTTTTTGCCACGATGCGGCAGTTGGGACCGCCAACTTCGAAATCTACCTGTGTCTGAAAGCGGAGCAGGCAGTGTTTTTAGGTAGATTTCGTAAGAAATACTACTTATTACTCTCTCCCTATGTTGGAATTTCTGGAAAATTTTTGCAGATGTACGCCGATTATGACCTCTAGAACCCAAAACCACCCTCCCCTTCAAAACTGTATCTATTATTTATATATCTATCTATCTATTACATCACTTTTTTATGAACACGATAACTTCAATAATTCTGCACAAATCTCTTACAAACTGATACCTAAAATCAAGGGTCATAAAATCTCTGTCAAGTTCGTTAATTTACAAAATCGAACCAAGTTGGGGGGAAAAAGGGGGGGGGGTGGGGGCTTTGTGAAAACAGAAAAACCCCATAGCTACAACTACTTAATTATGATACGTATCGAATCCGTTTAAAGTTATTATTACTGCTAGGAAAAGGGCCGAAAATGTATGTATATCTTTTTTTATATCTTTAAAAATGGCCTCGAGGGGGAGGGGGAATAGGGGTTTGAGAAGGAAAAAATTCATAACTTTGTCAATTCACAAGATATCAAATCCGCTTATATTTATTATAAATCATCTTAATATTATCTAAAACTTTAATACTGACAAGTTTTTTATAGGACCAACCCTTACAGAAAAAAAAAAAAAAAAAAAAAAAAAAAATTCCCTGCCGGCTCCACCTACAGACACAAGTAGATTTCGAAGTGGACGGTCCTAACTGTGCGCATCATAGCAAAAAGGTCATTTCTTCTGTAATTCCCAATAAACAGGCGCCCCACAGTCTGCGTCTTCGAAATATACCTGTGCCTGTAGGCCAAGCTGTCAGGGATTTTTTTTTTTTTTTTTTTTTTTTTGCTGTAAAGATTGATAAACTTATCAGTATAAAAGTTGTAGATAATATTAAGAGGATTTATAATAAATTCAAGACGATTTGATATTTTGTGAATAGACAAAGTTGTGAATTTTTTTTCTTCGTAAACCCCTATTTTTTTCCCCCTTGAGGTTATTTTTAATGAAATCAAAAATCTGTCATACATAAATTTTCGTCCCTTTTCCTAGAAATTATAATAACTTTAAACGGATTCGATAATTATCATAATTAAGAAGTTACGGTTTTTTTTCTGCTTTCGCAAAAAGCCCCCCCCCCCCATTTCCACCCCTTGGTTCGATTTTGCCCATTAACGAACTTGACCGAGATTTTATGTATCAGTTTGGAAAAGATTTGTGTAGAATTTTGGACGTTATCGTGATGTCCATAAAAAAGTGATATAGATGGATAAAATTTTGAATTGGGGGTGGATTTGTGTTCTGGGAGTCATGATCGGCGTAGATTTGCAAAAATTTTCCAGAAATTTTAAGGGAGAGTAAGAGAGAGATTTCTAGAGGAATATAATAGGTAGTTTCGTACGAAATCTACCTAAAATGGCTCACGTTAATTAAGATGGAAAGAGCCCACACATTTATGAATAACACAGCTTTGATGTCTTTGATTAAGCCAATTATAATTTCAAGTACAGCACGTGCTAATCACGTGTATTAATTTGTATTAGAAACAATGAGAGAATTATATACATATCGTATAACAGGAAAACCACCATATGGAAAGTGTAAAAAAAAAATCAAAAATTTTTAATAGCTTATATTAAAAGTTGATTCTTTAGAAACATTTTAAAAGAAACCCACCGTTCAAAAATTCGCTTTAAAAAGGGTATTATCACCAAAAGAGTTTGAGCTCTTTTTATATGGTCAAGGTGTAATTTGATCTTTCAGTTGATTCTCATATGATTTTCTCAACAACGGGTAACTTTCTGACACATTTTTAAACGCAAAGGCATAAAATTTGCGTTAGGCGGAAAAAATCACACCATGAAAAAAAAGTCTCACATTAACTAAGAAGTACTGCACATACATTTATGAATAATTATATATATGAACAACTGCTTACTAATAAAAGTTTTTTCACTGTCAATTTTTTACAGGCGTAGGGAGCGGGGGGTGCAGAGTTAATGGGCTAGACAATTCTAAGATTTAGTCCAAGAAAACACTGTTTTAACAATTCATTAAAAGAAGTTTAACATGCTTTATTTCTACAAGAAAGAAGCTGTATCTTTCTACGAGAGGGGGGGGGGGGGGAGGGATGAGTATTAAAGAAAAACAGTTTATAGATTCTTTCAACTGGCTTCATTGATAGTTTATATATAAGCAAAGATGTTTTATATATTTTTAAAACTTTAATCAAGAAACGCCTTTGGATGTGGTGGATGGGAGAGGGGTAGGGAAAAAATTACATACAGAGCTTGATAACAGAATAAAA
Organism: Maratus michaelseni; assembly: GCA_963931845.1. Classification (NCBI taxonomy): domain Eukaryota; kingdom Metazoa; phylum Arthropoda; class Arachnida; order Araneae; family Salticidae; genus Maratus; species Maratus michaelseni. Next base: position 28,099,698 of record OZ007600.1, on the reverse strand, counting down.
CAAAAATTGTGCTTTTTTCTTTTGAAGCTGAATTTTTAAATGTGGTTTTAATAATTATATGGGACGTTTACAGTATTAATTCAGAATAGCCGTTGAAAAATAAACTTTCTAATTTAGATAATCAGTTATTTACAGCTACATTTTAAAAGAAGTTTTTCTTGGGGTTGATTTCGTTCAGTGTAAACTGCACAACGGGTTAACGGGGGGGGGGGGGGGGAGACAAGCTTTTATTTATGTTTTAAAATTCTAAATTTTACTTTACAAAACTTTTCTTTTTACTGAATCCTATAGTTTGACTTTCTTATTAAGGACTTTCTTTAGGCAATTTTAATGATTACACGAAATGTGACATGGATTTATAGTCCTTAAAAATTTTTAATTAAACAAAAAAAAATGTAATTTTGCATCTAATTTCTGTTTTTTAAGACTATTTTCAAATCTAAAACTGGCTACTTTCTGATACGTTTTGTAATTCGATTTTGTTCGAAAACACGTGAAATTGACTTTTTTCAGTGGAATTCAGATATTTGTAATTGAACTGTTTTTCTTTTATATTTTTTCGATAAAGGTAAGAAAATCTTTATAAAAGTAAAACTGTTCCAATTACAAATAACTTGAATAATCATGTGCTGCAAATATCATACTTTTGAGTTTAAAAATGAGTCAGAAAGAGTCAAAGTTTAACGTTATTGAGCGCGAAAAATATATTTTTTAGAACCTCCTTAATGTTATTAACTAAAGAAAAGCATTTCTTTACCGATAGATCAATTGATTGATGATGAGGATGGATTATGTGTATAGGCAGACCAGGAAATTACCCCGTTTTTTAAATATTATAGGTCAAATTAAAAAAATAATTCACCTAAAAGCTTTGAAACGGAGTTAAATTATTCCTTGGATTAATTTTGTTTTTCTTATAATGCTACTTTGACAATCCTAGCCGTTAAGCATGTCTGATTCTTTTAGCAACCAACTTACATATCGGCTAACTTTTGCAAATAGTCCAGGCATTAGGGGATAAAAAAGGGCAAATAAAGGAAAGTTTTGGTGTAGTTTTTTTGGGGGGGTCCCTTTATGTTTTTTGGGTCGCTGAACACGAATCCGAGGTTTTCCAACAAAATTTCTTTCGGGAAATATGTTTTTTTTACAAAAAACCTGTAAAAAAACGGACTTTTTTCCGTTTTTTCAAAATAATTCCAAAATTGTGCATTTTACGTGAAAGTCGGCAGTATATGAATTAAAGAAAATAAAATTTCCTATATTTTATGTAATGAAAGTTTTTTTCTCTGATCAATGGTTTAGCCGTGAGAGTGCCGCAAAAAAGGGTGTTAAAAACAAAAAACTGTAAAAAAACGGGAATTACTGTAGTGTATGTCGATGTAACATAAAAACTAACCATTTTACACAAACGGTAACCATTAATGATACTAAAGATTATATGTTTGACTGTATTTTATTCATTTGAGGTAGAGGAAAAGTGCGGATCCTGCGCCAGGGGAAGGTGGGAGCAGTGGAGCAGTTCCACCTTCTCTCATGAGTCGAAGGTGCTCCTCCGCCGGAGTGCTCATACTGTAAAATTGGGAGGTGTAAAAGACAAAAAACTGTAAAAAACAGGAATTACGACCCTGTATGTCGATGTAACATGTAAATTAACCATTTTAAATAAACGTTGACTGTTAATGATACTAAAAACTATATGATTGACTACATTTTACAATGAAGTTGCCTGATAATAAATACGGCGACTCGTTATGAATCATTATTTAATTATAAATTATTATGTACATTAGTAACAAACATTAGTATATTTACATGAAGTCAAAAAGCAAAATTCTTATTTCCGCAATCATTTATGTGAAGGTTACCACTTTTAGTGCATTTTAGAAATAAAATTGTCATAATCAACTTTTTAAAGCATGACATAGTCGGTAGTTTCATTTATTATAGGTTGACCCGCTAATAAGAAAACCAAGTTTTTGACCTTCTACACCTTGTGCGTTTTTCACAATATTGAAAAAACCAATATTTTTCGGCACTTTTTTAGATTTTTCTTAAATAACTCAATTTTAGTGCATTTTACAGAAAAAAGCATAATTACCATTTTGTAGAGCATAAAATTCTTTACAACATGCAGTATTCATGTTTGTAAATTGTCCAAATAGGGGGTAAGATACGGAGCCGGGAAAATAGGGTTAAATTTGGAAAAAATGTAAAAATCCACAAATGACGTTAGTTTTTGCCGTATCTTACCCCCTATTTGGACAATTTACAAACATGAATATTGCATGTTGTAGAGAATTTTATGCTCTACAAAATCGGGAAAGTGCTTTTGTCTCTAAAACGTACTAAAAGTATGTTATTAAGCAAAAACTAACGTCATTTGTGGATTTTTACATTTTTTCCAAATTTAACCGTATTTTCCCGGCTCCGTATCTTATCCCCTATTTGGACAATTTACAAATATAAATACTGCATGTTGTAGAAAATTTTATGCTCTATAAAATGTTGAAAGTGCTTTTGTCTCTGAAACGCACTAAAAGTAGGTTATTAAGCAAAAACTAACGTCATTTGTGGATTTTTACATTTTTTTCCAAATTTAATCCTATTTCCCGGCTCCGTATCTTACCCCCTGTTTGGACAATTTACAAATATGAATACTGCATGTTGTAAAAAATTTTATGTTCTACAAAAAGTTGAAAGTGCTTTTGTCTCCAAAACGCACTAAAATTAGGTTATTAAGCAAAAACTAACGTCATTTGTGGATTTTTACATTTTTTTTTCCAAATTTAACCCTATTTCCCGGCTTTGTATCTTACCCCCTATTTAGACAATTTAGAAATATGAATACTGCATGTTGTAGAGAATTTACTGCTGTACAAAATGGTGAAAGTGCTTTTGTCTCTAAAACAATCTAAAAGTAGGTTATTAAGCAAAAACTAACGTCTTTAGTGGATTTTTGCATTTTTTGCAAATTTTACCCTATTTTCCCGGTTTCGTATCTTACCCCCTATTTGGACAATTTACAAACCTGAATACTGCATGTTGTAGAGAATTTTATGCTCTACAAAATGGTAACTATGCTTTTTTCTGTAAAATGCACTAAAATTGAGTTATTTAAGAAAAATCGAAATAAGTGCCGAAAAATATTGTTTTTTTAATATTGTCAAAAACGCACAAGGTCTAGAAGGTCGAAAACTTTGTTTTTTTATTAGAGGGTCAACCTTTACAACATACCCAAAAATCAGAACTACCCGAATTTTTGTAAGGTAAAATGTTATTTCTACTGGACTACAATGTTACCGCCTCTTAGAATAAGAGCTCTCGGGAGGAGTAGCACCTTCGACTCATGAGAGTAGATGGATCTGCCCCACTGCTCCCACCTTCCCCTGGTGTCGGATCCGCACTTTTCCTCTACCTCAAATGCATAAAATATAGTCAAACATATAATCTTTAGTAACATTAATAGTTAACATTTGCGTAAAAGGATTAGTTTCTATGTTACATTGACATACAGTACCGTAATTCCCGTTTTTTTGCAGTTTTTTGTTTTTTCCACCCATTTTTGAGGCACTCTCACGGCTAAACTATTGATCAGAGAAAAAAAACTTTCTATACATAAAATGTAAGAAATTTTATTTTCTTTAATTCATATATTGCCGACTTTCACGTAAAATTCATAATTTTGGAATTCTTTTGAAAAAACGGAAAAAAGTCCGTTTTTTTACACGTTTTTTGTAAAAAAAACATATTTCCCGAAAAAAATTTTGTTGGAAAACCTCGGATTTGTGTTCAGCGACCCAAAAAACATAAAGGGACCGCAAAAAAAAAAAAAAACTACACCAAAACTTTCCTTTATTTTCTATGCCTTCAAATGCCTGGACTAAAATGGTAAATTGTGAAATGACGCCTGAAGAATGTTTCACACAATTTCTTTTTTCATATGAACATAAAATACCTGTAATTCACTTTTAAGTAACTGTTAAGTACAAACAGTATTTTTACGTTAAACGTTACGTACTTGACTATTACAGCTGAGCTAAATTTCCCTGTTTTTCATACGAATAATAATAAAAAAAATTCCAGGTATCGATATTTTGTGATGTTGCATACAAAAAAGTTTTTAAATTGTGATTTTGATTGGAACTTTCACAACTGATTCTGAAGCACAAACTGCTGATTTTTTAAACATTTGTTTGCAAAATTTACAAATTGTTCGAAGACCAAGATATTTGCTTCATGGCTAATGATTGCTTCGAGCCCTATATTTTTTAAGGTGGTTCTCAAATGACCTGCTCAACAACGTGAAACATTCTGACACATTTTCTGACTCATTTTTAAACGCAAAGGCATGAAACTGGCCGGCCTGACTATTGAAGCAATTTGGAATTTAAATTAGTTTTCCATTTTTTTTAATAAACAAATTACTTATCGGGTTATAAGCGATTCGTGGCACGTGACGACACGTTTTTCTTCTTTCTCGCGCTCTTGCGTCGGGAATTCGGTTCAAAACGCCCATTTTGACAGTATTTTCTGAAAGATCTTCTGTCTTTACCAAAAAAGGGAAAACGAATTTCGATGATATAGATTCTGAATAAGAACACCTACCAATTTCATGCGTTTCCAAACAAAAATGAATTCAGAAATGTGTCAGAAAGTAGCTCTTTTGAATTTGAGAAGTCTTAATGAGAACTTAAAAAAAAATTTTTTTTTTTTGCTAAACATTTTGCAGATACACACTTTTAGAATCAGATTCCATCCATTTTGTCCAATTAGGATAAAATTCTTTATCACATCAGTCAGGTAAATACAGAATGCTTTAACATATTTTTTTTTCTTTTATATAAGTAATATATCTGCCATGTAACTAACCTAATTTAAGGATTATAAATTTTCAATAAATTAATCAAATGTCCGGATCTCAAACGATAAGTAAACAAGGCTGAATCACCTAATCCTAATCAATCTTACAAAACTGTACAAAATTTCAGTGAAACTGGTATTAACCGGTTACAAGGAAGAGCTGAACAGGGTGTCTATATTCCAGATCAGCAACGAATTTTCCTGACTTTTCCATACCAATAGAAAAAAATCCAGGTATCAAGCTTTTGTGATATTACACACAAAAATATCTCAAAAGTTGTGAATTTGAGAGTGGAATTTTCACAATTGATTCTGAGGCGCATATTACTGATTTGTTACATTTTTTTTGAAAAAATTACAAATTGTTGAACATTTTGCAGAATACACACTTTTTGCATCAGGTCCTATCCATTTTGTCAAATAAGGATGAAATTCTTTATCACATCAGCCCCAGTTAAATACAGATTGCTTTGACATATTTTAATACAAAAAATAAATATTCAATAAATTAAGCTAACAAATGTTCAGTTTCCAAACAAAGATAAGTAAGCAGAGTGAAGCATCGAAGCAATCCTACAACTTCCAGTAGAAAGTTTCAGTGAAGCTGAAACTAAAAATTTAAAGTACTTATGAAGAGCAAAGTTTGATTTCAATGGCGCTGCAATTTTCAAATCCTTAGTTTTATAAGAAACATTTTCCTATTTTTAACACTTTCCAACCTAGTTGAAAAGTGTTTATGACTTCGGTTTGTCTGGCCGGATGGCCGTCTGTCCGTGCTCTAACTCCCGTAAATATGCTCGGATTGCTCTGCAATTTTTATATGTTATAGTCGTTATCTATAGCATGTTCCCTATTTCAACGGAAGTGTGTAGCACTTATAGTTTTTTTACAGGGACACTCAAAAGAATTCCGTTACATTGCGGTCTATGGGGAAAAATCATTGACGGTTTATTTAAATAATGTTTCACTATCTTAAACGCATTGAAATTTATATATATCACTAAGATGCATTAGAAGAAGCTTAATATGGAATAGGGTGTGCATAGCACTTATAGTTACTTTACAGGGACAGTCAAAAGAATTCTGTTACATTACGTTTATGGAGAAAAATCGTCTGCGGTTTATTTAAATAATGTTTTCCTATTTTAAACGCATTGAAATTTATATATATCACTAAGGTGTATTTCAAGAGGCTTACTACATAATAGTGTGTGTACAGCAGTCATCGTTCATTTACAGGGACACACAAAAGAATTCTCTACTGTAAGTTAACAATAATTCCTGGAAGTGCGTTTTAAGTTACTGATCGCGATTTTAATTTTAACTCGCTTTTTGTCTATTATGTGGCGTGTATAAATTCTGTAGATCCTATACAGGGAAGCACAAAAGTTCGCGAACACATTTCCGTATTGTTTAACTCCAGACGGAGAATTTTAAACTGTGCTACGCGTTTCCTAACTGAACTAAAATTTAACATCCTATGTAGTATATATACAAATCTATAGATCCTATACAGGGCTGAATAAAAGTATTCGGATTACTTAGATGTTATCTTTTAGCTTATTAAACGGTATGATTTGTAAAATTATTTTGGAAGCGTTGGAAAGTGTTACATAATCTATGCTTGACGCATGATTTTTCGTTCTTGTTTTTTCTTGAAAGTTCAAAACATTTTTTCAGAATTTTTAAATTTTCCTGACTTTTTCTTAGAAATGGTAAATTTCCCAGACCATATTAATTCTCCTGACTTTCCAAGTGACTAGACACCCTGTGAAAATAGTGCTTATAAAAAGCAAAATTAGATTTTCTTGGCACTGCAATTTCAAATTTTTTATTTTTATATTAAGAAAATTTTTTTGACCAAATTTCCCTGACAATCTCCGGACTTTTCCATGATGTGACTAAAAATCCTGTTTTAAGGCTGTTCTTGAATGACTTGCTCAATAACGAACGCGAAACTTTCTTACTCATTTTTAAACGCAAAAGCATAAAATTAGCAAGTCTGACTACTGAAGCGATTTGGAATCGAAACAAGATTTCCATTTTTTAATAAATAAATTTCTTATCGAGTTATAAACGATTCATGTCACGTGGCGAGACGTTTTTCCTCTTTCTGGCTCTGCTGCTTTAGGAATTCAGTTCAAAACACAGACTTTAACAATATTTTTTAAAAGATTTGCATTTACCAAAAAGTGGAAAACTCATTTCGATAACTTCTTCCTGAATAATAACACCTGGCGATTTCATCCGTTCCCGAACAAAAATAAATTTTAAATTATGTCAGAAAGTAGCTCTTTTGGACTTGAGAACAGCCTTAAAATACATAATAGATTAATATTGTTAAATAATACAGCGATAACCATTCTAAAGATAGTGTTTGATGACAAAAATAAGGAAACATTATAACACACATTAAGAAACTGATTTTAAAAACATATACATAGCTCTTTTAATTTAATTTTTGCTTTTCAAAGAACATCTGAACAAATTTGTTCGTAACATAACTTCTTTTTAAATACAATGAAAATTCCCTCTGGTGATTTTTGGATAACGAAATTCGAACTCATTCCTTTGACAATACTAAATATACCCCTCGCAATTCAAGGGTCGATCCAGGCAAAATTTGAGGCCTATTTAGGGCTCCTTCACAAAAATCTATTTAATAAAACAGGTCCTTTCACAAAAATCAATTTAATAAAATGGGTCCTTTCACAAAAATCAATTTGATAAAATGGACTCCTTCACAAAATTCAGTTTAATAAAATACGCTCTTTCACAAAATTTTATTCCATAAAAACTTACTATTTCTTAATTATTTATTATTTTGTGACTTTTTGAAATGTGTAATTTGTAAACAAACAAGTTCATCAGAGAAGAAAACTTCAGCAGAAGGATTTAAAGTTTTTGTTAATAAATGCTTGGTTCAAATTTGAGTAACTGGATTTCAACTTTTGTTGCAAAATGTTGTTTTTCACAAAAATAACCTTTACTTTTCACAAAAATGAGCTCCAAGAAAAACAAGTCGGATGTGTCAATCCCAAAACTTTCTTCTATCTCACAAAGGTTTCGCATACACTAAAAAGAATCAGCACCAATTTATCGAAAAGGTCTAACTGAAACTCAAGTTTTATTAAATTCCGTGCAATATTTCTTGAGATATAACTATCGCTAAAATCGTGTAAATCCTGCAAAATACTGCATAGCAGCGCCACCTGCTGGGCAATTTTTACCAAAAACTAATCAGCACCAGTTTATATCAGGGACTAACTGAATCTAAAGTTTTATTAAATTCCGAGCATTAGTTCTTGAGATAGAGCTATTGCGGAAATCGCGAAAAATGCTGCATAGCAGCGCCACCTGCCGGGCGATTTTTACCAAAAACTAATCAGCCCCAATTTATATCAGGGACTAACTGAATCTAAAGTTTTATTAAATTCCGAGCATTAGTTCTTGAGATAGAGTGCCCACAGAATTCTTGTCACATACAGACAGACATTTTCTAAAAATAGTCAAATCGTGTTCAGGAGCTCTAAAACGTATAAATCCGTCGAAAACCGGAAGTCGAAAATTTTCATGAATCCAATACTTTCTTCTTGTAAAGATAGAAGAAAGTAAAAACCTGTATCGACCCCAGCAATTATTAAAGTCAAGTATAAAGTAATTCATAATTTAGGAGAAGAAAAAGGAACCTGCAAAAAAGGTGTAAAAATACGTGTCCAAGTATTATTAAAAGAAAAAAAGTCATACATATAGTCAACTGTAATTTTATTTTATTGAAGTTCTTGACAGTTACAACATTCTGCATTTCATACATAGAGTAAGCGCAGATTATGCATAATTTACATTTATATTATGTGACAACAGATTTTTCCATTTCTCACATAAGTTGGAGTACCCATGCCTAGATTATTGAGAAAAGATTTATGCTCTTTATAAACTGTATTAAGCCAATGATTTGGATTTCTCCTTAAAAATTGAAACAGTAATTTTGTGGCAGACATTGCCATTGAAGAAAAGTCTCTACTAATTACATTGATAGGGTAGTAATAGACATATTGGCTGGTTGATTGCTTGAACAGACCTCCGTGTTTCTTCATAAACGCAAAATATTGATTCTTCAATAGTTCGGCTCCCTCGTACTTTTCCCATATCAGTCGGTCAATAAAGTTCACAGCGTGACGTGAACTTTTCATTTTGTAGTAAATAAATCTTGTCATATATTTTCCCTTCAATCTACTAACAATTGGACTAGACTCAACACGTAACTGTGCCACTCCTGCATCAAAGAAATGCCTAGGGATTTGTATCACTGTGCCTTCAGGAGTATTCCAAGACTGCGTCTCCATCAATTTCGTGAACAGAGGTGAAAAAGCAGCTTGGGCCAACACAATGAGAGTTTTAACATCATACATTGACTGACGATTTGTCAGTATGTCTCTCATAAGAGGCACCAAAACGCCATTAAAAAGAGAGCTGGAACCGGAACTTTGGATGTACTCTTCAAGCATCGGACTCAGAACGGTAAATAGTAAATCGGGCGTTTGTGTATAAACTTGCCTTTTCTGCCGGACGAGCGTGGATTCAACAGTCTTTTCGTGAATATTAGATAGTGCAATGTCGGCTACAATTTCTCTTATCTCTTGATAAGATCCCGAGCCTTCTTCTACGTCACCCTTCGGAATGTGATGAGATCCAGCATTCTGAAAATAAAAATTAATTTTATCACAATGGTTTACGTCACATACGTTATTTTTAAAATAAATATCTTCATAATTAAAAAGAAAGATGTAAAAAATCTGGAATATATATATATACTAGTATATAACCCCCGTCAAAAATGACGGATTGTTGATCTGCGTTCCATTTTCATAAGACTTCATACAAACAGTATGAAGGTTTTATTATTGAAAGGTTTTGTATTGTAGTAAAGAACATTTTAAAGCCGGTAGATGGCGCCAAAACAATATTGTTCGCAACAGATTCAGATTCAACCAAGCAGGGTGGCCTACCATATGGCTTTAGCCTCTGCAAGCCCTCTTTGGCAAGTTTATAACAGGAAAAAAAAAATTATATATTTGACAAAGCAGCTCTCATTGTTCGCAACAGTGTTCGTTTGTTTATATCATGGAGATATAAATAGATCAGGAGAAATTTCGCCTATGGCATCCTCCAAGCAAACTTGGGCCTGACGCCGAAGTGTCACATGCGGCCCTGCGGTCTGTACCAGCATCAAATTAACATTGTTCACTATACGAATGTGTTATTATTTCCTTTATAAATCATTATTTTTACATTATATTTTAATAGGGCTCGAAACTGTTTTGTATACGGATGTGACACTGACTATGTGAAAGTCGAAAGACGGAATAATGAATTGAGTATAAGAAATCTATCATTGTTTTCTATTCCCAGTGTAGGCTTATATGTAATGCTGATCTAATATTTAACTGATTTTTATTTTAATTCGGAAATAAAAATGAGTGAGTAAGATAATATTTAAAACTAGCCGCCACTGGCGACCAGTTTGGTCTCCCTTAAATGTATGTTAAACATTGCAACACGTTACATTTATTCATAATTTAATTTTCCCTTAATCCTTCGCCAAATCGGAAGATTCTAATAGACAAATCATGAACTTTTGCGATCATGGTAGCATTTCGCATATTTTTTGGGCACAAATGTCACATACGCACGTTGGCGCGATTCCCAACCTCCCCTCACCCGCCAATTTGGCGAAAACTTTGTTATGGAAATTGTCGTTTATTTACTTTTATTTTTTGTTTTAATTCTATAAATTATTTTTGATATGTATATCAATATTTATTTACATCAAACTATCATTTATTTATTTTTATTCTTTTTTTTTAATTATGAGTATTTTTGTTAGCCGGGAGCAGATGATAATTCGCCAAATATCGTTCCCATCACCGTCATTCATACTACAATTAATTTAATTTTAAATTATAAACCTGTCACTCATTTCATTTAAAATACTTAACTTTAATCTAAAATGCTTATATTACATAAATTTAAAATACTTCACACTTTTCATTTAAAAGAGAAAATAAATAAATAAATAAGAAATAATATCATAAATCAAAACATTTGATTTCAAAATCAGAGTATCATTTCTAATTTGTACACGCGATAAATAAAAGCTGTATTAGCGATTTTAAAAATGCTAAAAATCTGATTCATTAAATATTATTACATGAGTTCAATTTACGTCAAGAAAAGGTCCGAAAGTTGAGTTGTATAGCACATAATTATGGTAAACTTTGATTGTCTCACTGGTGCGAATTATTTTTTTGACGCGAGGCAGCGGTCCAAAAATTCATTCGCGGAGAACTTGCTTTGCGAATGATTACCTCCATGATTTAATATTTTAAATGTTCACGACGAATCAATCTTTTTTTTGTTTACTTTTATGAATAGAGAATTTGAACTGCGAATCTTTCGACTGAAGTTATTGCAGAATATATACATAATTGAACGCAAGTCATCTCTCAAATATTTATTTTGAACGATCTTTCTTAAAATGTAACTTTTATGCAGTTTATTCGAAAAAATAATTTTGAATAAAAATGGCCGCTTGGCATATGAAAAAGTGAAACGGACATCCCGGAACTGTTGAGGACAGTCACATGACTTACGGTTTTATTTTAGAAGATAACTTCTTTCAATTCTTTCTAAAAGTCTAGTTTAAGAGTTTATACAAAAGTTTCATAAAAAATTTCGTAATAAAACTTTGACACTGTGTTAAACAGGCACTTTTAAATGAAATGTTTAAGGCAAGTATATAAAATCAGACCTTGTATTTTCTAAATATTTCTAAGACAAAAAAGTCAGTTATTTTCTCCGAAGTCTTGTTTAAAAGTTTCATGATATGAAAGCTTTATTTAAGAATTTTGACAGAGCAACTTGAAAATAATTCTTTTAAAATCTGGAGTTATTTTTATATTGAGGCAACAGATGGCAGCACCAGCAAAAGTCAATATCCAGATGTTTAATTTTTTGAATTCTTGAAATTTATTTTGTGTTTGTTCTGTCTTTAAAAATGTTTGTCAATTGTTTCTTACCTGCATATCTTTATTTATATTATCATTTTTATTTAAATGCACACACATAAGATCATAAGAACAGAAGTTTAAATTTATCAAAATATGTTGATCAAATGCACTATATACACAGACATCAACTTATATTTTGATTTGAAAAAGAAAAAAAAAGGGGGGTGGGGAAAGAAATGTTAATAAAATTACCTAGATATTATCTAAAATATTTTAAATAGTTTGTTCAGTACAGTAAACTTAAATAATAAAAATAATAACTTTGCTTCAGGACTTGTCTTGAATAGGAATTATTTTTTTCTTATACGACTAAAAAATAATAATTATTATTATTTGTTTAATTATTTGTAGTTTGTAAAATGTATTATGAATATTTATCAAATTCTTAAACTGAATAATTCTTTTGTTCATGTTTTTTTTGGGTTTTTTTTTTTAGTAATAATAATAATAAACGCGTATAAAAACATTGCAGGATATGTTTTAATTAGAAAAAATAAGCTAATCCATGAAATATTTATCAAAATTAAACTGAAAAATCTAAAAAACTAAATAAATCGTATCCAGAATTTTTATCTAGATACGGTCTTAATTACTTTAAATTATCTGAGTACAGTAAAATTTAAAAGAAAAAATTAACTGTGTTCTAGGCTTGTCTTGAATAAGAATTAATATTTTTTGATTGTTTTTAATAATATAGTTGAAAAAAAATATTCACAGTTTGTAAACTTATTATAAAGATTTCACAAATTCTTAAAATAGTTCATGTTTCGTTTTTTTTTTTTTTTAAATTATAAAACTCCATAAAAACAACGCAGCATTTCTTTTTAAATGCAGCTAAAAAAAAAAGTTATACTTAAAAAACGGTGTTCGATTTTAAATTCAAATACAGACAATAGATGGCGCTCCGACCAATACTTGAATTACTGGGCATTACCAAACTTTATTTTGGAGTAAAAATCGTAACGCAACGTTCCCCTATTGGAGATATTCTATTATATGGCTTATATCTGGGATTCCGATGTTTAATCTGGATTTTTAATTAAGAACTTAAAACATTATAATAGGATATGATATACATGTTTTATAGGAAAAATAATCTGAACAGACAGGATTTTTTCATTAAGCCTAACATGGCGTTTAACTACAGTCGACTCGCAGACCAGAGTGGTACCATCTGGAATGTTTACAGACAGATTCCTGCCTTCGGATTTTATTATAAGTAAGATATATATATATATATATTTAGTTGATGAAGAAAAGTTTAAAGCTGTAACTAAAACTTTTAAGGTGGTTCCCAAAAGACCTGCTCAACAACGGGAAACTTTCTGACACATTTTCTGACTCTTTTTATAAACGCAAATACATAAAATTAGCAGGCCTGACTGTTAGTGATTTTGAATTGAAATGAGATTTCCATTTTTTGCTATATAAATTAAATATCGAGTTATAAGCGATTCGTGTCACGTGACAACCGGTTTCTCTCCCTTCTCTCGCTCTCAAGACCTGAAATTCGGTTCAAACAGATATTTTCTGAAAGATTTTTTTGCGTTTATCAAAAAATGGAAAACGTCTTTCGATTACATATTTTCTGAATAACAACATCTGCCAATTTCATTTCTTTCAGAACAAAAATGAATTAAAAATCGTGTCTGAAAGTAGCTTCTTTGAATTTGAGAACAGCCTTTAAAACTAAACCAGCTTTTTCCTGACACATATTTTAACTCATTTTTGCTCGCAAAAGTATCAAATTGACAGGTACTGTTTTTAAGGCTGTCCAATATATATATATATATATATATATATATATATATATATATATATATATTGAATTTACCAATTCATATAGATATTGCTTATTTTAAAACTCAACAAATTTCATTATACAATAATTTTATAATGCATGATAACACATTATATTTAGAGAAAGTCGGTATGCCACAAGATGGATGTACATCTAGTATACATTCTGACTTATACTTGTATCACTATGAACGTACTTTTATTAACAGTAATATGCGTTTATATCGTTATATTGATGACATAATTTTAATTGCCATTGATCATACTAATATTTCTATATTTCCAGTAAATTATCCATCTAATTTAGAATTAACGGAAAATCTCCTGTCTAACAATACTATTAACTTTTTAGATCTTAAAATTACACTTAAAGAAAACAAAACAATAATTGATCTATAAGACAAACGTAAAGAATTTAAATTTAAAGTTAATAAATTTACTAATTTCAAATCTTGTCTTTATAATTCTGTATATCGTAATAAATATACTTCTATAGAATAAAGAGTTTATGTTCTTCTCAACTAATTAACATTACAATATTAAAAAACTAATCTATGATGCAGTACAACATGTTTTTCCAAAAAAAAAAAATCATATATTCTTTAATATATAATTAGTACTTAAATGATCTTAAAAACCATATTAACACATACGTTAAAAAATTTATTTAAAAAAAATTATAAAAGGACGAATGGGTGGGTAGATGTTAGATTGCGGAGGTGTGGCGGAGTTGTCTGGAAAAAACGCATAGTTAATTTATTTATTTATAAAAAAAAAAAAAAAAAAAAAAAAAAAGAGGCGGGGCATTTTGATTTACACATACGTTTGCTATTACACATTTTATAATGGACTATGATTTGGTACTTTTATATGCAAATTAATGTAGTTATATTTACATATTCATTAATTAATTTAAATGTATTTATATTCATTGATATTTAAGAATGTTTTTGATTAATTGTATTTACATTAATGCCCACTGTGGACAATATCATATTAACTTCTAACAATGTATACTTTCTTAACCCGGGAGAAGTCGCATGGGGTATGACATACCCCGAGTGCGTACGGATTTTACAATTATCACCACTATTTTTCGAAAAGTAATCTTTAGCGTATTTTATCCTACAATTTGTAACAGTTGTCACTGACTAAATAAGTTGAGAATTTTTGTTTGTATTTATTGGTGACAAAGTAAAAACTATTCACACCCTAGATATGCGCGATTCCTCCCGGGTTAAATGCACTGTATACTTTCTTAAATAATATAATACATGTATTAATTTTTATTAAGTTCTAGAAAGATCCACTTAAATTATGTGTATTTTAATTTTTAACATTGTTTGCAGAAACTTTATATGTAACTAATTAATTTCAATATTTAATTAATATTAATTTTAAATCCTTAGCATCTTAATTCTTATATTTTTTTATTTAAATTTGATTATAAATTAATTTACGTAATGTTGCATTTCTGGCAAAGCTATTCAATTGTGGCTATATCATTGCTTGGTACAAATATTTATCTGAAGCATTAATCAATAATTATTAATTTCACCATTTTGAATATCATTATTTACATAGAATTTTTCATTAATACATCCATTTTTTTATTTTAATGTAATTGAATATTTTATCAACATAATTTTATTTATTATTTAATTACTGTATATACTCGTGTATAAATCGACCCCCCCCCCCCCAATTCTTAAGCAAAATTTGGATAAAAATTGAATTTTCATATTTCAGGTAATATGTTGAAAAATGATTTGTAATCGAGGATAAAAAATATAAATTTTCATTAAATTAGTAAACTTTTTTTTTTTTTTTTTTTTTTTTTTTACATTTCTAAGCAGACTTAAAAAAAATTCAACGTTTTAAAACTGCATAATTATGTACAACCGAAGAGGCTTAAACTATTTTGAAACCTATTCATATCAATTTAATGATTACTTAAAAAGAAAAAAATTCTTTCAAAAATCTATCCAAGCCTTATTTACAAGGGTAAATAACTTCTTAGACTGTTAAAATATAGTACGTCTTTGTATTGTAGGACTTTTAGTAGAGAAATCTAGAAGCATTCTCAAGTTGAACTCTTTTTAAAAAGGGGATAAAATGTTAAAAGGGATGTCCCTGTATTGGAGGGGATTCTCTCTCAAGAGAAAATGGGTGCAGAAAATTACACATTACAGGGACATTATTGTTGAGCCTTGTTTTTTTGTTTTTTTTGGTCATTTACAGGGATCTGACCATTGTCCGTTGTTATCTCTCTCTTCCTCTTAGACTCATATGTGATTACTTAAAAGATTTGCCCATTCACCGATCAATCTGCAAAAAAATTATTATTATTATTATTTTTTTTTTACTATCTCGTGTATAAGTCGATCCCCCATTTTCAATTACCAAATATCGTCTAAAATTATTCGACTTATACACGAGTATATACGGTACATTTATTTATTATTTAACTATCAGTTATCATTCGTTAGACAGTATTTGTTTTAATCTTTAACTAATAATAGTAATCAAATGCTTTTATTAAATCATAGAATATTCACTAATTTTACCATAGATGGCAGCACCTTATTAATTCTTTTGAAAACATGTTTGGTGTTCTATTTTAAATTTTCTACACAGGGAGCTGGTTCTATATTGGTTTATGTTTGGCTTTGCTGTACAATAATATTCCTTGGTCAATCATCTTTTAAAACTTATTTTGGCAGCATGTAATGATTCTCTCCAATTCATTGCCTGTGTTATGTGTTGACTTCCTGTTTGGATCATGTATTCTATCTGGTAACTGTTGTTTTCTTTTCCCTATATCCTTTTTAATCTTGTTGTATTTTGAATTTTATGATTATATATCACAGTTTTTTTCTTTTTTTATGGGTAAGGTTTCTTTCCTTTTTAATATTGTTTTTATTTTTTAAATTTTATGATTTTTTCACAGTTTATTTCTGTATTTTGGTGTGGTAGTCCCAAAATCATATTCTTTAGCAATGTTATGGCTAATATGATGATGAAACCACACATTTTATTTGTGGTATTCTTATTATTGGTGGTATTATTTATGTGTAACATTTGGGACCTGAAGATTCTGTCTAAATTCCACAAATTTCATTTTTTCAATTTTTAATTTAATTTCTTCTTCTTTTAACTATGTATATGGAATCGATATTCAGAGTGTCGGGGTACTACACTATTGTTGTCAATTAATTATTACATACTAATTCATAATTTCATACTTTTGTTGGTGTTTCGGTAATGTTTCATTAATGGTTATATATATATATATATATATATATATATAATGGCAATTGGAAAGGCCTTAGAATAGAAATTAGCATCAATATTTGCAAAAATAGAAATTGACGTACATTAATTTATTTCTAAGAATTTTAGAAAAATTATTACGTGTTAGATTTGAAAGAGCAGTTTTTCAAATTCGTAAGGGCACTTTTTACATTTGTAAAGATATTTTGTTAGTTTCGTAAGGGCGCTTTTTAAATTATACAGGCACTTTTTAGATTCTTAGATACTTTTTTTTTTCTTTGCCATTTATAAAGACATTATTTTTAATTTTCAAAGGCACTTTTAATATTTAAGTGAGAACAGTCTTTTCCAAGAAAACATTGAGTCAGTTTTTACTATGCGAGGAAACTTTTTAATGCAATTTGCAGTAAATGCCCAATTTTGTTTTACTGAAGGACAAGAAGTATGTTATTTTTTGGATGAGGGGGACAGGAAGGGTGCTAAATTTTTAAACCAGAGGGCAGGCATGCTGCAGCACCCTCCTGAAACTGTCTGAGGGAAGCTTCGAGCATAATTTAAAATGTACCAGGCGTAATGTACCTTTAAAATGTACCTTTTTTTTTTTTTTTCGTCATTTCTAAAGGTATTTTTTATTTTTAAAGGTATTTTTAATATTTAAGTGAGGACAGTCTTTTCAAGAAAACATAGAGAAAGTTTTTATTATGCAAAGAAAATTTTAATACAATTTGCAGTAAAGGCCTAATTTTGTTTTACTGAAGGACAAGAAATATGTTATTTTTTAGATGGGAGTGGGGGCAGAGAGGGTGCTAAATTTTTAAACCAAAGGGCAGGCAGGGTGCATCACCCTCCTGAAACTGTCTGAGGAAAACTCCGAGCATAATTAAAAATGTACCAGGAAAAATATACTAAAATTTAGGAGACTGGAAAACACTATAAAATCAGAGGAATTGGCAAGTACAAACAGTTTAATAATTCAGGGGTAGTACTAGCCCAGGAGATATTTCAGGACATACTTTTTAAGATATTTCAGGACACATTTGCTTGAAAACCGAACCGAAAAACCCTTAACTCCCTGTTCAATACATTTTATTATCATAAATAGAACACTATATACACAATTTTTTTTGTTGTAAAAGTATCCATAACATTTAAAAGAAAAGTAATTTTACCAGAACTCTTTGAGAAAGCTGCTAAAAAACTGCGATTTTTGCATTACTGAAAGACGAAAATCTCGATTTTTTTTCTTCACTGATCGACGAAAATTGCAAAAGATTTTCTTTTTTATAACTGCGACTGGTAAAAAGTGAGATTTTTTGTGACCGACAACCGAAAATAGCAAACTTTTTTTTTTAATGACTAATCGATAAAAATTGTGATTTTTGGTAATTGATCACAAAAAATTGCGATTTTTTTTTGTGCAAATCCACGCAAATCACTATTTTTAACGATAGACTGAAGAAAATTGCGACTTTCGTGATCATTTTGCATCAGTAAAAAGGTACACCTAATTTGATGATTTCAAATGCCGATATAGCACAAAACTCGCAAAATTTCAGGAATATTAGGACAGACTACCATATTTTAGGACATATCAGGACTTTCTTTTTTTTTCAGGACAAGTACTACCCCTGATAATTGAAATACAGTAGGATAATTTTGGATGATTTTTAAAATTCAAAAGTTACATGTTGAAATATAATATCTATATATATAATCAAGATAAATACTTACTCTGCTAGTACCAGAGCTAGTAGAAAAATCAGGAGCTGTAGGAAAGTTGAGCGCCTCAGTCGATACCATAATGTAAAGAAGAAGGACAACCTTGATCTTATGCATAGTTTCTTCCTTTTAAAAAGAAAGATAATTTATAATTATATAAAAAAAAAATATATATATATATATATACTGTCAAAGTCGAAATTTCCAACTACTTAAGAAACTACTCAAAACAATAATCTAAACTTTTATTTTAATTTTAATTTAATTTATTATTATTATTATTATTATTATTTTTTTTACTAATTCAACTTATTAAAAACAGACACAAGCTCAACTATCAAGAAAGTTTTAGGTTTCATGCAGGAAAATTTTAAATGTAAAATGATTTTTTTAAATTTAAATATGTAAACAAACATAAATACAACCTTGTCTGCTTTTTAATTCCCTAACCTGTTGTGCAGTTTAAACTAAATTAAACCAAAATCGGAAAAGATTCTTTCTAATGAAGCCGTAAATAACGTATTTAAATTAGACAGTTTATGTTTGAATGGCTGTTCTAAGTAAATATCGTCCCACATAATTATTGCCTCTACATTTAAAAATTCAGCTTCAAACGTAACGCTTGGATTTAATTAATTAATTTATTTTATTTTATTTTATTCATTTAATAATTTTTTTGGTGGGGCGTGAGGGTGAAAGTGTCGCTGCCTGAGCCAAAGTTTTTTATCTACACAACACAGTCAATAAATGAAAAATTAATTTACACTTGTTGACTAAAAACATAAGAATATCAAATAAGTTGATATTTTGAAAATAAATATAGGATATATATCATGATGTATTTCCACTGATATATATCACGGGACTCGACTACGAAATTGTTTGTAGCAATGAATTATTTTGTCTGTCAATTCTGTCATAACAGTTTTCGAATTTGCTGACTGGAACAAGATTCTTGGGTGGTTTTCTGACCCCCCCCCCCCCCCCTTTGCGCTAACAATGGGATAATAAAAACTAAAAAGTTTATGACTAATAAAAAAATTTATATAAAAAATTTGAAATTTTTAATAATAAAAATAGAAATTTAAATTAAAAAAAATATATTTTGAAAATTTAATTTTTTTTTTTTAATTTTTATCGACAATGTCTACTATTAATTAGACAGTTATGGAATTAAGAAATACAAAGTTATAAGTGCAATAAGTTATGCAATTGCGTAATTCAGAAACTGGTTATCTACTCAATTCTTAGGTGTATTAATACTTAAATCTCCTTCCAAGAGAATGATTATAAACAACTTTAACTGTAAAAATAACACAAGATAAAACAATTACATTTTGCCATCGTCGTTGAGTAATGAGAGGAAAACATATCATAGCTGTCATTAAATTGTTTCTCAAGTGGAAACCAGAAATGATTAAAAAACAAGAACGAAAAATCATGCAAACACAGATTATGTGACACTTTCCAACACTTCCAAAATAATATTAAAAATCCTTACTGTTTAATAAGGTGAAAGATGATATCTAAGTAAACAATTTGGAAGAATATCCAAATTCTTTTGTGCAGTCCTGTATAGGATCTATATATTTGTATGTACACTGCATAGAATTCAAAAATTTTGTTCAGCTAGACAACGCACAGCACAGTTGAAAATGCCCCTTCAGCATTTTCCGTCAATAAACGGAAATGTACTCTAGGACTTTTATGCTGCTCTGTATAGGATCTATAGAATTTATACACACCAAGACAAAAAATGAGTTAAATTTAAAAACGCGTTCAGCAATCGAAAACGCACGTCCAGAAATTATTGTTAACATACAATACGGAATTCTTTTGTGTGTCCCTGTCAATGAACGATGAATGCCAGGGGTGGATGCAGGTTTTTTTTTCTTGGGGCCCATTTTGTGAAAAATAAAGGTTATTTTTGTGAAATCTTACTTATAATAAAATCCGAAGGCAAGAAAGTGTCTGTAACGGCTCCGGGGTCGACCACTCTGATCTGCGATTCGACCATAGTTAAACGCCATGTTAGGTTTAATGAAAAAGCATCCGATTCTGCTGTTAAAATATTTGTAAAAGCATATTAGAGCTTTTAAATATTTGAATTTTGTTTAAAACCTTCAAAAACTATTTCATATAAAACACGTATATCAACATTTCTGTATACATTTTTTACTGTAAACACTTTTATTTTCAGAAATAGCGGTGAATTCTTTCGTACGGAGGATTTGAGTGATTAATCCAGTACATTGGCGCCATCTACTGGCGTATTTTGAAATTTGGCTTCCATCTTAAAAAGGCTTTCCGAGTTTTGGAATTTTCCGGATTTTGGGTCCTCCCGAAGTTCACGATTATTTGACAAAATTCATGGGTTTTTTTTTTTTTCGTGATTCTTTGACAAAATTGGCATTTTTTTCTGCTATTCTTTGACAAAATTTGCGTTTTTCTTCTACGATCCTGTGACGAAATATAATTTTTCGTGGTCCTTTGAAGAAATTTGCGTTTTCTTTTTGCGATCCTTTGAAGAAATTTGCATTTTTCTGCGATTCTTTGAGGAAATTTGCGTTTTTTGTTATTCTTTGACGAAATTTATCTTTTATTTACGATCCTTTGACAAAATTCGAGTTTTTTTCTGAAATTCTTTGACGAAATTAGCGGTTTTTTTTTTCGCGATCCTTTGACGGAATTCGCATTTTTTCTGTGATCTTTTGACAAAATTTGTGTTTTTTTTTCCTTCGATCCTTTGACGAAATTCCACTTTTTTCGCGATCCCTTAACGAAATTAGAAATTTTTTTGCAGTGCTTTGAAGAAATTTGCGTTTTTTTTTCGCGATCCTTTGGAGAAATTCAAGTTTTTCAGCAAATATTTGACGAAATTTTAATTTATTAATTTATTTTTTTTTTATTATTATTTTTTCCAATCCTTTAACAAAATTTGTGTTTTTTTGTGATCCCTTGAAGAAATTTTCATTTTTTCGGAGTCCTTGGAAGAAATTTGCGTCTTCTTCGCAAGCCTTTGTCGGAAATCGCGTATTTTCTGCGATTTGTTAACAAAATTAGCGTTTTTTCGCAATTCTGCGACGAAATTTGCGTTTTTTTCAATCCTTTGACAAAATTCAAGTTGTTTCCGCAATCTTTTGAAGAAATTGTCTACTTTTTCTTCGAACGATAGACATAATTGTTTTATTCGGCGACGATCGTTCAAAATTCGAGATTTTGTTATATTCGAATCTTTGGACTGAAGACTAAAATTTTCGAAACCGAATGCCTTAAATTTTTAGGAAAATTCACCCTTGATGAAATAAATATATAACTATTTTTTGTTTCAAACGAATCGTAATATAAATTAATTTTAAACTAAAATTTGAAAGAAAAATGATTTGTTTCTAATTTCGGGAAGAGGGGGGGGGGGGGGGGGCGTGTTCACCCGCTACCGAAGTAACAATTTTTTAGTGATTACACACTGAAACACAATGGACTGAAAAAAAATTAAAAATCGGTAAAAATTTCAAAAATTCAAAAATTTTAGTAAAAATTTACAAATTTAGAAATTTTTCGAAAATTTTTTGCTGACTTCGGGTTTTTCCGGATTTTGAAATTCCGGATAAGGGGTCATATACTGTAAAATGATTCTTTCTTATCAAACGTAATTAAAATATAAGGAATACACAGTACAGCGTAATTTGCATTTAATTTTGCTTATGTAAGCAAACAATGAGTTATGTGGTGAGTCAATCTGCTTAGAAACTCATTGATAACACTTTTTTACAAAAACTTTCGCACATGGATTATTTGTTAATATTTAATTTGAATGTTTTGTTCAATCGTTGAACTACTTCCGAAATTTAATACTGAGTAATATATATATATATATATCCTCATCATTTTTATTTGTAGAAATGATTTGTCATTTTTAAAATGTACTTTTTTACAGTAGAAACCTTTCAATAATAAAATCTTCATGCTGTTTGTTTGTATGAAGTCTTATGAAAAAGAAACGCAGATCAACATTCTGTCATTTTTGACAGGGTTATATGCTAGTTTATAATATTTTTTGGAAAAAATAACGTTTTCTAACGAAAGTTGAAATCCAGTTATACTCAAATTTGAACCAAGCATTTATAAACAAAACCTTTTTAAAATCCTTTTGATGAAGTTTTCCTCTCTGGTGAACTTGTTTGTTTACAATTTACACATTTTAAAACGTCACAAAATAATAAATAAATAAGAAATAATAGGCTTTTATGGAATCTAATTTCGTGAAAGAGAATATTTTAGTAAAAGAAATTTTGTGAAGGGGTCCATTTTATCAAATTGATTTTTGTGAAGGGAAACCATTTTATTAAATTGAATTTTGTGAAGGAGCCCATTTTATTAAATTGATTTTTGAAAAGGGGTACCTAAATAGGCCCCAATTTTAACCTGGATCGACCCCTGTATACACACAATATTCTGTAGTAAGTTTCTTGTAATGTACCTTAGTGATATACTATATCAATTTCAATATGTCTTAAATAGTAAAACATTATTAAAATAAACCCCAAACGATTTTTCACCATAGACTGTAAAGGAACGGAATTCTTTTGAGTGTCCCTGTAAAGGGAAGCTCTGTGCACACACTATATTCTATAGTAAGCCTCTTGTAGTGCATCTCAGTGCTATATACCAATTTCAATGTGTTTGAAATTGTTTAACAGCATTAAAATTAACCGCAAACGATTTTTTCCCATAGAAAGTAATGTAATGGAATTCTTTTGAGCGTCCCTGAAAGGAAAAAAAAGTACTACACCCTTCATTTTAAATGCCGAACATGCCGTAGTAAACCTCAATAAGATATATCAATTGCATGACAATCCGGAATATATTTACGCGAGTTAGAGTACGGACAGTCAGACGGCAGACTAACCGAATTCATAAACACTTTTCAACTGTGTTGGAAAGTGTTTAAAATAATAATAATAATAATATCATTATTTTCACTTACATACTCACTGATGGATGGATAATACGAAACAAATCTATTCTCTCAGCTTAATATAATTTAATTTTTAAATTGATAAAAGTAATTGTTTACACAGTAATTGTTAGAATCGTTTGGGGTGAGTACAGTAAAACCTCGTTAAACCGTCACTAATTGAGACACTATTATGACAAAGGAGTCGTTGGAAGATTTTTTTCTTGGGGCCCATTTTGAGAAAAGTAAGGTATTTTTTCTGAAACGGTATTATATTTTTTAGAAAAATAACTTGTAACGAAAGATGAAATTTTGTTCCACAAATTCAAACCAAGCCATTATTAATAATAACTTAAGCCTTCTGATAAAGATTTCCTTTCTGGGGAACTTGTTTTGTTTGTAAATTAGGAATTTTAAAACCTAACAAAATAAAATAATAAGTGAGCAGTATGTTTCGTGAAATAAAATTTTGTGAAGGAGATTATTTTATTTTATTAAGAGAAACTTTGTGAAGGGTTCTGTTTTATTGAAAGAAATTTTGTAAATGGACCTGTTTTATTAAGTAGAATTTTGTGAAGAGTCCTGTTTTATTCAGATGAATTTTATGAAAGGGTCTTAAATAGGGACCAAATTTTTAGCTGGTTTAGCCCCTGAAGACGGTTTAAAAAAAAAAAAAAAAGTCCAGCAACAACGCGAATTTTTTTGACACATTTTCTGACTGATTTTTAAACATAAAAGCATAATACTTGCAAGCAGAATTATTGTAGTTGTTTGTACAAGTTTTTTTCATTATCCGATAAATGAATTGTATCTTCAGTTATAAGCGATTGTTGTCTGAGGACGATACTTTTTTTCCCTTTCTCGTGCTCTCAGTCCGGGAATTTGGATTGCAAAAACTAATTTTGACAGCATTTACTGTAAAATCCGCTGCCTTCACCGAAAACGGAAATTTTCTTCGATTACATTGTTTTTCTACATTGTAAAAAATGACGAATGTTTCTTAATCTACAAAGATATAATATAATCACGAATAAATTTATAATATAAACTCATCCTTGTTAACCATGATTCTGAAAAGTGTGTCTTTATCTTTAAAAACCCCAGACATCAATGGCATTTCGAGATTTAAAGAATCATTTATAACAACAAGATTTCTCTTGCTGTCCGTAATTTTCCGAAACGTTTACGAGTAGTAAACAGTAAGTGTATTAATCAGTTTTCTAAAACCGGAATAGTTTTTTCCGATGCTATCCATTCTCAAGTAAACTTTTTCATGTTCAACAAATATGTTTAACAGACAAACATGCAAAATTAACAGCGTCAACATTAACATTAAAATTAAGATTATTTCTTTACTCTTTCATGTATAAATTAGTTTATGCAGCTGAAAACGTTACTTGAGAATGGATGACATTCGAAAAACAGGTATTCCAGCCTGAGAAACCTGATTAATACACTATAAAAGCTATTCGGAAACGTTTATGAGAAATACCGGCAGCAAAAAATACTTTGCTTTTATAAATAATTCTTTAAATTTTGGTAATGTATTGGTTTCTGGGGATTCAAAAGACAGTGGGACACGCTTTTCGTAGTTTCGGATAACTCAGAAGATTATATTATATTTTCGTTCGTGGTTATAGTATATTTTCACAAAATAAGAAACATTGGTCATTTTTTACAGTGTACTAAGAGAATGCGCATGTCAATTTGATACGTTCGCAAACAGAAATGAATTCGAAAATATCTCAGAAAGTAGACAGAAAACAACTTAAGCGATGCAACAGTACAAACGAAATAAGATACCGAAGTAGGGAAATTTTTTTTTAGAATATATTTAATGAGAGAAAAGAAATATCATAAAGGGAAAAAATTCTTCCCAGCAAAATATTTATTTTGCAATTGTTGATTATTGAGAATTGTATGATTATTAAGATAAATTACAATATAGAACAAATTAGCAAATATAAAAAAAATATATATAAATTAAATTTAAAAGTCAGTAACTGAATTTTGTTTACCAATGTTATTGGCATTGCATAAGTTCCTTTTTCAAAATTTAAAAATAATTGAAAACAAAACGGAAAGTTAGGATTTAGCAGGCACCACACCATACCTTCGGTGTAACAATTATTTAGGTCTATTTAGCGCATTCTTTACCTATAGGGGCGACGTTTTATGTGTGACAGAAGGACTTACTAATATATTCATTATTAACATCAAAATTTAATCTTTAATTATTTAATCTCCATCAATATATTTATTTAATCTCAATAAACTTAAAAGCTTCTTTTATGCTTAACTTTTTCTTATCTAACCAATTTGCCATCAATCACAACTTTTGTAAGATATATTTGATCATTTTTGCCGTAATGATAAAGCGGGTAAATACAAAAATGAAACAAATAAATTAAATTAAATTATTTTTATTAGTTTGCCAGAAAAGAAAAAAAAAAGTAAAAAAAATAGTTGTATTTAAAAGTTAAAAGCTTAAGCTAAATAACAAAAGAAAATCGCATATCAGCTAATGATAGTTAAATTTCGAAACTCTTAATTGATGATTTTTTTCATTATTAAAGTGACAAATCGTTGCAAAGAATTAAGTGAACCGTTTTTATTATACAGATAAAGATTATTAAAATTAGTCAATACAAATAAAATTAAATAGAAATAAAAATAAAAATGACTAAAATAAAAATAATGATGGCTTCAAAGTGTGAAAACCATTGTATTAATATATTTTCCATATTTTTAATTGATTAAAAGAATTATGCTAAAACATGAAGAAAGAATGAAGATGAATTTCTCATCCCAAGAACTATAAGAGCTAGTAATTTTAGTAATATGTCCATCAAATTTTTCATAGTATGTTGAATCCCAATATTTTTTCATATCGATGATTTTGAAACATTTTCTTAGTATCATAATGTTTGCCATATTAAAAGTTTTATAAAAAATTTAAAATAATTTAGGCGTTTTATAAGTGGCCAAGAAATAGCAAAATGACATTTAATCTTTAAAAACTAACAAGCGAAGGAGAAAAGGAAATGAAAATTGAGCTAAATTTAAGAATCAAATTTAGTATGTAAGAAGTTATTTATATACAAAATAATATTAAGATCTATATAGAAAAGCTTTAAAAAGTAACAAGTTAAGTAGAAAAAGAGAAAAACAAATGAAAGAAGCTAAATTTAGGAGTTAAATTCAGTATGGAAAATCAGTATAACTACTTTTTGAAAACTAACTGATAATTTTTTCATTATTGAAATAACAAAATATTTCAAAAATTAAGTAAGCCGTTTTCATGATAAACATAAAAATTAGATAATATGAAGACAGAAATTATATAATTAAATGACACAAACAGAAATGACTAAAAGAAAAACAATAATGGTTAGAAACTGTCTGAGTATCCCCCCCCCCCCCTTTTTTTAATTGTTTAAAGAATTGTGTTAAAATATGAAGAAAAAAAAGAATATAAATTTCTCGTCTTTTAATATCTTTCTTTCTCATCAATTAATTTTTTAAAGTATTTTATAGCAATGTATCCATCAAAAACATAGGAATTTTTATAATCGCAAAAAATTTATTAAAAAAAAGTCCTACCAATGTTTGAAATATTTTCTTGTAACATAATTTTTGCCCTATTAAAAATTGTTAATTTTTTCTTAAAAAAAAAAAAAAAAATTGTTTGATGACTGAGAAATGATTTGGTATTAATAGCAAATAAATGACATTTCGAAAAAATAACAACCGAAGGAGAAAAGCAAATGAAAATGAAGCTAACTTTAAGACTTATTCAGTATGGAAAATCACTATAACTTGAAAATTAACTCTGATATTTTTTTCCATTAATGAAGTAACGCAAAAGTATTACAAAAGTTAAGTAAGCCGTTTAAATTATAAAGATAAAAAAAATTCTAAAAATTAGTCAATGCAAATAAATTAAATGAAATAAAAAGAAAGGTAGAATTAGTACTAAAGAATAATAATGATGTCTCAAAACTGTGGAACCGTTGTCTAAATATCTTTTCCCCCATTTTTAATTGATTAAAAAATAGGCTAGATATATCCAGAAGATCGGTAAAATGGCCATAGCGAGAGAAGGAACATATTTTCTGATAATATATTCACTGTTTCATATACACAAACAATTTTTCAATATTTTTTACAATTTATTTTATATAAATAAACCATTTATCTATCTTTATATACAAACAGAAGTAAATTGTGTATAAAAACAATAATAATAATAATATATGTATAAACAAAATGTTTATATTGTATACATAAATTCATATATCAATAATTATAAAAGTTCGTTGGGTTTGTTTTCATATATCATTTGGCAAGAAACCTCGAAGCTCGAATTGTGCCAATACAAGCTGTTT
The DNA here is from genome assembly GCA_963931845.1 of Maratus michaelseni. Classification (NCBI taxonomy): domain Eukaryota; kingdom Metazoa; phylum Arthropoda; class Arachnida; order Araneae; family Salticidae; genus Maratus; species Maratus michaelseni. The sequence continues at coordinate 28,071,631 of OZ007600.1, read as the reverse complement.
GGAAAAAACGCCAAGGCAAATATATTGGAAAAGTATCCTTTTCTGAATTTAAATTTTATTTTTAAAGAACATCTGAGCAAAAATTTATTCAAAATATGATTTAATATTTACCAGGGGTCGATGCAGGGTTTTTTTCCTTGGAGCCCATTTTGTGAAAAGTAAAGGTTATTTTTGTGAAATTTTATTATATCTTTGTGAAAAGTAACATTTTGTAACGGAAGTTAAAATCCAGTTAATCAAATTCGAACCAAGCATTTATAAACAAAAACTTTTTAAAATCCTTTTGCTGAAGTTTCCTTCTCTAGTGAACTTATTTGTTTACAAATTACACATTTTAAAACATCACAAAACAATAAATAAATAATAAATAGCAAATTTTTATGGAATAGAATTTTGTGAAAGGGCCTATTTTAATAAAAAGAATTTTGTGAAGGGCTCCATTTTGTCAAATTGATTTTTGTGAAGGGTCCCATTTTATTAAATTGATTTTTGTGAAGGGACCCTAAATAGGCCACAAATTTTGCCTGGATCGACCCCTGTTTACATACAATGGATTTTCTATGGTGATTTTTGTTCATGAAATCCCAAATCATTTTTTTTAACATCACTAAATATCCCCTTGCATTACAATAATTAGAAGCAGTTAGAAAGTAGAGAAGGCAGACGACACTTGGGAGAAAATTTAAAGAGTAAAACTGGTTAAAAAATAAATTTTTACCAATTCCTCTTAATGAAAAAGGACCCTTAAGAAAATTACACCTCATAAAAGCAAACTCAACATTAATTTCTTGGGTTTAACTTGCAAACAAAACAAATTCAAGATTGAAAAACTTTAGCAGGAAGACTTTAAAAAGATATTTTTAATAAATGTCACAAAAATAAATCACAACAAAATAGGCCACAAATTTTGCCTGGATCGACCCTTGTTTACATAATGGATTTTCTATGGTGATTTTTGTTCATGAAATCCCAAATCATTTTTTTTAACATCACTAAATATCCCCTTGCATTACAATAATTAGAAGCAGTTAGAAAGTAGAGAAGGCAGACGACACTTGGGAGAAAATTTAAAGCGTAAAACTGGTTAAAAAATAAATTTTCTACCTAAATTGTTGATGTTGGCAATTATGCTATAGTAAGTTTCTTATACAGTGAATATACATAAATGTAATTTATTTTATGCTTTTAAAATAACTGTTTATTTAAGTTACGATTTAATTTCTTTATTTATATCTTTTCACACTGTGTTTCTATATTGTGTAGAGCAACAAAGTGAGTAGCTGCGGGCTCTTTGCTAATTAATTAAATAAACATTATATAAATACTCATTCACAACAAAATAATTACATATCAGCAATCATTAACGTTTAATGGTAACCGAAATAAAAGAATATTTATGAAAGTTACATGCATATTTATTAATTCATGAATTTGTAAGAAAAAAGAAAAAGGGGAGAGATACGGATGACATTAAACTTATAATTAACTTTAATATGGTTGTTAGTAAAAGAAAAAAAGAACAGAGAATGTAAAAATAGAAATAAAATCAGGAATCGATCCAAACAAAAATTAGGGTTTTTTTGCGGTCCCTTCGCAACATTCAATTTAAAGTAACAGGTCCCCTCACAAAATTCAGTTTAATAAAACGGAACCCTTCACAAAATTTCTTTTAATAAAACAGGTTCCGTCACAAAATTCCTCTTAATGAAAAAGGACCCTTAAGAAAATTACACCTCATAAAAGCAAACTCAACATTAATTTCTTGGGTTTAACTTGCAAACAAAACAAATTCAAGATTGAAAAACTTTAGCAGGAAGACTTTAAAAAGATATTTTTAATAAATGTTTGGTTCGAATTTGAGTAATTTACAATTTTTCTCATAAATATAAAACAATTCACAAAAATGACTTTCTATTCACAAAATGGGCGCCAAGAAGGGAAAAAAAAAACTATCGACCCCAAAAAATCCAAAATTAAAAACGAAATATGTTTTACTGCTGTTTTTTTTTCTATTTATAGAGAAAGTGCTAAAATTTTATAATTAGCGAATCATTTCGTGTAAGAAGTTATATAACAGCTCAGCTTTGTTTTGTATTTTTTTCTCGAAAATTACATGAAATACAAAAATGGGGAAGTAATAGTTGAAATCTATTATTACAATTTAAAATAGTATAGCTTTACGCATAATAGAAAGCTTCGGCAATTGCAATTATTTTATAGCTGAAAGTTTGTTACAATTTCAATACATAAAAAATACACGAACGAGGCAATCAATAGGTTCCTTTATTCCCAATATTACAGCAAAGTAATTAAATGAATTATTAGTTATTATTTAAAGATTTAACTCTACATTAAGTAAATTTAAATAACTAATAATGCATTTAATCACTTAGTAAATAAATATATTAAATTAAAATATTTTAAATAAAGTTCAATTAGTAAACTTTTCACAAAAAGTTAGCATGCATTAAATTTCAAATTTTAAATATTTATTCATTAAAATCATTTAAAAATATTAAGGTTTATACAATAAAAAAATATATCCCTAGAAATTTGGAACAATTTCAATGAACATCCTAGGTTTATTATTGATAAAGACCTAAAAATAAATGTTTTTCATAGAATAATCTTGAAAACCCATTTTTTATTTTCATTAAAAAATTACTAAAGGAAATGTTAAGCATCATGACTTTTATAAAACTGCACCTAACAACTTAACACTACAGCTTTTACTACCTTACACAGAAATAATAATTTTCGTTATTCAGAATATTACTGCTAAGTGATTAAATGAATTATTAGTTATTTCAAAATTTAGTTCCAGATTCTTAAGTAAATTTAAATAAATAAATTCAAATATTTTAAATAAAGCTCAATTAGTAATCCTTTCACATGAATTTAGCGCGCATTAAATTCAAATTTTCTTAATTAATTATGCATTAAAATTATTTTAAATTATCAAGTCTTACAGGGAAAAAAAAAAATCTTGAGAAACATGGAATAGTTGCAGTGGACATCCTAAAGGTTTATTATTGGTAAAGATAAAAAAAAAATCTTTCCATAGAATAATCTTTAAAACTAATTTTTATTTTTATTATTAAAGAATTACTAAAAGAAATGTTAACAGAGTTGCTAAGTTCCAGACAGCATAAAACAAAAGACTTTTTTCAGTGATTTTTTTTTGTTTTTAATGTAATAAAATACTTTATTTAATTTTAAATAATATTAGAGACGTGTATATTTAATAAATTTAAAAATTTTTTTAACTAAGCAAATGAAATAAAATATTTTAAAAGTTTAAAATTTGTTATAAATACCATAAATGGATTTTGCTTTCTCATAAAAAAATATACAATTATGAACGATATGAAAGATAATTCTTCATTAATAAAGAAGTAATTTATACCAAAAATAAAATGATACGTGTGATGATTACATAAAAAAAAAATGAATTTATAGTTTCCAACATATAGTTGCAATTTATTCATCATAGAAAATAAAATTAATTTTATGAGATTTTGCATTGGAGAATTGAAATTTTGCTCATAGCAAGAGTCAAAGTTTTAAAGAGCCATCATATATATTTGACCTGAACATCTATTATATCAAATAACAATAATCAAGCACGGAGAAAAAATAATTGCCTGTGATGTTTCTAGCATATTTAAATATCAAATAAGAATAAGAAAAATTGTGTTAAGTAAACAGCCATGATCTTCATACCAAAACTTTGAATATAAAAAAAAAAAAAAAAAAAAAAAAAAAAAAAAAAACTCAGATGGAACAAATGGAAATTAAAAAATAAACATTAAGCATCGAAATGCCAGAAAAAATTCAATTCTATAAAATATAAATTGATAGCAAAATTCAACAAAAAAAAAAAAAAACCGTATTACCAAAAATGACATAATTTGCAATATCTATGTGACGTTCGCTCGAAGAAAACATTTTAATAAATCTTCCGTGCAAACCTATTTTCCAGTATTTAATTAATGCAAATAAGAAATAAACATTTTAGTTGATTAAATGGTGAACTATTATCCAAATGAAGATTAAAAATTCAGAAAACAATTGTTTAATTTGGGAGAATAAAAACATTAAAAATTTATTTAAATCGTTAAATAATATATTAAAAGTTCTTTATATATAAATGATGATATTTACATGACGTGATGATCAAATTGAATCATTTTGAAAATTATTAAAAATTATTATTCTGATTAAATTTGAAAAAAAAAATTATTGCGACTAATTAAAAAATATATATATCTATTTTATTAATAAGAAATCAAAAGAAGAAAAATTAACTGAGACGAAATAGCTAAAACTTTTAAAATTATTATCATAAATAATTAGTAATCTTGTTGGAATATAGAAACAAAATATTTTTAACAATTATTATCCTGAAAATTATTATTCTGAAAATTATATTTTGAAAAGTATTATCCTTAGTAGTAAGATTCTTCGTTATTCTGACTAATTAAAAACATATTTCCACCTACCAACATTCATTTTTAAAAATTATTCAAAATTAGGTTAACAAATTATAGAGTCTAAAGAAACATACCTTTAAGAGCAAACACCAACTTCTAAAGAGATCTTTGAAGATTAGTACGACCAGAAGACCTTCCAAACGCAAAGACTAGACACCTAAATACAAAAATTCAACACATCAAAATCCTAGCCTATTTATACAATCCTTATAGACCCACTAACCTGTGAGAATTGAATATTTTTGCAAATAAGAATTAAATAAACATTTTAGCTTGATATCCGTAAATGGTGAATTATTGTGAAATGATGATTAAAAATTCGGAAAACAATTGTTTAATTTGCGAGAATAAAGCATTAAAAAAATATTTAAATGTGAAATAATAAATTAAAAGATGATATTCAAATGACGTGATGATCAAATTGAATCATTTTGAGAATTATTCGAAATAATTATTCCGATTAAATTTGAAAATTATAGAAAAAAGTCTATTCCGATTAATTAAAAAAAAAAATAATGTACTAATAAGGGGAAAAAAATCAGAAATAGATGAAACTTTATTATTTATAATTAATTAGTAATCTTGATAGAAAATAGAAATAAAACGTTTTAATAACTTTTATCCTGACAATTATTATTCTGAAAATTATACTTTGAAAATTATTATTCTTAGTATAGTAAGAGTCTTCATTATTCTGACTAATTAAAATATATATATATATATGTACCAAAATTTATTTTAAAAATTATTATTTTTAATAGTAGATTTTTTTTTCCTTCTAAATAAATTAAATATATAAAATTAAATATATTGATTCATAACTTAATATTATCAGAAATCATGTTAACAAATTAGAGTTTAAAGAAACATACCTTGAAGAGCAAAAAGCAACTTCTAAAGAGATCTTTCAAATTTTAAATGAACGCACGACTAGACTGCACGACTAGAACACCTTCGCAAAGGAAATCTAATTCCAGAGCCAAAAAAGGTTCTAGACGCCAAAATCCTAGCCTATTTATACGATCCTATAATAGACCCACTAGCCCATAGTAGAATTTTCAACAATGCACCAATAACCATTGGATAAGGCAGATCAGTTACCCCTTTGATTGGTCCTAAATGTAATTCACACGTTTGCTTTATCACCTTGGCGACTCCTATAATCCAAATCCAACTCTACTTTCAAATTCTGCTTGGATTACTCGCCAAAAATGGTTCCCCCACACCCAATAAGTCAAAATAAAAGACATTATATTTATTACTCGTCAATTTTTCTTCATTTTAAATTTCGTTTAGATAATTAAGATGGTTCTCAAATGACCTGCTCAACAATGCGAAACGTTCTGACACATTTTTAAACGCAAAGACATAAAATTGGCCGGCCTGACTATTGAAACGATTTGGAATCGAAATCAGTTTTGTAATTCTTGGTAAATAAATAACTTATCGAGTTATAAGCGATTCCTGTCAAGTGACGACAACTTTTTCTCCCTTTTCGCGCTTTTGCGTCGGGAATTCGGTTCAAAACGCCGACTTTGACAGTATTCTCCGACAGATCTTCTACTTTTAACAAAAAAATGGAAAACACATTTCGATTACATAATTTCTGAATAAGAACAGCTGCCAATTTCGTGTGTTTCTGAACAAAAATGAATTCAGAAATGAGTCAGAAATCAGCTCTTTTGGATTTGAGAACAGCACTAAGCGGTAATCAGTCTCTCTTCACTGTAAAAAATGACCAATGTTTCTTATTTTATGAAAATATACTATAACCACGAACGAAAATATAATATAATTTTTTGAGTTATCCGAAATTCCGAATAGCGTGATCCATTGTCTTTTGAATCCTCATAAACCAATTCATTCCCAAAATTTAAATAATTATTTATAAAAGCAAAGTATTTTTTGCTGCCCGTATTTTTCAGAAACGTTTCCAAAGGGTTTTATAGTGTATTAATGAGTGTCCTCAGCCTGGAATGCCTGTTTTTCGAATGTCATCCATTCTCAAGTAAACGTTTTTAGCCGCATAAGTTAATTTATACATGAAAGAGTAAAGAAATAATCTTAATTTTAATGTTATTGTTAACGCTGTTAATTTTGCATGCTTGTCTGTTAAACATATGTTTTGAGCATGAAAATATTTACTTGAGAATTGATGGCTATCGAAAAACGGGTATTCCAGGCTGAGGACACTAATTAATACACTAAAAACCCTTCGGAAACGTTTCTGAAAAATACGGGCAGCGAAAAATACTTTATTTTTATAAATAATTCTTTAAATTTTGGAAAGGTATTTGTTTGTGGGGATTCAAAAGACAATGGAAACGCTATTCGGAATTTCGGATAACTCAGAAGATTATATTAAATTTTCGTTCGTGGTTATAGTATATTTTCATAAAATAAGAAACATTGGTCATTTTTTACAGTGTTGTACTTAACGCAATTTTAAATACCTTAAATTCTTCATCCTTTCCCCCTGTTTTAAATTTCATTTGGATAATTAATAAGTAATCAGACTTCTATACTCATTAACACTAAGGAAGAAATTTTAACCCTTTATATTATGACGATATATTTTAAAGTACCCTAAAAGCACGTCTTAAAAACTCTTATTTATGACACATTTTTTTTAATTAATTTTTGTTCGCAAATATATGAAATTTGCAGATGCTCTTATTCAGAAACTTTGTAATCGAAAAACGTTCTCCATTTTCTTTTTTTTTTTTGGTAAAGGCAGAAGATCTTTCAAAAAATACTGTTAAAGTCGGCGTTTTAAACCGAATTCTCGATGCGGAAGCTCGAGAAGGGGGGTAAAAGTGTCGTCACGTGATACGAATCGCTTATAACTCGATTTTGCGAGAGAGGGGGGGGGGGGGGTAGTGCAAGTATCGTCCGTAAAGTTTTGGAATTGGACTTTTTTTTTAGGGGGGGGGGTGGGTTAAAAAGAAAAAAAAATGCTTAACAACGCACCAACACATTTTCTGACAAATTTTGAAACATAAAAACATGATTACTTGCAGGCATGAGTATTATCAGTCAGTTCTATTTAAGGATTGATTCAGTTTTCAAAAGTTCATTTCATTATCATTTTCTGATCGTTATGTGAAATTAAAGTCCTACAGTCTTGTTTCAGAGTGTTAAAAAATTACTGTAATTTTAACTATTTAATTATTTTTGTTGTTCAATACCTTCATAATGAAAAGATACAAATACTACAGAATTGCTTGAAATAATTGTCTTTAATAGTTAATGATTTCTTTATAATCAAAAATTGATTCAGGGGTTACAAACATAACTTTTCTTAAAGTGTTAAATGTTTGAAAATTTTTAACAACAATTTCTACGGTAACAATATTTTGTAAAATGTCTCAGAATATTTCTTATATATAAACTAGGAGAGTATAGGAGTGATTTGTAATCGAACAGTTTTGCTCATTTTTGGATAAATGAATTACATCTTGAGTAATAAGCAATTATTGTCTCACGACATCAGTTTTTTCCCTTTTCCGCGCTGTCGTGTAGGGAAATTCGATTTACATACCAACTTTGACAGCATATTCTAACAGAATATTCAACATTTACCGAAAAATTGAATACACAGTTCAATTACGAAGTTTCTGCATAAAAGCATCTAAAAACTTTTTTTTTTTTTTTTTTTTTTTTTTTTTTTGCAAGGGGTAGTGTGAACAGGCATGATCTTACGTGAAATTTTGGAAATGGATTAAATTTTGCCCATTAGAGAAAAAAAAAAAACCACTGATTTGTTTGGGGGGAGGGTGATTTTTAGCTTTAACGTAAGCTATTAAAATAAAGCATTTGAAAGGCACAAACACATCTTATGAACCAATGAATCAATACAGATTTGGGACTGTGCATATCACTTTATCACGCGTTATCTCTTGGGGAGGGGGGAGTGGGGTGTCTGAAGATATCTCTAGGTGTAGGGAGTGGGGGTATGTCTCTTTTAACATCATTATCATTTTAAATCAAAATAAAATATTGTCTTTTTTTTTTCTCTTTTTTTTTCCTTTTCTCTCTCTCTCTCTCTCTCTCTTTTTTTTTTTTTTTTTTTGATAACCTTTCCTTAACATTACAATAGTCCGTTATCTTTTTTTTTTTTTTTTAATTATTTTTTCTAGTCTTACCTATTTTTAGGAAAATACAAAAATACTATTAAAGCCATTAATTGATTTTAGAAGCATTTCATTCCAAAATATAGAATACCCCAACGTTCGGCATTCTTGTCCTTTTGCCATATGTGAATATCATTTTCTGTTGGAGAAACCAAACGCGACATAAGATGCTTTAGTTTACTTGTAAAGAAAGAGAAAGAAATGTTGTCCAGCTGTTTTGTTGTTAAGAGGTTCTGCTTTCACTCTGCCCGTGCAGAGAGCAAGTGCAAGAATACAATTATTAATAATATATCTTATAAATAAATTAATTTTTTGAAAAACGAAATACATCTTGAGTCTGGCGCTTGATATCGTAAGATATCTCTAGGGAGTGGGGGGGGGGGGGGGGAGTTAATTTTAATATCGTCATCATTAGGAAAAAACAAAATTATTATTAAAGCCATTAATTGATTTTAGAAACATTTCATTCCAAAATATTGGAATACCCCAACGTTCGGCATTCTTGTCCTTTTTTCCATATGTGAATATCATTTTCTGTTGGAGAAACCAAACGCGACATAAGAGAAAGAATGTTGTTTATCTGTTTTGTTGGGCTCCCGTTGAGCAAGCGCTCGGGAATACGTTGCTAATGTTAATCCAATGGGGCATTATTTTGCTAATACCTCGCTTGCATTTGAATATTTTTAAACGATTTTTTTTGCACTGGATAGCAGAGATCAATCTCTACTTCCTCCGTTGATTACTTTTTCGATTTTCTTTGCGTATTTTTTTTACGAAGGTACTTTTACTTTCGGAACCGGTTTATGTTATATATGTACAGCCCCTTTAATGAATTTTCTACACAAGTAGCGATGCTTGGCTTTTACGTTACTTCGAAGTTGATGGTATCATGGTGCGTAGATGAATTTAGCAGGTTTTTTTTTTTTTTTTTTAATTTGACGATCAAATTCTGGAGCACTGTAATTGGTCTGTGAAGAGTAGCAATCACTGAGGGTACCGGGGGGGGGGGGGGGAGAGGCTCCAGAGCTATACAATTTTTTGTATATATATATATATATATAAATTAATTACAATTAAACAATTAAATAAACTACAAATTAAATAATAATAATTAAAAAAAACAATAATAATAAACAAAAAACAGAAGGTGAACTACACCCGAATGCCAAACGCTTGAGCAGGGAGACATCCAAATTATATGTTGAATTAAAAATATAAAGTCAGAGGGTAAAATGCAAAATAACGCAATTTTGAAATTAGAAAAACCGCAACCATGAGTTTAGGGTGGTTCTGTCCTCCGAAATTGAAAAGTACTGTTTATATTGTACTGTCTGATTGTCTGCAATGCTTTGTTGAGTAACACATTTTATACGATGCACATATATATCATAGGGACTCTCAACCAAAGCCATACACGGAATATATTATACGGACTCTTGTATAGGGCAGTTGCAATCAGCTGATCTACCATTGTATTCACTTGGAGGTAAGGGTAATTCCACCAATCAGAACTGCCTATTTGTACTGCTTACCTCCAAGGTGACGTCAATTGCAACTGCCCTATATCCATTATCTACGGACAAAAAACCCATCGGATAAAAGCTCCACTGGACAAAAACCTCTGTCAGCTGAATAAAAGAAATTTCTGTTACAGAAAGGATCCCCAAACATTAAAAAGAATTTCAAGCTTCGCTAATATGGTTTTTATAATATAATTCTTCAGTCCCCCCTCCTCGTGTGAGTATCAGAAGTTATAAGTTATGTGATAAATATTTTATATTTCTTAAGAGACACGTACATTTTAACGTCTGAATTAAAATATTATATAAATTAAACATGTAACATTAGGCAGACTTGAATACATTTAACAAGCAATTAAATTTAAAATTGATCCTTTTTTAAGTGATAATTTTTTTTTATTTAATTTCTTTTTAAATGTATTCAAGTCTGTCTAATGTTTCATATTTAGTTTAAATTTTATATTTTGTATCTACAAGTATTATTATTTTTAAGATCATACGGGTTTTTGTTTTCAAAAATGTAATGACTGTTTTAATTCGTCTCTCTCCCATTCTCTGAGGAGAAAGTATACAATCTATCACAACCTTTCAGGCACAATTTTAGAAGTTGCAGATTTTTAGTTGGATTCTTCAGTTGGACTAATTTTACTTTTGTTAAAATATTAAGCATTTATCAGTAAAATTATGTTTGATATGGCAGCATTACAACTGTAAGTACACGTGGGGTTTTTGTCCGTGGGGATTTTGTCCGCGGAGATTTTGTCCTGGACTCATCTCGCGCTGTTGCGTTGGAAATTCTGTTCAAAATGCCGACTTTGTGAGTATTTTCTGAAAGATCTCCTGCATTTACCCAAAAGTGGAAAACACCTTTCGATTACAAAGTTTCTGAATAAGAAAAACTGCCTATTTCATGAATTTCCGAACAAAAATGAATAAAAAAATGTGTCATAAAGTAGCCAGTTTGGTTTTGAGAACAGCCTTAATTAATTTATTTTCCATTTGTTTCTTCGTAATTTTTACTGCTATAATGTTCTTTCCAATTTATCCTGCCGCAGAAAGAATTTGTAAGTGCAAGGCACTTTCTATAACCTTAGTAAAGCACTCGTGTACATATTGTCACATTTCATGTTAGTTATAATAATTATAAATACTTAGAACTCTGTGGTTTTATGTACATATCAAAGGGTTGGAAAAGCACTTATTCGCCGTGTGTTCCTTAATAATTACACCTGTCAATTTGATGCTTTTCCGAACAAAAATGAATTAAAAAATGTGTCATAAAGTAGCCAGTTTGGATTTGAGAACAGCCTTAATTAATTTATTTTCCATTTGTTTCTTCGTAAATTTTACTGCTATAATGTTCTTTCCAATTCGAATCTAGGAAAAAAAGTAATCGGAAAAAAAGTAAACGGAAAAAAAGTAACTGAGTCAACGAAAGCGGAAAAAAAGTAATCGGAAAAAAAGTAATCGGAAAAAAAGTAAACGGAAAAAAAGTAAACGGAAAAAAAGTAACAAGGTATTGATAAATATTGAACTTATTCATAAATAAGTGTTAAAAGATAACAAAGTAACATATGTCTGATTTATATAATTCCCGTAGGCGGATATTTGCGAATGCTATTATGCGATGATATTAGGAATTGAGTAAAATCACCCTCGGAAAAAAAGCACCATCGGTAAAAAGCTCCCTGATAAAAAAGGGGTGGGGGGTGGGGGGGGGTGAAAAACTTCACGTTAAGATGGGAAAATACCACACATTTATGAATAACACGTGTTTGAATAAGCCAATTATAATTTCGGGTAAAGCACGTGGCACCACGTGTATTTACTAACCACGTGTACTAGGAACATCAGAGTATTATATACATCATATATTCCAATACGAGATCAAATCTTGTGTGTGTGTGTGTGTGGGGGGGGGGGGGTTATATATACATGCAAATTTTATTTTAAAAACGGCTCTAACGATTTTGACGAAATTTTGTATCCTACAGTTTTGAGGCACCAGAAAACTGTTGGGCTGGGTCACATGTTTGAGGAAATTCGATTAGTGGGTCATTTGGGTCACCATCGGTCAGGATCAAGCTAATTGTATCTAAAATACGGTTCAAACGATTTTGACTAAACTTTTATTACCATTTTTGGGCACGAGAAGACTATTGGGCTGGGTCACATATTCGAGAGGTCATTTTTGGGTCAACGCGTGTCAAGTTAATTTTATCTAAAAAACGATCTAACGATTTTGATTAAATTTTGTATCTTACGAGTTTCGGGCACGAAAAAATCATTGCGCTAGGTCACATGTCGAAGAAAATTCAATTAGTGGGTCATTTTTGGGTCACTGTGTGTCAGGGTAAAGCTAATTATATCTAAAAAAAGGTTCAAACAATTTTGACTAAACTTTGTAGCCTACCATTCTCGGGCACAAGAAGATTGTTGGGCTAGGTCACATGTTCGGGAAAATTCAATTAGTGGGTCATTTTGGTCATGGGTCATTGTGGGTCAAGCTATTTTATCTTAAAAACAGCTCAGACTATTTACACTAAATTTTGCATCCTATGGGTTTTGGACACGAGAAGACTGTTGGGCTAGGTCACATGTTCGAGAAAATTCAATTAGTGGGTCATTTTGGGTCAACGCGGGTCAAGTTAATTTTATCATGAATCATGATTCTCAAATCTTACATTGTATTTCAAAACACCGGGATAATTTTAAGTATTAATTAAAATAATTTTTTACCAGGTATAAAGTTGTTAAAACTGCACTGTAAACTGAAATGTCTGAAATTCAGACACTTAAGTGTCTGAAACGGATGGTTCAAAAAGGAGACACTTTAAAGTGTCTTAATTTTTTAAGACACTTATTTGTGTCTGAATTTAAGACATTTGAAACGCCTGAATTGCGGCCATTTTCGTGCTCTGATCTGTCGGCAATAAGTAGCCATTTCTGACCACATTTTTTTAAAGCAGTAAATGCAGCCATATTTGACCACATTGCATCCTCAATAAATGGGACTATATATGACCACAAAGCAGGGCTGGTAATATTTTAAGAAGAAGAACCTGATTAAAGCATGGACAAACTAGCCCATGGCTCTACCTTCCCCCCCCCCCCCTCCGATTTTATGAGGCTCAAAATTTAGAATGCAATTTTCGTAAAGCTGATCTTTTAAATCTCTTTCGACAGTGTACTGATTATATTCAATGTATTGAGCTTTTACAGTAAGATAAGATTGAAAACAAAAATTATATTTATCTAAAAACAGTAACATCTCTCAATAGTGGATACTTCGGGACCACAGAATTTTTAAGTGTTCGGTTTTAGAGGTAAAAACGAATACCTCTATTTAGCGAAAATCCACCTTTTCAATCCACAACACAGACATGTTTGAATATTTTTACATCAGAAATGTGGAAACCTCCGAATAGTAGACAAATTTTTTAGTCTCGAAATGTCCGCTATTGAACGGTTTTACTGTTTTTAGCTAAATATATTTTTTTGTTTTTAATCTTATCCTACTCTATAAGTTTAAAATATTGAAAGAAATGTCAAATTTGGGAGGCATCTAAAATCAGAGGGGAGGGGGTCAAAGCCGTGGAAAAGTTTGCCCGTGCAATAATCAGGTCCTGCTTCTGTAAGCAACCCAAACCTGATTTGTAGTTCGCTAAATGGAGGTATATAGAGAACAAACCCAGCAGTCCTGAGGTATCCGCTATTGAAAATTTTAACTGCATAAATTCATTTTGCAGTTCATTTTCTTAGTAGGAAGTACAAGTTTCTATCATTTAAGTATGCTTTAAATTATTTTAACATTTGAATAGAATAGCTCAATAATAATAATAATAATAAATTAAGTTTTCATTCTTTTTTTGAATGTTTTATACTTTTATTCAAATATTGACATCCATAAAAACCATGCTTGTGTTATGAGACTTTCTTATTAAAATAAATAAATAGATAAGAAAGATTTTTTTTTTTTTTTTTTTTTTTGTAAAAATGTTAAGAGTATATTAAAATTTGCTAAACAACTTTTATTTTTATCTTGTACATAGCATACTTAAATAGTTATACAAAAAGAATTTAATCCTAAATTTTATTACAAAAATGAAAACAAAATATTTGTCTCTGCCATGGGCCAAACATGGTTCTTATATACCCAATCCCCCCCCCCCCCCCCCCCCCACACACACACACAACACCACCACCACTCTTTTTTTTTCTTTTTTTCAATTATATTTATTTAGTTCCACATTATTTTGATTCTTTATTTAGAATATTATTCAATAAGACTTTTTTAATTTTCCCAATTCATATATGATTAAGTAAACCGATTTGGATTCTTTGTTTGTGTTATATTTTGAAAATGGCTGTGTGTCCTGAAATTTAAATATGTTATTTATATGGAACACAGTAAATACATATAAATACAGTTTTTGTATTTTGAACAAGTTTTCATGAGGAAATACTTAGAAAAAAATCCATTCCCATACGAAATATTGAAAATCATTTATAAAATATTCAGAATTTCGCAACAATTTGATTCGGATGCTCATGTGATTCGTTTTCTTGTTCTATATTCCTTTATAAGTAACAATGTTTTTAACAGTTTCCGAGCATAAATTTAATTTTGCATAACATGAAAACATTGACTTCGAAAATATAATCTGTAAGAGAATTAACGGATCTGTCACTAAAATTAAAAATTCATATACAAAAATATATCATTAATTCAAAGTAACTGTGTGGAAAGAACTTAATAACTCAATATCATTTAAAAATATATATATATATATATATATATATATATATATATATATATATATATATATTATTTTTATTATTATTATTATTAAGATGATCATATGGGCATTTTTTTTATATAAATAAGATGATAATTGTAAGAGAGCTAGTTAATAGAAAGTGTTAGCTCTCCTTAAAAATATATATCTATTCTTTTTTAATAACACTAGGAAAAATTCATTCAAGTTTCAAAACTAATTAGGTGTTAAATATATATCTTAACTGTATGTAAGTAAATATATTAAATTGTACCTTTTTTCTGATTTCCATTTTTTATTTCAAATAACTTTTTTATTTAAAAAAAAAAAAAGAATAAAAAATCAAAATTAAAATTAATTTACATTTTCTCCAGTTTTTATAGCGTAAAGCTTTCAAAATGAATTTGTGTCTTGAAATCTAAATATGTCATACAGATGGAACATAGGATCTAATTGTAGTTTTTATTTTTTGAGCAAGTTTTCCGATTTAAAAAAAAATCCTGCAACTAAATATAATAGTAATTTAATTTTTTTTAATTAAAATTTATTTATAAAATATTCAGAATTTTATGATAACTTCATTCGGATGCTTTTATGATTATTTTTCAAGTTTTATGTCCCCCGTCTGAAGCTAAAATGTCCATAACATTTCCCATATATATACATTTCATTTTGTTAACATGAAAACACTAACTTCAAAATTATAATGTGTAAGAGAATTAAATGATTTGTCATTAAAAATAAAAATTCATATGCGAAATCATACCAGTAATACCTGTAACTGAAAATTACAATTAAAAAACATATTAATACAATATCATTTAATAACTTCATACTTTTAATTATATTGTCATGTTAGTAATTTCTCTTATATACATCAGATGGTAATACCTGAGTTACTAAATTGTCATTAGAAAATTATATATATTTTTTCCATAACATGCAGGAGAAATATTTTCTAGCTTCAAGATCATTTTTCTTTATATATAGTACATTTTATCATGTCCAATTGTCCGCAGAACGAAAAAGGAGAAAAACGTGTCGTACGTAACACGAATCGCTTATAATTAGAAATTTATTTATCGAAAAATGGAAATTCATTTCGATTCCAAATCGCGTCAATAGTTAGGCCTGTCACTTTTATGACTCTGCGTTTAAAAATGAGTCTGAATTTGTGTTAGAAAGTTTTGCGTTGTTGTGCTGAGAACCACCTTAAAAATAAAATAGTGGGAATTCGAACTCCGTGAATGCATGTAGGGGTTTTATATAAGCATTCATTTTGATGCCTGATATTATTTTCGACTTTCGAAAATGCATTAAATAAAAATATATATAAATATCAGTGGCGCAGTCAGAATTCGGCTCTGAACTAGGCGGTGATTATTTCTAAACGAATGTAGTTGAAATTCTATACGATGTTACTGACTGAATTACTATGCATTTTCAGCATTTTTCGTATTTCGCATAAAGAAAGGGAAGTATATTGAAAATTTCGTTAAACTATCGCCATTATTGTTAAATGTCTGCATAAATATAAGAGTTCTGCTTGAAGTAGATTGCGTGTTTTGGTTGAATAAATGGACTGCGACTCTCGTTGACTATGCAAAAGTTGTTATTTGTAAGTGTGCTCTGCTATATATCTTAGAGTTTGTTTTGACTTTTTTTTTAACAATCTGTATTCACGAATTTTTTTTTTTAAAGTCAATTAAATATTTGCTGAAGTTTCTACACATATGTCATATGAACTCTCTGGAAATTCTAAAGAGTGTAAGCAGCTTATGAATGAAATCAGGCAGCAGATCTTTTTTCAATAATCGAGTTTAATTTATGAGTTTTAGCAAACGTAGTTTCTTGCAAATTTACTTTCATTGTTGTAATTATTGTTGCTACAATCATACACTAAAAACTACATGGTCATACCTGCTAACGTTAAATTATCGCCAAGCTAGGCGATATTTAATTAAATATCTTGGCCGTAAAATTAAATCGCCGTAAAAGAAGCCAACTTGTCGATATCTGACTAATTTTTCGAAATTCCTATACAAATTCAGTATTGAAGAAAACTAGTAATCTTCAATAATGGGTTCCATGCATGCATTTTAGCTTCGTGTGTTTCAGCAAAATTAGCTGAATTCTTAAAACAAAGGAAGCGGGAAGCTACCTTTCCCTTCCCCCCCCCCTTTTTTTTTTGTCTTGAACAAAAACAATGTGGTTATTATTTTTTAGGAGGTAGGGGGGGGGGGGGCGCAGAATTCCTTCCTGTCCCGGGCGCCAATAAAAGTAGCTACGCCATTGGTGGGACAATACTTACTTAGAACTGCCACTGAAAGGTGGACTGTCTCATGTAGAAAACCAGCTTTTCCCAGCTTCATTAGAAAAAATCTTTTCTGTTTTGGTTTAGCTTATTTTAAACCCAAGAAATGAAAAAGGTTAATAAATGTTAATGAAAATGAAAAAGCATTCAAGATTACAATTATGTTCAAAATAATTTTCTTCTGTAAAATATAAAATTTTCTGGATACTTGATACAAAATCTTATAATACAAAAATCCAAAATAATCCAAAAAACCAAATTGTTAATGAATTAATTTTGTTGAAAATATTTATAATAAGTTTTATGTTGACTAGTTTGAAAATATCGGATATATATGTAAAATATCGAATAAATATACAAATATCGGATATTTTTGATATTTTCGAAAATATGATATTTACCCTTCTTGGGACGTGTACTAGCGCATCCCCCTCCCCCCCCCCCCCCCGGTGTTACTGACTTTCGTTACTGTATTTATCTGTATTAAAATAAAACATTAGAAAATATATGATTTGTTAAAACAAATGTGAAAAAAGCGGGAATGGTAGTATTTTTCTTTTGCTTTACGTTTGTTTTAACCCCCGTTTTATTTGGAGGGCCTATTTTCAATGCGACTCTTCAAGCAAGTTCATGTTCTGCTTCTTTGCTTTCGATTTCTTTTTTACTAAATTCAGACATCGTGGTGGTCAAAGTGATAGGGAAAATGTCTTTTTAAAAATGATTTAACCAAATGTTATTTTGAAACTCATAAGCATTTTGTCATTTAGTTTTAAAACTTATGCCTGACTTTTGCTTATACAGTGGAACCTCGCTAACGCGAACACTCAAGTGGAAACATTTTTTTGTTCGTGTTATCCGAACTTAAATACATTACATACAGGACGGGGCAATCGGAAACAGTTCGTGCTAAAAGTAATATTCTCGTTAAGCGTGTTCGTGTTAACGAGGTTTGACTGTATTATTCGCTAATGAAAAAACGTCATCTTTGCTAGCAAAGTCAGCAAAAATTTTCTGGAAATTGCGAAAAAATTGAATGAGTTTGAGTTGTAATTTTCGCTCTAACTCGCGGATTTTTTGAGTTCAGCTCAACTCATCGCTTGTTTTTCAAAAAGTGAGTCAAACTTAGCTCAAAGCTCACAGAAAGTGAGCGAAATTCGTGAGTTTCCGCTGTATGATCGCGCTCAGTTACAACACTGGTCACTTTTATGCCTTTACGTTTAAACATGAGTCAGAAAGTTGCTCATTACTAAGCAGGGAATTTGATAACCACCTTAACTAAATCCTTAATAAATTGCAGAGAAATATTTTCCAAAATATACTTTTTTTCCCTTTATAAAGTATTAAAATTATGATTTTCTTTAACCCTTTTTTTTCATTTTAAACTACACCAATTTTTCAATGGGTGTTCATTTTATTGTCTGTAAGTAATCATTAGTATTGTTATTCCGTATTCCATAAATTGTGGACATATAATCTGCTGTACCTAAAAAAGTTTACATAAAAATGTAAGCAATATATTTTTTAAAGAATTTTAATGTTGGTCAAGAAATATTGACATGTTTTTCAGAAACTGCGTCTGGCTGAATTCATAAACTACGCAAAAAAGAAACTGCCCGAGTTGATATTTTAGCTTTTATAACAGGCCGAGCACCGCCAATAAAGCTTCCGTAAAGTTTCGGTTTGAATTTTTAGCTTTTATTACAAGCTGGGCCGAGTTGAGCCCGAGGATATAAATTTAGGTTCGTACGGTAGATCCTCTTCCTCTACCAACCAGGAAAATTTAGTGTTTATTCTGGGAAGACAAATAAAAACAGCAACATGGCAAAATTGGAAATACCACAGAAAAATAGTATTGTGAAATCATAAAATGGCACAATGAAAAAAGCAACAAAGTATGATTAACTTGATTATAATGGATATGGACAGGAGGTGAACTAACGCTAAGAAGCAGTATTATCATAGACTTTCTAATAATACTATCTTTCCTTTGAGTGTATTATTTACAGTATTTCTCAAGGCGAAATTTTCAATATTCTGACGAATACATGTTAATCTTCTTACAAACTAAATAAAGAGAAGAATGAAACAGGCAGTTTCACAGCACTTACGTGCATAATACATGTCAACAACATAATATTTATAAATCTATGTTGTTGACGTTGATGTGTGAAATTCTGAGAATCGGGAAATGCCAGGGAGTGAATACTGACTGGTTTTCAAAAGTTTGGAATTAGTGTCTAACAAAAGGGTGGAAGGCTTTTGTCCATTCGAAGGTAAAATCTCTTGGAAGGTTAGATCTCTACTCCAACTGGATTAGTAAATGTTGCAAATACAGATTGCAATAAGAAAAAGAAAACTAACTTTTAGTATAAATGTCAGCCATTTTACTAAACTATAAATTTTTATTCTTAGACAATGAAATTGGCAAGAGCTTTGTTATTCAGAAACTATGATATAGAATAGCGTTTTCCATTTTTTATTTTACGTGCCATCATATCTTTCTTAATTTTCGATTTATGCAATTACATAACATATCACCCACGAAAACGAAACATGTGAAATACTTTAAAAAATTATATGAAATAAAAGAAATAAACCTGTAAGTTACCATTTTTTGAGTGCAACGTGTCGTTTTTAATGTACGTCGCCTGGAATTTATTCCACAAACAAACTCTAATAATGTTACGCCCTTGCGATAATAAATCACTGTCTGATATGGAGGTTTTACTTTTAAACGATACGAGCAAGGAAGACAGAGCTGTGCTCGGTCAAAACTAGCTTTGAGTTTAAATATCATGACCCATGACCAAAATGACCCACAAATCAAATTTTCTCGAACATATGCGACCAAGCCCAGTTGTGTCCTCGTGCCCGAAACCCGCAGGATATAAAATTTAGTCAAAATAGTCTGTCACGTTTTTTAGATAACAATAGCTTGACCCATAGTGACCCAAAAATGACCCACTAATCGAATTTTCTCGGACGTGTGACCTAGCGCAATGATTTCCTCGTGACCGAAACTCGTAAGATACAAAATTTAATCAAAATCGTTAGAGCCTTTTTTAGATAAAATAACTTGACCCGCGTTGACCCAAAATGACGCACTAATCAAAAGTTCTCGAACATGTGACCCAGCCCAATAGTCTTCTCGTGCCCGACAATGGTAGGATATAAAGTTTAGTCAAAATCGTTTGAACCGTTTTTTAGGTGCAATTAGCTTGACCCTGACTCATGGTGAACCAAAATGACCCACTAATCGAATTTTCTCGAACATGTGACCTAGCCCAATAGTCTTCTTGTTCCTTAAAACTGTAGAATACTAAATTTAGTTGAAATCTTCTGCGCCATTTTTAAGATAAGAATAGCTTGACCCATAATGACTCATGACCAAAATCACCCATTAATCGAATTTTATGGAACATGTGACCTAGCCCAACTGTCTTCTCGTGCCCGAAAACCACAGGATGCAAAATTTAGTCAAAATCGTTTGAACCGTTTTTTAGATACAATTAGCTTGACCCTGACCCACAGTGACCCAAAAATGACCCACTAATTGAATTTTCTGTGACATGTGACCTAGCGCAATGATTTTTTCGTGCCCGGAACTCGTAAGATACAAAATTTAATCAAAATCGTTAGATCCGTTTTTTAGATAAAATTAACTTGACCCACGTTGACCCAAAAATGACCCACTAATAGTAAGTTCTGGATTATGTTACCCAGTCCAATAGTCTTCTCGTGCCCGAAAATGGTAGCAAAAGTTTAGTCAAAATAATTTGAACCGTTTTTAGATACAATTAGCTTGACCCAGACCGATGGTGACCCAAAATGACCCACTAATCAATTTTTTTCGAACATGTGACCCAACCCAATGATTTTCTGGTGCCTCAAAACGGTAGGATACAAAATTTCGTCAAAATCGTTAGAGCTGTTTTTAAAATATAATTTGTATATATAACCCCTCCCCCCCCCCCCCCACACACACACAAGATTTGCTCTCGTATTAGAATATATGATGTATATAATCAGGGATCTGTTTAGGAAAAAATTGGGTCCTTTAAAGGACAGTTCACAAAATTTATCATTTTAAAAAAGGAACCTTCACAAAATTTTTCATTTAAAAAAAGGACCCTTCACAAAATTTTTCATTTAAAAAAATGACCTTTCACAAAATTTTTCATTTAAAAAAAGGACCCTTCACAAAATTTTTCATTTCAAAAAAGGACCTTTCACAAAATTATTTTCCCTAAAACAGGTCCCTTCACAAAATTCTTTGTCTTAAAAATAGGTTTTTCACAAAATTTTTCCATCTTTTAAACCAAACATTTCACAAATTAATCATTTAAAAGTAAAATCTGACCTGTCACTTTTACATATATAAAGAAAATATATGTATTTTATATCCATATATCTTCTTAAAAATGCATAAACTAGAACCTGAATATAACAACCATTTCAAATTCACAAAATTATGATTAGATTTTTCACAAATATAAAAAGCTGTTCACAATTTCACAAAAACAGGACCCTGTGAAAAAAGTCTGGACAGACCCCTGATAATGCTCTGATTGTTCCTAGTACACGTGGTTAGTAAATACACGTAGTGCCACGTGCTTTACCCGAAATTATATATTCAAACACGTGTTATTCATAAATGTGTGGTATTTTCCCATCTTAACGTGAAGTCTTCCCCCCCCTACCCCCCCTTTTTTTTTTATCAGGTAGCTTTTTACCGATGGTGCCTTTTTTTTTTTTTCCGGGGGTGATTTTACTCAATTCCTAATATCATTGCATAATAGCATTCGCAAATATCCGCCTACGGGAATTATATAAATCAGACATATGTTACTTTGTTATCTTTTAACACTTATTTATCAATAAGTTCAATATTTATCAATACCTTGTTACTTTTTTTCCGTTTACTTTTTTTCCGTTTACTTTTTTTCCGATTACTTTTTTTCCGATTACTTTTTTTCCGCTTTTGTTGATTCAGTTACTTTTTTTCCGTTTACTTTTTTTCCGATTACTTTTTTTCCTGTTACCTTCCAATTCACCTGACGCAGAAAGAATTTTCAAGTGCAAGGACACTTTCTATAACCTTAGTAAGCACACGTGCGCATATTGCCACATTTCATGCCAGTTTTAGTAAGTATAAATACTCAGAACTCTGTGGTTTCATGTACATATCAAAGGGTTGGAGAAAGCACTTATTCGCCGTGTGTTCCTTAATAATACCACCTGTCAATTTCAAGCATTTTCCAACAAAAATGGAATTTAAAAATGTGTCAGAAAGTAGCTCCTTTGAATTTGAGAACAGCTTTAAGAAGAAAAAAAGGCAGGGATCTTTTGGTACTTGAGACTATTGCTATCTTTGGTGCTTCTGAACAATGCTAATTCCATTATGAAAGCCTTTTTATAATTTTCCTCTTTTCCTGGGGGGAAATAATAATCCCTTGATTGATTCCACATTTGGAAGGGCTGTCCTGTGTCGTCTTCATTGTATTACACTTTATTGTTATCATTGAATGAACATGAGTATTTCACTTATTTACATTACTGTCGTACAGTTCTCGAAACAGAAAGAAAAGAAATACTCAGTACTCAATACTCTTGCAAATTATCGTATGGGATGTAAGAATTATGCTCATATCAATGATTAGGGAATAACGTCTACAAATAAATGGTATGAATAAATTGTATTTTAGAGGTTATCTCTATACAGGGTGATTCCAAAATCATGGTACAAACTTTAAGGGTTGGTACAGGACACTGTAAAAAACAATTTTTGTATAGGAAAGCAAGGTCGGAAATCCATTTATTTAGTCAAAATTACAGGGCGCCTCACTCCAATCCGAAGTCGCGTTTTGGTTCATAACTTTAACAGTAGTCAAGATATTTTAACGAAATCCTTACCATATGCGTACAATTCCTGCAAAGATGAGTCTGTTGTGTATTTTGTTAAAATATCTTCACTACTGTTAAAATTATGAATGAAAACGCGACTTCGGATTCGCATGAGACACCTTGTAATTTTGACTAAATAAATGAATTTTTGAACCTGGTTTCCTATACAATATATGTTTTTTACAGTGTCCTGTACCGACCTACTGTAAAAAGATTTATTGTACGGGTAACTAGGGTCAAAATTACAGGGCGTCTCATGCCAATCCGTAGTCGCGTTTTGGTTCATAACTTTAACAGTAGTCAAGATATTTTAACGAAATCCTTACCATAGCGTTTTGGTTCATAACTTTAACAGTAGTCAAGATATTTTAACGAAATCCTTACCATAGCGTTTTGGTTCATAACTTTAACAGTAGTCAAGATATTTTAACGAAATCCTTACCATAGCGTTTTGGTTCATAACTTTAACAGTAGTCAAGATATTTTAACGAAATCCTTACCATAGCGTTTTGGTTCATAACTTTAACAGTAGTCAAGATATTTTAACGAAATCCTTACCATAGCGTTTTGGTTCATAACTTTAACAGTAGTCAAGATATTTTAACGAAATCCTTACCATAGCGTTTTGGTTCATAACTTTAACAGTAGTCAAGAT
Source organism: Maratus michaelseni (assembly GCA_963931845.1). NCBI lineage: Eukaryota > Metazoa > Arthropoda > Arachnida > Araneae > Salticidae > Maratus > Maratus michaelseni. The sequence goes on along the minus strand of OZ007600.1, from coordinate 28,047,834 downwards.
ATTTTAACGAAATCCTTACCATAGCGTTTTGGTTCATAACTTTAACAGTAGTCAAGATATTTTAACGAAATCCTTACCATAGCGTTTTGGTTCATAACTTTAACAGTAGTCAAGATATTTTAACGAAATCCTTACCATAGCGTACAATTCATCCAAAAATTCCAACAGGGAGAATGTTGGTAGTATTTCTTATGAAATCTACCTAAAATCCATGCCGTCTCCGCTTACAGACACAGGTAGATTTTGAAGTGGGCGATCCCAACAGCCGCATAATGGCAAACAGGACATTTCTTCTGCAATTCCCAATAAACAGGCGCCGCCAGTCTGCGTCTTCGATATCTATCTGTGCATGTAGGCCGAGACGCCAGGGAATTTTTTTTTTCCGAGGAGCTCTTTCTCGATGGTGCTTTTTTCCGGGGTGATTTTTTTTCCGGAGTGATTTTTACCGGTATTCTTTTTTCCGGGGATGATTTTTACTGGGGAGATTTTTCCGGGATTCCTATCTCCGAATCTACTAAAACTAAAATTATATAAAAAAAATAGGTGCGGTAGGAGTTTATTTAACCATTGCAGGGAAACTATAGAGATTGTCTTAGGGAAAATAGTTTTTGAGAAAAACGCATTTTTCCATTACACACAAACTGTACTTTTGGGTGGTCAGTGGGGATGTTAACGGGCGCTTGGGGTATCTATCGACGCAGAATCATGCAATGGTATATTATTTAATAATGATTTTCGAATATAATTGTCGGTAATTAGCCGAGATATTAATTAAGTTAATTGAAATAAAAACTTTTTTACCTACTTTCTTTTAACTTACATTTCTGTGTGTATGTTACAGTCAAATCTTGTGACTCATTTTTCACCCACTTCCTGTTGATGTAGAGCTTTGAAATTTGGAATATATATGTATTCCGGAAGGCAATACATGAATTGAACATTATTTTTTTAAAATTCGATTTGTAAGGGGAGTGAACGTTGGCCCAAAACTTGCATAACGTTACAATTGTTTAATTAATAAAATAGCTAAATTGTTGCAACATTAATCCATTTTCACCATATTGTTGCCCGCTTCATTGTGACGTCAGCACTGAGCGACGTACACTCTTGAGCTTTAAAATAAAATTTGACTTTTTTGAGAATTTTAGTGAAAGTATGTTTAAAAAATAAATACATTCAATTATATATTGTGTAGACTATCGTTCGAACGATCTCGTAACATCAAACTCAAAGATATATTTGTTTTAATTTTAGGTATTATATTTTATCGTCGAAAGTATACTGGAAAAATATGTCCCCCCCCCCTCCTATTTCAAATCTACTGAAACTAAAATTATGAAAAAATTAGGGGTTGATTAGGAATTTATTAATTTATAAATTTAATGTACGGAACCCTTTGAGCGCGAGCTATACTCGCACTTGACCGATTTTATTTTGTTTGATAAATGAATTACTTATAGAGTGAGGGGTATTAGGAGATATTACTCAGATAAGAGATAATACTCAAAGATACATTTGTTTTAATTTTAGGTATTATATTTTCAGAGATATCATCGAAAGTAGGCTGAAAAAATTATGTCCTCCCCCCTCCGATTTCGAATCTACTGAAATTAAAATTATGAAAATTTCAGAGATATGTTAAAGATTAAAATTATGTACTTTCAGAGATAATCCCATATACTCGCACTTTCCGATTTATTTTGTTTGATAAATGAATTTCTTATAGAGTTACCCCCCCCCCCCCCGTCGAAAGTATACCAAAAGTATGTCGAAAGTATACTGGAAAAATATGTCCCCCCCCCCTCCTATTTCAAATCTACTGAAACTAAAATTGTGAAAAAATTAGGGGTTGTAGGAGTTTATTAATTTATAAATTTAATGTAACTCCCTTTGAGCGTGAGTTACACTCGCACCTGACCGATTTATTTTGTTTGATAAATGAATTACTTATAGGGTTATAAGCGAAAGTTTCGTGTTGTTCAGCGGGAAGTTACTTTTTATTCATTCATTTATTTATTTTTATTTATTTATTTATTATTATTATTATTTTTATTTTTGAGAAACGTTGAACTTGAAAGATCATAAGGGAAATTTTGAAGGTCAGGTAACTAGGAATGGAGATAAGCTGAAGGATGTCCATGTGTCAGGTCAGAAAGGGGGATAATAAGCGAAACGCCCTTAATCAGAACGCTGGTTGCTTATTCAAATCTACCTCTTTCTTATATTTAGCAATCTCAATAGACTAGACATCTGAATAACATATGCTTGACTGTTTATTGTTAGTATGCTATATTGAAAACAGACTCGGAGATAATCCCATATCGTACTGCTCATCCTTATTTGCAGACGACATTTCTATAGGTGTATCCATTTACACAGCTATCTCTAGTGGTAATGGATACTATTCGTACTTCAAAAAGCTTCTGAAATCATCAAAGAACTTCTATTGAAACATGAATAAATATTCTTATCCTACTCAAAATGTGTACCTGACAGTCTGACAGGTATGGACTCACATCATAAGTTTTTCAAGTAAGCCATTTCTATCTGGGGGTGCAATAATTTTGTGATTGTCAGGTTGAATATCTGTCCAAAAGAATTTATTTGACGGAATTTTTCGAAAGATTTTTTTTTTCTTTTACAGTAATACGAAAAATTAGTTATGTTCCTTCCGAATAATGGTAAAAAGAAGTTTAACGTTTTTACCATAGCCCTTCTAATAAACCTTCTAGTATCTTTGCTCTGAGGTTTTTACAAATAACAATGACTTTATGCACGTGGTCACAATGTACAAAAATTGGATTTGAGAACCGTTTGAAATACAATACTGTCTTACGCATTCTTTTAATTTGTATGAGCCATTGTGATTGACCGTTAATTATCCAAAAAAAGGTAGTGGTGGGGAGGGGAGGAGAAGAAAGGTTCAAGAATTTAATAATGTCTTTTACACTGTGTAAATGAATATGAAAAAATATTTACTACTTAACTATCCAATCCAAATAGAAAATGAAGAGAAAGATGCACTTTTAAAAATAACGTCTTTTATTTTGTTTTACTCAGTATGTGGGATTATTTATTGGTTAATTGTCGAATAAAAAAAATAATTGGGGAGTGGTGCGAGATTTTTGACTTTGTGTTAATTATACACTGCACGATTTATTCTTTCGGATATATATTTTTAAGGCTGTTCACAAATCCAAACTGGCTACTTTATGACACATTTTTAGGTGCGTTCGTAATTATATAAATACGTAGCACCTATTGTCGTCGTCTGGTCCGCCCGTCTGTCTGTCCGTCCGTCCGCATATAACAACGCAAAAACTACCCAACCGAATGGTTTGAAATTTAAGATATATTATCTTTGCAGAATTTTGTCGAGACATTTCAATTTTTTAAAATATCGAATCAAAACTTTAGAAAATATTAATAATAATATTTATTAAGAAATTTGATTTTTTTTTTTAAATCGGTGCTTTCTTTTTATAAGAGCTTCCGAGGTTTAATCGTCAAGCGACCGAGATACTTATTTTATGACAGAAATTAATCTGCAGACGATATAATTCATTTCACAGAATTAAAAATCAGCAAGATCTGAATATTTATATAACTAGCTATAGTACGAACGCACCTCGTTTGTAACGTTTGACGTACAATTTCCAACTTGTTTAATTCATTTTTGCTCGCAAAATAGCAAATGTATGAAATTTACAGGTGTTTTTATTCATAAACTTTGTAATCGAAAGACATTTTTTTTTTTTTTTTGGTAAAAGAAGATTTTTCAGAAAATGCTGTCAAAGCGGGCGTTTTGAACCGAATTTCCGACGCCACAGCACGAGAGAGGGGAAAAACGTCTCGTCACGTGACACGAATTGCTTAGAACTCGATAAGTAATTTATTTATCAAAAAGTAGAAAACTCATTTCGAATCCAAATCGCTTCCATAGTCAGGTCTGCCAATTTTATACCTTTGCATTTAAAAATAAGTCAGAAAATACGTCAAAAAGTTTCAAATTTTTGAGCAGACCATTTGAGAACCACCTTTAAAAGAATTTATTTCACAGAATGCTTCGAAATATATATTTTTGAATTTTACATTAAAGCTAAAAATAGTTCGATTACTTACAAATAAGAATAAAAACAAATCTATCTCTTTTTCAAATAACAATGATTTCATGCACGTGGTCAGAATGTACGAAAATTGGATATGAGAACAGTTTGAAATATAATACTGTCTTATGCATTCTCTTAATTTGTATGAGTGATTGGATTAATGGTTAACCATCCCATCCCCCCCCCCCCCCCAAAAAAAAAATAAAAAATAAAAATAAAAATAAAATAAATAAATAAACAAAATAGAAAAGTTCAAGGGTTGAATGTTTTATACACTGTGTCTTTTACATATATTTGACAGAATGTTTCGAAAGAGTTTTCTTCTTTTACGTTAAAGCGAAACATAGTTTGGTTCCTTCCGAATAAGAATAAAACGAAATCTTTAGAAATAACAATGATTTCATGCACGTGATCAGAAGGTGCGAAAATCGGATTTGAGAACTGTTCGAAATGTAATTGTCTTATGCATTATCTTAATTTGTGTTAACAATTGGGTTAATTGTTAATTACCCCCCCCCCCCACTCCCCCCCGCAAAAAAAAAAAAAAAAAAAAAAAAAATTCTATGTCTATATGTATGTATATATATATAAATATAAAGTAAATTACATTATAAGCTTATATTTATGTTTTTTTTTTTTTTTTTTTTTTACTTATGTTTCACTTTTTGAATAAATACTTCATTTGTTAGCACTATGTTTTATAATTTGTAATTTGACATAGCTATTTGGGGTAATAATTTCATTGCATTTGGTCAGTTACTTCTGTTTCAATGGTTAATTTTTGCAATAAGTTTATATATATATATATATATAGACAGCTGGGACACTATATTTCATTTTGCAGCCACAACTAACCCAGCGCAGACCTAGTTGTGCTGTTTGTGTGCTAGGAAAAAAAGTAATCGGATAAAAAGTAACAGAAAGAACAAGAGCGGAAAAAAAGTAACTGGAAAAAAAGTAACCGGAAAAAACATTCGTAGACATCGACGAGATATATTCGTATTCGCGTATGCGAATATCAAAAATCAAGTAGTGATGAATATGAGCATTTTCGTACGCGAATATTTTCACTTTTTTACACTATTGCTAATAGCATTCACAAATATTTACAGCAAATATTCGCCTACGGAAATTATATAAATCAGACATTTGTTACTTCGTCAGCTTTTAACACTTATTTATCAATAAGTTCAATATTTATCAATTCCTTGTTATTTTTTTCCGGTTATTTTTTTTCCGGTTACTTTTTTTCCGGTTACTTTTTTTAGAGTTACTTTTTTAAGGATTTTGTTTACTCTGTTACATTTTTTCCGGTTACTTTTTTTCCGATTACTTTTTCTCTTGTTATTTTTTTTTCGGTTACTTTTTTCCGGTTACTTTTTTTAGAGTTACTTTTTTAACGCTATTGTTTACTCTGTTACTTTTTTTCCGGATACTTTTTTCCGATTACTTTTTTTCCTGTTACCAAAATCCCACCGGACAAAATACTCACGGACAAAAACTCCACGTGTACAGTTGTAATACTGTCATATCAAACATTATTTTACTGATAAATGCTTAATATTTTAATAAAAGTAAAATTAGTTCAACTGAAGAATTTTGCGTATCTTGCAGAATTTTTTTTTCTATAAAAAAGAAATATAGTTTCATTCACAAATAACATATTAGATAACTCTGATAGTAATACCCCATAATTTGATGGTGCCAAAATTAAGCAATTGAATTCTCAGGATTTAAACAAACATTTTGCCAACATTCTTAAACAATTTAATTGCTATTTAAATGTATTCAAGTCTGCCTAATGTGTCGCATTTAATTAAAATAATATTTTAATTCAGACGTTAAAATGTACGTGCATCTTAAGAAATATAAAATATATATCACATAACTTATAACTTCTGATTTTCACACGATGAGGGGGGACTGGTGAATTATATTATAAAAACCATATTAGCGAAACCAGAATTAAGATTGAAATTATTTTTAAATGTTTGGAGATCCTTTTTGTAAAAGAAACTTGGTCAAAGAAGAGCTTTTATTCAGCAGAGAGGTGATTTTGTCCGGTGAAACTTTTATCCGGTGGGGTTTCTGTCAGGTGGGGGTTTTGCCCGTGGGGTTTTTGTCCGCATCCCGTTGAGAGTCCGTATGAGATGTATTTGCATCGCATAAAATGTGTTACTGAGCGAAGCGTTGCAGTCAATCAGATTGTACAATATAAACAGTACTTTCAATTTCGGAGGACAGAACCACCCTAAACTCATGGTTGTGGTTTTTCTAATTTCAAAATTGCTTTATTTTGCATTTTACCCTCTGGCGTTATGTTTTTTATTCAACTTATAATTTTGATGTCTTCCTGCTCAAGTGTTTGGCATTCGGGTTTAGTTCACCTTCTGCTCTTTTTATTATTTGTTGTTATTATTATTATTATTTAATTCGTAATCCATTTAATTGTAAGTAATTTATATATATATATAAAGAAAACTCTATAGCTCTGTAGCTTCCCCCCCCCCCTCCCCTATCTTCAGTGTTTGCTACTCTTCATAGACCAATTCCAGTGTTCCAAAATTTGCTCGTCAAATTAAAAAAAAAAAAAACCCTGCTAAATTCATCTACGCACCATGATACCATCAACTTCAAAGTAACGTAAAAGCAAGCATCGCTACTTGTGTAGGAAATTTCTTAAAGGGTCTGTACATATATAAAGTTATAAAAATTTTGGTAGTTTTGGACCCATCCCCTGTTTACGATATCGTACGTTATCAGTCCTCGAATCCCCCCCCCCCCCCATCTCTTATAATATCGTTATCAATGTCTACAAATTTTTATTTTTACAATTTTTTTCTTGTTTTTTTTTATTTTTATATGTTTGCAGTGATATACAGATAGGGTTATACATTTATTATTTGCATACTTTATGGATTCAAATGAAGATAAGACGTCAAGGAAATATCACTATTATACATGAATTAACTTTATATACATCTAAAATAGATAATTACCATTTAAAAATAGCTTATTGTTACATAATACTCTCAACAGCAATATTAATAATTGTTTTCTTGCACTTGCTCTCTGCACGGGCAGAGTGAAAGCAGAACCTCTTAACAACAAAACAGCTGGACAACATTCTTTCTCTTATGTTGCGTTTGGTTTCTCCAACAGAAAATGATATTCACATATGGCAAAAGAACAAGAATGCCGAACGTTGGGGGTATTTCATATTTTGAAATGAAATGTTTTTAAAATCAATTAATGGCTTTAATATTAATTTCGTATTTTTCTAAAAATAGACCAGACTAGAATAAAAAAAAAAAAAAAAAAAAAGATAACGGACTATTGTAATGTAAAGTAAAAAAAAAAAAAAATATATATATATGATCCAAAATGATAACGATATTAAAATGCACCCCCCCCCCCCCCCCACTCCCTAGAGATATCTTACGATATCAAGTGTCAGACTCAAGATGTATTTCGTTTTTCCAAAAATGAGAAAAACTGTTCGACTACAAATGACTTCAATAATCATGCCTGCAACGCGATATTAAACAATTTTTTTTATTTTTGGGAACTGCCTGCCCCCCCCCCCCCCCCTTCCAAAAAAAGAAAAAAAATCAGTGGTTTTTTTTCTAATTATGGACAAAACTTAGTCCAATTCCAAAACTCCACTTACGATCGTACCTGTGCTACCCCCTCCCCCCTCGTAAAAAAAGTAAAATGAAAATCAAAATTTGGGTACTCTACAAAAATACAACTAAATAGACAATATTTTTCACTTTTATTGTAATGATCTTTATGAAATTTTTATCAATTTTTTAAGGCTGTTCTCAAATCCAAACTAACCGCTTTCTGACACATTTTGTAATTCCTTTTTCTTCGCAGACGTATGAAATTGGCAGAAATTTTCTGATAGAAATGCACGTACTCAGATGCTTTTATGCAGAAACTTTGTAATCGAACTGTTAATTCAGTTTTTCGGTAAAGATTGAATATTCTGTTAGAATATGCTGTCAAAGTTGACATTTAAACCGAATTTCCCGACGCTAAAGCGCGGAAAAGGTAAAAAATGGATGTTGTGGGACAATAATTGCTTACTACTCAAGATGTAAATCATTTATCCAAAAATGAGAAAACTGTTCGATTACAAATCACTTCAATAACCATTCCTGCAAGTAATCATGTTTTTATGTTTAAAAACCAGTCAGAAAATGTCACGGCGCGTTGTTAAGCATTTTTTGAGAACCCCCCCCCCCTCCCCCTCTCTCTCGCAAAAAAAAAAAAAAAAAAAAAAAAAAAATCAAAATCAAGATTTGTGTACTCTACAAAAATACAACCAAATAAAAAATATTTTCACTTTTATTGTAATGATCTTTTTAAAATTTCTATCAATTTTTTTAAGGCTGTTCTCAAATCCAAACTAACCACTTTCTGACACATTTTAAAATTCATTTTTTCTTCGCAAACGTATGAAATTTTCTGATAGAAATGTTTTTCGGTTTTTTGGTAAAGATAGAACAGTCTGTCAAAGTTGAGATTTTGAACCGAATTTCCCGACGTGACAGTGCGAAAAAGGGAAATAAAATGATGTCGTGAGGCAATAATTGCGCTTTTAACTCAAGATGTAATTCCTTTGTCGTAAAATGAATAAGACTGCTCGATTACAAATCGCTTCAATAATCTTACCTGCTAATCTTATCATGCTTTTATGTTTAAAAATGAATCAGAAAATGTGTCAAGAAAATTCGCGTTGTTAAGCATTTTTTTTTTTTCTCTTGAGACCAGTTTTTAGGTGGTTCTCAAATGACTTGCTCAACAATGCGAAACTTTTTGACACATTTTCTGACTCTTTTTAAATTCCTACTATTAGCTCACACTCTCTCTCTATATATCTTGTTCAAATTTTCAATCGTTAATAAAATATTTTCTATTCCTCCACTCAAGTTCAAATAATTTTTTTTAAACTTGTAGTGGATGACACTTTATGTTAATACAGTTTTTTCAAATATTAATTAATTAATTTTAGTTTTAAATGGAAGAAAAAAATTCCGATCATTATTTTCATAAATAAAATGAAAGATTTATCTCAAATGAGTGATGCCTTAGAAATAAAATACCGCAACGATGATTCTAAAATAATGTTCAATAAAGATAACATGGGACATTAATGCTGCACGGGTTTATTTTATATATTTATGATTAAAAAGTTTGAATTGACTTAAAAAAAAAAAATTATATTACTTGTTTAAACGCAAAGGCAGGAAATTGACAGCCCTGACTACTGAAGCTATTTGTAATTGAAATGACCTTTCCATTGTTTGATAAATAAATTATTTACCGGGTTATAAGAGATTAGTATCACGTGACGACACTTTTTTTCCCCTCTTCTCGGGCTTTTGCGTCGGGAAATCCGGTTCAAAACGTCGACTTTGACAGTATTTTTTGAAAGATCTTTTGCCTTTACCAAAAAAAAAAAAAAAAAAGGAAAATGTGTTTTGATTACAAAGTTTCTGAAACTGAGATTACAAAGTTTAAGAGTTACAAAGTTTCTGATGCAACTCAAAGAGCATCTGCCAATTTCATACATTTACGAACAAAAATGAATTTAAAAAAATGTGTCAAAAAAAGTAGCCAGTTTTGAGAAGTGCTTTTAGGGTTACTTTAAAATATATCGTCATAAAAGGTTTAAAATTTCTTTCTTAGTGTTAATGAGTATAGAAGTCTGATTACATATTAATTATCCAAATGAAATTTAAAACAGGGGGGGGGGGGGCAGACGAAGAATTTAAGGTACTTAAAATTGCGTTAATAAGTACAAGAGACTGATAACCGCTTAATGCTGTTCTCAAATCCAAAAGAGCTGCTTTCTGACTTATTTCTGAATTCATTTTTGTTCGGGAACACACGAAATTGGCAGGTGTTCCTATTCAGATATTATGTAATCGAAATGTGTTTTCCATTTTTTTGTTAAAAGTAGAAGATCTGTCGGAAAATACTGTCAAAGTTGGCGTTTTGAACCGAATTCCCGACGCAAAAGCGGGAAAAGGGAGAAAAAGTTGTTGTCACTTGACACGAATGGCTTATAACTCGGTAAGTTATTTATTTATCAAGAATTACAAAACTGATTTCGATTCCAAATCGTTTCAATAGTCAGGCCTGCCAATTTTATGTCTTTGCGTTTAAAAAGGAGTCTGAAAATGTGTCAAAATATTTCGCATTGTTGAGCAAGTCATTTGAGAACCATCTTAATTATCAAAACGAAATTTAAAATGAAGAAAAATTGAAGAATATTAAATATAATGTCTTTTATTTTGTCTTTATTGGGTGTGGGGAACCATTTTTGGCGAGTAATCCAAGCAGAATTTGAAAGGGGTGTTGGATTTGGATTATAGGAGTCGCCAAGGTGATAAAGCGAACGTGTGAATTACATTTAGGACCAATCAAATGGGTGACTGACCTACCTTATCCAATGGTTATTGGTGCATTGCTGAAAATTCGTCTATTTATATAGGATTGTATAAATAGGCTAGAATTTTGGCGTCTAGAACATTTAGGAAGTTTTTTCACTTGCAGTTACATTTCCCTTGCGAAGTTGTATCTGGTCGTGCAGTCTAGTCGTGCGTTCATTTGAAAGATCTCTTTAGAAGTTGCTTTTTATTCTTCTAATTAAGGTATGTTTCTTTAAACTCTAATTTGTTAAACTGATTTCTAATAATATTAAGTTATGAATCAATATATTTAATTTTATGTATTTAATTTATTTAATTAGAAGAAAAAAAATCTATTAAGAATAATAATTTTTAAAATAAATTTTAGTAGATAGATATTTTTTTTTTTTTTTTAGTCAGAATAACGAAGAATCTTACTACTAAGAATAATAATTTTCAAAGTATAATTTTCAGAATAACAATTGTCAGGATAATAGTTGTTAAAAAAGTTTTATTTCTATATTCTATCAAGATTACTAATTAGTTATAAATAATTAAGTTTCAACTATTTCTGACTTTTCCCCCTTATTGATTTTTAAAAAAAAGAATTTTTTTTTTTTTTTTTTTTTTTTTTTTTTTTACTATTATTGAAATAAGTCGGAATAGAATTTTTCTATAATTTTCAAATTTAATCAGAATAATTATTTAGAATAATTTTCAAAAGGATTCAATTTGATCATCACGTCGTGTAAATATCATCTTTTAATTTATTATTTAACGTTTAAATAATTTTTTCAATGTTTTTATTCTCGCAAATTAAATAATTGTTTTCCAAATTTTTAATCTTCATTTGACAATAATTCACCATTTACGGATCTCAAACTAAAATGTTTATTTAATTCTTATTTGCAAAAATATTCAATTCTCGCAGGTTAGTGGGTCTAAAGGATTGTATAAATAGGCTAGGATTTTGATGTGTTGAATTTTTGTGTTTAGGTGTCCAGTCTTTGCATTTGGAAGGACTTCTGGTTGTACTATTCTTCAAAGATCTCTTTAGAGGTTGCTGTTTGCTGTTCAAGGTATGTTTCTTTAGACTCTATAATTTTTTAACCTAATAAATTTTGAATAATAATTTTTAAAATAAATGTTGGTAGATATAGGTAGATGTTGGTAGATGGAAATATGTTTTTAATTAGTCAGGATAACGAAGAATCTTGCTACTAAACTAAGAATAATTCTTTTCAGAATATAATTTTCAGAATAATAATTGTCAGGATAAAAGTTGTTAAAAATATTTTATTTCTATATTCTAACAAGATTACTAATTATTTATAATAATAATTTTAAAAGTTTAAACTATTTCGTCTTAGTTTATTTTTCTTTTGATTCCTGATTGATATGATTTCATACCTGCCAACTTGTAAGGTTTAGCCTTACAATGTAAGGATTTGGGTCAAATTGTAAGGTTGTAAGGGTGACAGGTAAGATTGTAAGGTTTTTGGGTGTAACTAGAAATGATTTTCCAAATATGTTACTTATTGAGTAAAAGAATAAAACTGATGCACACATTGTGTTTATGTTACAAAAAATGCGTGCGATCAGCAATATGGTACGACATGGCAGCCAAGCAGTAATTCACAACACGTTATTCTATGCCAGAGAATTTTTAGTCGTGCTGTGTATTTTAAAAATTTCTCGCAGCAAAGCCGAATGCAAAACCTAAGAGATTTTGAATCTTTTTTGATTAGACATTTATTTGATTTTTTTTTTTTTACTTATAATTTTATCTTTTTATTTTAATAATTTAAAATCATATGAAAAGATTGCTATGAAGAAATGTATGACAGAGAATTGTTTGGTAAAGCCAAACCAAGCCTATTTAAAGTAGATTAAAAAAGAATTATCAGTGCTAAAATTATTTGGGTTATGTCTTTGACTTAAACAGTTACTCGTTTATTTATTTATTTATTTTTGTATTTATCAGTAAATTTTGTATCAAACCATATATTACCGTACCAAATGCTTTCACAAACATACATTTTTAAAGATGCACAATGAAGTACGTCGGGAAAATTGTAAGGTTTTCTGAATAGAAATATTGGCAGGTATGTGATTTGTTTATTCTTCTTATTAATAAAAAAATTAATAAAAAAATAAATATTTCTTATTAATTAAAAAAAAATATATTTTAATAAGTTGGAATATATATATATATATTTTACAAATTTAATCAGAATAATAATTTTTAATAATTTGCAAAATGATCCAATTTGATCATCACGTCATGTAAAAATCATCATTTATATATAAAGATCTTTTAATATATTATTTAATGATTAACTAAATTTTTAATGTTTTTATTCTCCCAAAATAAACAATTGTTTTCTGAATTTTTAATCTTCATTTGGATAATAATTCACCATTTAAGGACCTCGAACTAAAATGTTTATTTATTTCATATTTGAATTAATTAAATATTGGAAAATAGGTTTGCGGGAAGATTTATTAAAATGTTTTCTTCTTCGGGTGAACTTCACATAGATATTGCAAATTATGACATTTTTGGTAATACGGTTTTTCTGTTAAATTTTGCTATCAATTTATGTTTTACAGAATTGAATTTTTACTGGTATTTTGATGCTTAGTGTTTATTTTTTAATTTTAATTTTCATGTGTTCAACCTGTGTTTATTTTTGATATTCAAAGTTTTTTTTTATGGAGATCACGGTTGTTTACTTTTGTTGATTTACTATTTCTAATGTAGTTACAGCTGCAGTGTTAAGTGCATTTTTACAAAAGTTGGATGCTTGTAGACTTAAAAAATCTCCTGATTTTGGCCGGGAGACTCCTAGTTTTTGCTTGATTTTCTATATTCCTGATTTTTGATAGATTTATCCTGTTTTTCTAACACAATTTTTCTCATTCTTATTTTATATTTAAATATGCTAGAAACATAACAGGCAATTATTTTTTCTCCGTGCTTGATTATTGTTATTTGATATAATAGATGTTCAGGTCAAATATATATGATGGCTCTTGAAAACTTTGACCTTTGCTATGAGCAAATTTTCAATTTTTATTATCCAGTGCAAAATCTGATACTATTAATTTTATTTTCTGTAATGAATAAATTGAAACTATATGTTGGAAAATATAAATTAATTTTTTTTAAAAATGTAATCATCATACGTATCATTTTGTTATAAATAACTTCTTTATTAATGAAAAATTATCTTTCATATCGTTCAGAATTGTATATTTTTTTTTTTATGAGAAGGCAAAATCCATTTATGGCAGTATTTATGACAAATTTTAAATTGTTTTAAAACATTTTATATCATTTGCTTTGTTAAAAGCATTTTGAAAATTATTAAATATACACTGCTCTAATATTTAAAATGAATTAAAGTATTATTTTATTTTTACATTAAAAAAAAAAATCATTGAAAAAAGTCTCCTGTTTTATGCTGTCTGGAACTTAACAACTCTGTTAACATTTCTTTTAGTAATTCTTTAATAATAAAAATAAAAATTAGTTTTAAAGATTATTCTATGAAAAGATCTTTTCTATATCTTTACCAATAATAAAAATTTAGGCTGTCCACTGCAACTATTCCATATTTCTCAAGATTTTTTTTTCCTGTAAGACTTGATAATTCAAATTACTTTTAATGCGTAATTAAGAAAATTTGAATTTAATGCGTGCTAACTTTTTGTGAAAAGATTACTAATTGTGCTTTATTTAAAATATTTGAATTTATTTATTTAAATTTACTTAAGAATCTAGAGCTAAACTTTGAAATAAGTAATAATTCATTTAATCACTTTGCAGTAATATTCTGAATAAAGGAAATTATTATTTATTTGTAAGATAGTAAAAGCTGTAGTGTTGTTAAGTTGTTAAGTGCAGTTTTATAAAAGCCATAATGTTTAACATTTCCTTAAGGAATTTTTTAATAATGAAAATAAAAAATGGGTAAGTTTGCAAGATACTTCTATGAAAAACATTTATTTTTAGGTCTTTATCAATAATAAACCTATAGGATGTTCATTGGAACTATTCCATATTTCTCTATTTACTAATTGAACTTTATTTATATTTTAATTTAATTCATTTATTTACTAAGTGATTAAATGAATTATTAGTTACTTAAATTTACTTAATGTAGAGTTAAATTTTTAAATAATAACTAATAATTCATTTAATTACTTTGCTGTAATATTGGGAATAAAGGAATCTATTGATTGGCATTTAGCAGCAGCCTCGTTCGTGTATTTTTTATGTATTGAAATTTAAACAAACTTTCAGCTATAAAATAATTGCAATTGCAGAAGTTTCTAATATGTGTAAAGCTATACTATTTTAAATTGTAATAGATTTCAACTATTAATTCTCATTAATTTTCGTGAATTGTTTTATATTTATGGGAAAAATAAAATTTTGGATCAATAGAAATAAAATTGAATGTAAAAATAGAAATAAAATCAGTGATCTATCCAAACAAAATTTAGGGCCTTTTGCGGGTCCTTCACAAAATTCAATTTAAAGTAACAGCGTCCTTCACAAAATTCAATTTAAAGTAACAGGGCCCTTCATAAAATTCAGTTTAATAAAACAGAACCCTTCACAAAATTCAATTTAAAGTAACAGGGCCCTTCACAAAATTCAGTTTAATGAAACAGAACCCTTCACAAAATTTCTTTTAATGAAACAGGTTTATTCATATTTTAAATTCAATCAAAATAAAATTTTGGATCTAATTACTCAAATTCGAACCAAACATTTATAATATCTTTTTAACGTTTTCCTGCTAAATTTTTTCAATCTGGTGAATTTGTTTTGAATGCAAATTAAACTCAGGAAATTAATGTTGAGTTTGCTCTTATGAATTGAAATTTTCTAAAGGGTCCTTTTTTATTCAGAGGAATTTTGTGAAGGAGCCTGTTTTATTAAAACAAATTTTGTGAAGGGATAGTTTTTATTTAAGCTATAATATTTTAAAATGTAATAATAGATTTCAACCATTATTTCCCCATTTTTGTATTTCAAATAATTTTTTTTTTTTTTTGGGGGGGGGGGGGGAATGAAAAAATACCCTGAACAAATTAAACCTAAGAAATTAATGGAGAGTTTGCTTTTATGGAGTGAAATTTTCTAAAGGGTCCTTTTTTATTAAGAGGAATTTTGTGAAGGAAAATTTTATTAAAAGAAATTTTGTAAAGGACACTGTTTTATTAAACTAAATTTTGTGAAGGGCATCTTACTTTAAATTGAATTTTGTGAAGGGATCTGTTAATTTAAATTGAATTTTGTGACGATCTGTTTTATTAAACTGAATTTTGTGATGGGACCACAAATAGGTCATAATTTTTGTTTGGATCGACCCCTGACTTTATTTCTGTTTTTACATTTTCTGTTTTTTAAAGTTAATTATAAGTTTAATCTTACCCGTATCTCTCACCTTTTTCTTTTTTCTTACAAATTCATGACTCTATAAATATGCATGAACTTTCATAAATATTCCTTTATTTCGGTGACCATTAACCGTTAATGATTGTTTATATAATTAGGCTAAGCTTTGGGATTAGCCTGCTGTCCGCCATCTTGTTTGTTTGAGTAAATGTTTTGTTTCTCATTTCCAAAATAATTTTCATCCATATTTACTTATTATATAAACACGTTATTTAATTTTTTTGACTAATTTATTTATATTTAATAATAAATAAAAATGTTTTGATTTAACATTATGTCAGAAAAAAAAATGTTTTTATTTATCACCCGCGGTCAGCCATTTAATATTATACTCTTTATCTAACTACTTGCATACTGAATTTAACTCCTAAATTTAGTTTCATTTTCATTTGTTTTACTTTTTTTAGCTTGTTACTTTTTAAAGCTTTTCTATGAAGAATTTAATATTATATATTTCTTATATAAATAATTGTTCACATCCTAAATTTGGCTTCATTTGAATTTTCTTTTCTCCTTCGCTTGTCCTTTTGCTATATCTTGCCCACATAAAAATAATTAAAGTGTTAAAAAAATAATTAATAGGGAAAAACTGTGATATAAAAATGTTTCAAAATCATTTATTGGATATTTTTAAAAATAAATTTATTGGAATAATAAAATTCTACTGCTGAGAATAGATACATTACTTTAAAATTACTAGTACTTATAGTTATTATTGAGACGCGAATTTTATATTTTCTTCATATTTTAGCGTAATTTTTTAATCAATTAAAAGTGGGGGAAAAGATACTCAGGCTATGGTTTTTACAGTTTGAAGCCATCATTATTTTTCTTTTAGTGCAAATTTCTATTTTTATTTTTTGTTTAATTTATTTGTATTGATTAATTTTTACAATTATTTTTATTTTTTTAATTAAAACGGCTTGCTTAATTTTGGAATAATTTCTTACTTTATTAATGAAAAAAAATATCAGTTAATTTTTAAAATGTAGTTATGCTGATTTTCCGTACTGAATTTAACTGATAAATTTAGCTTCATTTTTATTTGCATTTCTGCTTTGTTTGTTAGTTTTTCTAAATAACATGTCTTTTTGCTACTTTTTAGTCGCCTAAATTGCCTAAATTGTTTTTAAAAAATTTTTAGATTTTTAATAGGGCAAAAATTATGATGCAAGAACATGTTTTAAAATCATTGTTTTTTTTTTCTTTTATTATTATTATTATTATTATTATTGGGAATAAATTTATTGGGAATATAAAAATTATTATATTGATGATGGATACATTACTTTCAAATTACTAGCCCTGATAATTCTTGAGACGATAAATATATATTCTTTCTGCCTATTTTCGCATAATTTTTTAATCAATTAAAAATGGTGGAAGGTAGATATTCAGACAATGGTACTCACAGTTTCGAGACATCATTAATTATTATTCTTTTAGCACTAATTTCTATTTTAATTTAATTTAATTTATTTGCATTGACTAATTTTTAGAATTATTTTTATCTTTATAACGAAAACGGCTTACTTAACTTTTGTAAAAATTTGTTACTTCATTAATGGAAAAAATATCAGAGTTAATTTTCAAGTTATGCTGATTTTTCATACTGAATAACTCCTAAATTTAGTTTTATTTTCATTTGCTTTTCTCCTTCGGTTGTTATTTTTTTTAAATGTCATTTATTTGCTATTAATGCCAAATCATTTCTCAACCATTTCTCAGCTAAAATTAACAACTTTTAATAGGAAATATTATATTTCAAGAAAATATTTCAATCATTGGTAGGACTTTTTTTTTTTTTTTTTTTTTTAAATAAATCTTTTGCGATTATAAAAATTCTTATGTTGATAATGGATACATTATTATAAAATACCTTAAAATTAAAGCTCTTGTAATTTTTGAGACGAGAAATTTGTATTTCTTTCTTCATATTTTTAAACAATTAAAAGAGGGGAAAATATACTCAGACAATGGTTCGTGTAGTTTCTAGCAATCATTGTTTTTCTTTTAGTCATTTCTATTTTTCTGTTTATGCCATTTAATTACATAATTTCTGTCTTCATATTATCTAATTTATTTTTACAATTATTTTTATCTTTATAATGAAAACGGCTTACTTAATTTTTGAAATATATTTTTACTTCAATAATGAAAAAATTATCAGCCAATTTTCAAAAAGTAGTTATACTGTTTTTCCACTGAATTTTACTCCTAAATTTAGCTTCTTTTTCATTTGCTTTTCTCCTTCTTAACTTGTTACTTTTTAATGCTTTTTTATATAGATATTAATATTATATTTTTTATATAAATAACTGCTTGCATACTAAATTTAATTCCTATATTTAGCTTAATTTTCATTTCCTTTTCTCCTTCTCTTGTTAGTTTTTAAAGCTTAAATGTCATTTTGCCATTTCTACTTATAAAACTCCTAAATTATTCGAAATTTTAAAAACTTTTAATATGGCAAACATTATAGCATAAGAAAATGTTTCAAAATCATTGGTCGGAATTAAATATTTAAAAATATTGGGATTCAACATGCTGTGAAAAATTTGATGAACATATTGAATTAAAATTACTATCTCTTATAGTTCTTGGGATGAGAGATTTATCTTCTTCTATTTTCATTCTGTCTTCACGTTTTAGCATAATTCTTTTAATCAATTAAAAATATGGAAAATATATTCATAAAATGGTTTTTACGCTTTGAAGCCATCCTTTTTTTTTTCTTTTAGCCATTTCTTTTTTAATTTTTATTTAATTTTATTTGTATTGACTAATTTTAACAATCTTTATCTATATAATAAAAACTGCTCACTTAATTCTTTGCAACGATTTGTTACTTTAATAATGAAAAAAAAATCATCAATCAAGAGTTTAAAAATTTAGCTATCATTAATTAGCTAATATACGATATTCTTTTGCTATTTAGCTTAAGCTTTTAACTTTGAAATACAACTATTTTTTAATTTTTTAATTTAAAATTTTTAAATATTTATTTTTCTTTTCTGGCTAACTAATGAAAATAATTTAATTTAATTTATTTGTTTGATTTTTGTATTTACTCGCTTTATATTACGGCAAAAATGGTCAAATATTACAACATTAAAGAAGTGAATATAAAACATCACATATTTTTACTGAATGGTGTATACAAATTTAGAATTTTATACATACATTAATATTAAAAATATCGACGTTTCGACCACCATCTATGGTCATCTTCAGGAAAATTTTCTTATATTGCTTTTAAAGTTTCAAATGCGAAAAACAATCAAAATCGACCACCATCTATGGTCATCTTCAGGAAAATTTTCTTATATTGCTTTTAAAGTTTCAAATGCGAAAAACAATCGATTGTTTTTCGCATTTGAAACTTTAAAAGCAATATAAGAAAATTTTCCTGAAGATGACCATAGATGGTGGTCGAAACGTCGATATTTTTAATATTAATGTATGTATAAAAGTTTAAATTTGTATACACCATTCAGTAAAAATATGTGATGTTTTATATTCACTTCTTTAATGTTGTAATATTTCATGTTGTAATCGTCCAGCATTTATATTTATATTTATATTATATGGTCAAATATGTCTTACAAAAGTTGTGGTTGATGGCAAATTGTTAGATAAGAAAAAGTTAAGCATAAAAGGAGCTTTTAAGTTTATTGAGAAAGAGAAAATTAAGTTTATTGAGATTAAATAAATATATTGATTGGTATTAAAGATTAATTTTTCACGTAAATTTTGATGTTAATAATGAATATTAGTAAGTCCTTGTTAAACACCACCCGCTTCATGGGTGCAATTCAATCTTGAAGAAATGTTTTATTGGTAGTAAATTCTATTTTATATCCTTAAATCAATTGATCATCAAGAACTTTTAATCACTATCTTTTATTGTAAGATCAATTTTTAGTCATAATAATGCAAGATGTAGAAATCTTCCAGACCATTTCGATTTGGTTATTCTTAATACTCAGAAAATTTTTCAGTCTTGGCTTGCATGCAGGGGTCGATGCAAGTATTTTTTTTCTTGGGGCCCATTTTGTGAAAAGTAATTTTTGTGAAATTTATTATATTTTTGTGAAAAATAACATTTTGTAATGAAAGTTAAAATCCAGTTACTCAAATTCGAACCAAACATTTATAAGCAAAAACTTTTATAAATCCTTTTGCTAAAGCTTTCCTCTCTGGTGAACTTGTTTGTTTACAAATTACACATCTTAAAACATCACTAAATAATTAATAAATAGTAAGTTTTTATGGAATAGTGTTTTGTGAATTATTTTGTGAATTAATAAGTATTAAGAGGAATTTAATTTACAAAATTTCTTTCAATAAAACAGAATAACCCTTCACAAAATTTCTCTTAATAAAATAATCTCCTTTACAAAACATCATTCTCCGAAACATACTGATCACTAATTATTTTTATTTTGTTAGGTTTTAAAATTCCTAATTTGAAAACAAAACCAGGTTCAACAGAAAGGAAAACTTTATAAGAAGGCATTAAAAAGTTATTATTGATAAAGACTTGGTTCGAATTTGTGGAACAAAATTTCATCTTTTGTTACATGTTATTTTTCTAAAAAATATAATACATTTCAGAAAAATAACCTTACTTTTCTCAAAATGGTCCCCAAGAAAAAAATCTTCCATCGACTCCTTTGTCATAATAGTGTCCCAATTAGTGATGGTTTAAAGAGGTTTTACTGTACTTTAAACAATTACTTTTATCAATTTTAAAATTAAATTATACATTAAGCTGAGAGAATAGATTTGTTTCTTATTATCCATCCATCAGTGGATATGTAAATGAAAATGATGATATTATTATTATTATTTTTAACACTTTCAAACACAGTTGAAAAGTGTTTATGAATTCGGTTAGTCTGTCTGTCTGCCGTCTGGCTGTCCGTACTATAACTCGCGTAAATATATATATAGAAATATTGTTTGGGGTTTATTTTAATGTTTTACTATTTCAAACATATATAAATTGATTAGTATATCACTAAGGAACATTACAAGAAGCTTACTATAGAATATCTATATATATATTTGTCTTACGTCGCGCGGAAATAGGACTAAATTTCTAGCTTATTGTTGGCAACAACCGTAGTTTACAGAGCTCAGACCAATAAAAAGACTAGATTGTGTTACATAGATCAGCCCCCCCCCCCCCCCCCCCTCCAATATGGCGGGCAGTGTCAGAGCAGTGAAAATCAAGCTAGCAAATATTAAAAATAAAATAACATGTACGTAATCCAAAGCGTCTGAGATTATTCTTCATTTTAATTATGAGTAATATTGCTAATTTCAAATGAATTCTCAACTCTTATTTAGAATTTATTTATGAATTTCACGCACATGAAAAATCGGAGAGAAGTAAAAATATCAACTGTCTAGGTTGCACCTGCTGCCATCTGTTTCAGAAACCTATAATCAATTAGAATAGTAAAATGTCGAACGAAATTTAAACAATCATTGATGATAAATTATCTTCCTATTACGTAGTGTTTTTTTTTTTTTCTTTTTTAAATGATTAAGCCGTGCTATACAATATTATAGGTGCAATAAGTTTTAATGAATAAGCCGTGCTATACAATATTATAGGTGCAATAAGTTTTAATGAATAAGCCGTGCTGTACAATATTATAGGTGCAATAAATTTTAAACAAATTATGTTTCCAAGATCCTTTATTCATAGTATTTAAATGATTTATATGCTCATTAGTAGCTCCAACTAAATGCATTTTTAGTTGTGTTTTCAACGGAGTTCAATAACTTTTTTACAGTAAAAAAAATTGTCAATTTCATATGTTCAAATGATTTATGGTAGTACTTATTCCGGCTAGAATTACTGCAAAAATAAAAAAGGGCGAGCGTGCGAAGCCAGCTGGGACCGCGTAGTTGTCTCAATGTGAATTGCTTCGCAATTCGCGGGGGGGTTGGCGAGCGTTAGCAAGTAGGGGGCTGAGCCCCCTAGTTGTGTATATTAGCATTCATCGTTCATTGACAGGGACACACAAATTAATTCCGTATTGTATGTTACCAATAATTACTGGAAGCGCGCTTTCGATTGCTGAACGCGTTTATAAATGTAACTCTTTTTTTGTCCATTTTTTCAGCAGTGGTGAATATAAATTCTATGGATCACATACAGAGCAGCATAAAAGTACATTTCCGTTTATTGACGGAAATTGCTGAAGGGGAATTTTCAACTGTGCTGTGCGTTTAACTGAACTAAATTTTAGAATTCTATGTAGTGAATCTATAGATCCTATACAGGGTTGCAAAAAGGAATTTGGATATTTCTCCAAATTGCTAACTTAGATATCATCTTTTACCTTATTAAACAGTAAATATTTGTAAAAAGTAGTTTGTAGTGTTGGAAAATGTTACATAATCTATGTTTGAAGCATGATTTTTCGTTCTTGTTTTTTAATCATTCCTGATTTTCACTTGAGAAACAATTCAATGATAGCTACGATACGTTTATTTTCTCACATACTCAACGACGATAGCAAAATGTAATTGCTTTATACTTTTATTTTGTGTTACTTTTACAGTTAAAGTTGTTTATAATCATTTTCTTGAAGGGAGATTTATGTATTTTTACACATAAAAATTGAGTAAAAAACCAGTTTTAAGCGAATACATTTCAGAATTACTTAATTGCATAACTTATTGCACTTTGCATTTCTGAATTGCATAATTGTCTAATTAATGGTAGACATTCTGAATAAAAATTTTTATTTAAATTTTCAAAATATTTTTTTAAAATTTCTATTTTTATTAGTCATCAACGTTTTAGTTTTTATTATTCTATTGTTAGAGGGGGGAAGGGACAGAAAATCTTAACTAGCCACCAATAATCTTTTTTACCAGGCAGCAAATTCGAAAACTGTTAACCCTTTGAGGGGCGGTGGTATATATTATTATATACCACCTAATTTTTATCCGATTCAAACCAGAAAATTTTAATAAAATTTTACTTTTTTAACTTTGACGGGAAAAAGTTGAAAAATTGCCTTTCCTTATTTTGAACTAAATTCTTTCGTAAATACCGGTGTGAATTCGACGTTACAGGAACACAATTGCTTGCCCCTGAAAGGACAGAAGTTAGACAGAATTGACACAACAGCAAAATAATTCATTGCTACAAGCAATTTCGTACTCTGAGTTCAGTGATATATATCAGTTTCAGTGGATATATGTCATGATATATATCCCATATTTATTTTTAAAATAACATCTGATATTTTTGATGTTTTTAGTCAACCAGTGTAAATTAATTTTTCACTTGCTATTGACTGTGTTGTTGCGTAGATAAAGAACCTTGGCTCAGGCAATGACACTTTTTCTCCTCTTCCACACTCCCCCCCCCTCCTCCTCCTCCTCCTCCCCTTAAAAAAAAAACGAAAAAAAAAAAAAAAAACAAGCGTTACGTTCGAGGCTGAATTTTTAAATGTAGAGACATTAATTATGTGTGACGATATTTACTTAGAACAGCCATTGAAACATAAACTGTCTAATTTAGATACAGATAAGTTATTTACAGCTTCACTAGAAAGAATATTTTCCGATTTTGGTTTAGTTTAGTTTAAACTACACAACAGGTTAGAGAATTAAAAAGCAGACAAGGTTATATTTATGTTTGGTTACATTTTTTAATAAAAACAAATCATTGTACATTAGAAAATTTTCTTACGTGGAATATAAAACTTTCTTGATACTTGAGCTATAGTTTGTTTTTTTGTGAGAGTAAAACGCAAATTGTGTATGTTTTTAATTAGTTGATCTTAAATTTTGTTAAGTAGGAAAAAAAAAAGTTTAGAATATTGTTTCTTAAATAGTCGACGTTGACAGTATTTTCTGAAAGATCTGCCTTTACCAATAAATTGAAAACTTATTTTGATTACAAAGTTGCTGATTAAGTACGCTTGTTAAATTCATGCATTTCCAAGGCAAAAAGGAATAAATATGTCACAGTATAGTCAGTTTGGATATGGGAACAGCCTTAACTTCTTTTTAACCTCAAAGAAGTTTATATATTTTATATACTTCCATTTTTCCTTTTGAAGTTATTCCTTTTTACTTTGTTATTTTCCATGATAATCAACCCTTAAAATTGTACTAAACATTTTAACATTTAAAATATAATTAGTACACATTGAAAAAATTCTCGTGATTTCTGAAATAAAATCTGATTTTTTTTGGCTTCTAGAACTTGAGAAATTTGTATTATACAGATAATACTATTAATTTTATTATATTGTTTTGTTATGCTACTTTTGTTATCTTGATATTTTAATTACATTTTTTATTATATTAATATTATCAATTATATATAAAAAAAAATACTGTGATAATTATAAAGTCTTTCTTTTTTAAAGGAAGGAACTATGCATAAGTTCAAGGTACTCTTAATTCTGTACCTTATGGTGTCGACTGAGGCGCTCAACATCCCTACAGCTCCTGATTTCTCTAGTTCCAGAGTAAGTATTTATCTTGATTATATATATATATTATTTATATTTCAACATGTAACGTTTTGAATTTAAAAAACCATTCAAAAGTATTCTACTGTATTTGCACACGGATTTAATGTAATCTCTACATAAATATAAATAAAAATACTTTTGAATGACCTATATTTATTTATTCTAACGTTTTACATATGTTCGCAGAGATTATCCATTTTTTTGTATTAAAAATTTACATAATCTTTAGATATTTTTAATAGGTAAATATATGGATTAAACTTACATTTTTAAGCTGAAATTATCTATTTTTAAATTAGGATTTTTTTGTGTGATATTTGATTTAAATAAAATTCAAAAAGCATGGATTTTGAGTTCTCAGTCTCTCTCACTCTTTAAATCAGTGTATTTTTTTTTTAAAATCAAAATATGATATTTATTACAAAATATCTTGACCTAAATTTGGAATATACATTTTTTTTAAAGTTGATTTAAATCAATGATTTTTTAAAAACAACCAATAGATTTTATGAAATTTAATCATGATTCTGATTTAAATCAACGAACCCTGTTAAATACTGGTAAAAATGTTGATTGAACTATGAAAAAAAAACTTCATTTGAGACTCTATTCTGCTCTTATAGTGGTATCACATCCTTTTTTTTTTGCATCTAAAAAAATATGAAGTTGTGTTTTCTTAACTTTTCATAATGCATGAAATTTATTTCCATAGATGCAAGTTAAAACACGCATTTTCTTTAAAAGTTCTCTAATAATATGTTGTCTTGAAAGCACACACCTTTTTAAAGATCTGATAAGGATTCTTTCAAATAGACAGGCAATGTGGTGATTCTATGTCTTGTGTATTACTTATTCTAAAGCAATTTTAATGAAAGTAACGTTGCGTATATCTAAACAGTGTTTAAAATTATTTAAATAAGTCTTAGAAAAGTGCTTGAATTTTGTTTTTTTTTCTCATGGAAATCTTTGATTTGTTTTACATTTTAATATAAAAGTATCGTTTCTTAAATATGATTTCCTGATTTTTTAGCTTTTAAATACACTGTGATTAGCTGGCTTTCCCTTTGAAGAAATCTCGCATTTATAATTTCTAATTCGGGTATATTTTCAGAAACTTTAAAAATGTAGAAAAAACTTCGTCTAGATTTTAACTGGGCAAATCTCTGCTTTAAGATACTATTTTTGACGTTCTAAACATTCAATGCATAATGGAATGAAATATCGTTGGAATTAACTTTAGAACGCAGTGCTGTAAATTTAGATTTATTCTATGTAATATTAGTATCAGGTTTTTTGTGCAAGGCACTTAAGGTGGCTCTCAAATTAGTTACTCAACAATGCGAAACTTTCTGACACATTGACTCATTTATAACGTAAAGGTATAAAATTGGCAGGTCTGAATATTGAAGCAATTTGAAATCGAATAGCATTTTCTATTTTTATTAAAAAAATTACTTGTCGAGTCACAAGCGATTCTTGTCAGACAACATGTTTTCCCCTTTCTCACGTTGCTGGTTTGCTAATTTGGTTCAACATGCAGACTTTGATAGTATTTCCTGAACGATCTTCTGTCTGTACCAAAAAGTGGATAATACAGTTTCTGATTAAGAACACCTGCCAATTTTCTGCGTTTCCGAACAAAAATTAATTCAGAAATGATCGGATAGTACCTATTTATGACAACATAACGTTCTCTGACCGGAATATACACCTTTTTATTATTATTTTTAAATAGGTTTTTAGTTTATATAATCATCATATTCATAATGTAATAATTGGAGTTGTAAAATGAATTTACAAAATAATCTTTATGTACTTGCTGGCTAGATTAAAAAAAAAAATAATAAATCCAGGAAACTGACTTGATCTACTATAAAAGGATCTGCCATATTGTATTTAATTTTTCTATTAGATGGTAAAAATAATACCGTAATCAATAGTATCGTTGAATCTCAATAAATTCTCTTCAATGAAAATATTGGCTGGCGCACTTATTCGTATGCAGACTCGCATAACAGTCAACATGTTACAGCTGTTTTCAAGTAAAAAAAAATTCGCACTCAATTAACGCGAAACTTTTTGACACATTTATTTACGGACTCATTTTTAAAAGTCATTTTCAATAGTCATGCAGGCGTGACTACTGAAACGATTTGGAACCGAATGGTGTTCATTACATTTTTTGACAAATGAATTACTAATCGAGTTACTACAGGTTTGACAGACAGCAGTCGATGTAGGAAACATGTGGTACCTAGTTAGACCCCTTCATAAATGTCCATTTAATAGAACATACCTCTTCATAAAATCCTTTTTAATAATAAATCAACACCCTTAACAAAATTCCACTCAATAAAATAGAACCCTTCACAAAATTCTATTCATAAAAAGTTACTCTTCATTAATTATTATTTTGTTAGGTTTTAAAATTTGTAATTTTCAAACAAAACAAATTCATCACAAAGAAAAACTTTAGCAGGAGGACTTAAAGAAGTTGTTAATAAATGCTTGTTCAAATTTGAGTGACTGGATTTCGTCTTCCGTTACAAGATGTTATTTTTCACAAAAATATAATAGATTACACAAAAATAACTTCATTTTTTACAAAATGGGCTCTAGGAAAAATAAAACATGAATTGACACCGGCGCTTTCGCGTGCGGAAATCCGATTCAAAAGGACAACTTTGACAATATTTTCTGAAAGGTCGTCTGCCTTTACAAAATAAGTAAAATAGAATCCACCATTCGATTGTATTGCTTCAGACAAAAAACACCTTCGATTTCATGATTTTCCGGGAAAAAAAAAAATCAGAAATGTTTTAGAAAGTAGCTCTTTTGGATTTGAGAATAAGAGTTCTCAAAGTTTAAAAACGCGAAATTTTCTTACATTTTCTGACGCAGGCATGATTATTTAAGCGATTCGTAATCAAACAGTTTTTTTTTTCATTTTCCCCTAAATCTTGACAGTTATAAATGATTGTTTTTGAAAAATGGCAATTTTTTTCCCATTTCCCGCGTTGTTACGTTCGGAAATTCGGTTCAAAATATTCACTTTGACAGCATTTTCTGAAAAATATTCTTTTTCAAAAATAGCACCCTAAAAATTAGCCATTCTCAAAAAATAGAAAAAAGCAGTTCGATTACATAATTTCTTAATAAGAGCACTTGACAATTTAATACGTTTGCGAACAAAAATTAACTAACAAACGTGTCAGAAATTAACAAGCCTTAAACAAACATAGCACTGGCTCAACTAAAGCGATGATTCAGTGATTGGAATCCATCGCCAAACAATTAAAAAACATAAAATACATTCTGTTAATATGAAAACAAGTGTTGTAAAAAAACAGGCCCTTTCACAAAAATCAATGTAATAAAATGGATCTCTTCACAAAATTCCTTTTAAATAAAATAGGCCATTTCACAAAATTCTATTCAATAAAAACTTACTATTTATTAATTAGTTATTATTTTGTGACGTTACAAAATGCGTAATTTGTAAACAAACAAGTTCACCAGATAGGAAAACTTTAGCAAAAGGATTTAAAAAAGTTTTTGCTAATAAATGCTTGGTTCAAACTTGAATAACTGGATTTCAACTTTCGTTACAAAATGTTATTTTTCACAAAAATATAATAAATTTTACAAAATTAACCTTTATTTTTCACAAAGTGAACACCAAGAAAAATAAAACCTGCATCGATCCATGTTATCAGACTTTGGAAATTTTAAACGCTAAATTTATTTGGCTGCATTTATTTCATGCTTTTTATTATATATGTTTCTACATGCCACGTGTTTACCTAAAAATAACTTTATAAACATACAAAACAATGGATTTTTTCATCTTATGATTAATAATGATTCAAAATCTCTCGGGCTAAGACCGTGGCTGCGTCACCAGTGGCGTAGCGTCAGGGGGGTCACGATCATTTTACTACCAGTATAATTATACTAAACTCCATTTGGCTTTATTTAATCTTTGAACGGTATGAATTAAATAAGGCGAAATATAGTATATAAAAATACTGGTAGTAAAGTGATCTCCCCCCTTGACGCTACTGTGCGTCACTAAGCATAATAATTTGGAATACTCGCTGGTTACTCATCTTTATTCAATACATTCATTCTTTACCCCGGTAGCATAGTAAATTATATTTATCAACAGTTAAACATAGTTTCTTTTGCGTGTATATTTTTATTTTAATATAACATAGAAAATTGATTAACAATTTAAACATTGTTACAACGTATTGAAACCAATAGATTGAGTGATGATTCAACATGCCGGAAAACACGAAAGTACACGACACATATGACTGTGCATCACTAACTAATTGCTCTGAAAATATCCCATATATATATTTTTATTATAATAAAAATATATTTCCCCATTTTGTTCCGTTTAAAGAGTTGTTCCAGGCAAAATTTGGGACTTTTTTTTTTTTTTTTTAAATAATAAAATAGGACTCTTCACAAAATTTATTTTAATAAAACAAGCCCTTTCACAAAAATTTCTTTAATAAAATAGAGCCCTTCCCACAATTCCTCTTAATAAAAGGGGTTCCTTTGCAAAAATCCTCTAAATAAAATAGGGTCCTTCACAAAATTGCATTCCATAAAAACATGCTCTTCGTTATTTTTATTCTGTTTGTTTTTTAATGCGTAATTTGCCAACAAAACAAGTTCACTAGAAAGGAAAACTTTAGCAGATAAAATGGGCCCTTTCACAGAATTCAGTTTGATAAAATGGGTTCCTTCACAAAATTCAGTTTGATAAAATGGGCCCCTTCACAAAAATCAATTTGATAAAATGGGTCCCTTCACAAAATTCTTTTCCATAAAAACTTACTATTTATTATTTTGTTATGTTTTAAAATGTGTAATTTGTAAACAAACAATATCACCCGAGAGGAAAACTTCAGCAAAAGGATTTAAAAAAGTTTGTTTATAAATGCTTGGTTTGAATTTGATTAACTGGATTTCAACTTTTACAAAATGTTCTTCTTTCACAAAAATATAATAAATTTCACAAAAATAACCTTTATACATCTCACAAAATGGGCCCTAAGATAAACAACCGGCATCGACCCCTGGCAGGAATGATTATTGAAGTGATTGTTAATCGATTTATTTCATTTTCTAATAAATGATTATATCTTAGCAATTGTTGCTTCAGGACAGCAACTAAACCCCTATTCCCCCCTTCGGGACATTTTTAATGAAATCAAAAATTTGCCATACATAAATTACCTTTCCTGTGCTGCTGCGTCAAGAAATTTGATTAAAACGTTAACTTTGAAAACGGTTTCTGAAAAAGGCTTCGGCCTTTACCCGAAAACGGAAAAAAGAGTTCGAATAGTTTATGAATAAGAATACCTTCCAATTTGATACGTTTTCGAACAGAAATGACTTAAAATATGTGTCAGGAACACGCTAGTTTGGATTTCAGAACTAAGGGTGTTTTCAAATCCAACGAGGCTACTTTCAGACAGTTTTTAATTCATTTTTGTTCGGAAAGAAATAAAATTTGCAGATGTTGTTATTCAGATATTATGTAATCAAAAGAGGTTTTCCATTTTATGGTAAACGCAAAAAATCTTTCAGAAAACACTGCCAATGTCGGCGGTTTGAACCGAATTTGAGGACTTGAGAAGGGAGAGAAACCTGCCGTCACGTGACACGAATCGCTCATAACTCGATAATTAATTTATATATCAAAAAATGGAAAGCTTATTTCGATTCAAAATTGCTTCAATAGTCAGGCCTGCTAATTTTATGGATTTGCGTTTAAAAAAAATCCCTGACGGCACAGGTAGATTTCGAACACGCAGACCATGGGGCGCTTGTTGATTGGGAATTGCAGAAAAAAGACCTATTTGTCATGATGCGGCGGTTGGGACCGTCCACTTCAAAATATACCTCTGCGTGTAGGCGGAGTCAGCATGGATTTTTTTGGTTTTATTATTATTTTATTTTATTTTTTGCTGTAAGAGTTGATCCTATAAAAAACTTGTCAGTTTAAAAGTTGTAGATAATATTAAGAAGATTTATAATAAATTTAAGCAGATTTTATATCTTGTGAATTGATGAAGATATGAATTTTTTTCTTTTCTGAAACCCCTATCCCCCCCCCCCCTTGGGGTAATTTTTAATGAAATAAAAAATTTGCCATACATAATTTTTTTCCCTTTTCCTAGAAGTAATAATAACTTTAAACGGATTCGATATGTATAAAAATTAAGATGTTATGGGTTTTTTTCTGTTTTCACAAAAATCTCTCCCATTTGCCACCCGTTCAATTTTGTCCATTAACGAACTTACCGAGATTTTATGCCCTTGATCTTGTGTATCATTTTGGAAGAAATTTGAGCAGAATTATAGAAGTTATCGTGTCTATAAAAAAGTGATATAGATAGATAGATAGATGGATATATAAAGTTTTGAACTGGGGGTGGTTTAGCGTTCTAGGAGTCATGATCGGTGTAGATCTGTAAAACATTTTCCGAAATTCCAACTTAGGGGAGAATGTAATAGGTAGTATTTCTTACGAAATCTACCTAATAGAGTCAGAATATGTCTCAGAAAGTTTCGCGTTGTTGAGCTGGTCATTTGAGAACCACCTTAAAAGTTTTAGTTACTGCTTTAAATTTTTCTATATATATATATATATATTCCTCACATCTTTCTTTTTAATTATGAAGATATTTATTTTAAAAATAACGTATTAAAAAAAACCATTGTGATAAAAATAATTTTTATTTTCAGAATGCTGGATTTCATCACATTCCGAAAGATGATGTAGAAGAAGGGTCAGGATCTTATCAAGAGATAACAGAACTTTTAGCGGACATTCCAGCATCTACTATTCACCTAAAGACTGTTGAACCCACGCTCGTCCGGCAAAAAAGACAAGTTGTTTATTCACAAACACCGGATTTACTCTTTACCGTTCTCAGTCCGATGCTCGAAGAGTTCATCCAAAGGATAAGTTCGACGCTTCTTAGTGGTCCCAGCTCTCTTTTTAATGGCGTTTTAGTGCCTCTTATGAGAGACATACTGACAGATCGTCAGTCAATGTATGATGTCAAATCTCTCATTGTGTTGGCACAAGCCGCTTTTTCGCCCCTGTTCATGGAATTGATGGCGACGCAGTCTTGGAATACTCCTGAAGGCACGGTGATAAAAATCCCTAGGCATATCTATGAAGCAGGAGTGACACAGTTACGTGTTGAGTCCAGACCAATTGTTAGAAGATTATTGGAAAAATATGTGCCAAAATCAATTTACTACAAATGGAAAAACTCACGTCACATTGTGAACTTAATGGATCGACTGATGTGGGAAAAGTATGATGGAGCCGAACTATTAATGGATCAATATTTTGCGTTTTTGAAAAAACACAGAGGTCTCTTCAAGCAATCCACCAACAAATATGTCTATTACTATCCTATCAATGTAATTAGTAGAGACTTTGCTTCAATGGCAATGTCTGCTACAAAAGTACTGTTTCAATTTTTAAGGAGAAATCCAAATCATTGGCTGAATAAAGTTTATAATGAGAACAAATATTTTCTCAATAATCTAGGTGTGGGTACTCCAACTTATGTAAGACGTGGATAAGTCTGTTGTCACATAACCTAAATGTAAATTATGCATAATCTGCGCTTACTCTATGTATGAAATGCAGAATGTTGTAACTGTCAATTACTTCAATAAAATAAAATTACAGTTAACTATATATATGACCTGTTTTTAAAAAAATAAGTTTATACTTTCCAATTTTTACACCTTAAGTGTAAAATTTACACTTTTTGACACTTTAGGACACTTATTTTTACACTTTTTTGCAGTTTCATTTTTCTTCTCCTAAATTATGAATTAATTTCTAGTTGCTTTTAATAATGGCGAGGGGTATATTTAGTATTGTCAAAGGAATGAGTTCGAGTTTCGTTATCCAAAAATCACCAGAGGGAATTTTCATTGTATTTAAAAAGAAGTTATGTTACGAACAAATTTGTTCAGATGTTCTTTAAAAAGCAAAAATTAAATTAAAAGAGCTATGTATATGCCTTTAAAATCAGTTTCTTAACGTGTGTTATAATGTTTTCTTATTTTTGTCATCAAACTATCTTTAGAATGGTTATCGCTGCTTTATTTAACAATATTCATGTATTATGTATTTTAAGGCTGTTCTCAAATCCAAAGGAGCTACATTCTGACACAATTTTAAATTAATTTTTGTTCGGGAACGGATGAAATTGTCAGATGTTATTATTCAGAAAGTATGTCATCGAAATGAGGTTTCCATTCTTTTGGTAAATGCAGAAGATCTTTCGGAAAATATTGTTAAAGTGTCGGCGTTTTGAACCGAATTCCCAAAGCAACAGATCCAGAAAGAGGAAAACGTCTCGTCACGTGACACGAATAGTTTATAACTCGATAAGAAATTTATTTATCAAAAAATGGAAAACTTGTTTCGATTCCAAATCACTTCAGTACTCATGCCTGCGAATTTTGTGATTTTTCCTTTAAAAATGGGTCAAAGTTTCGCGTTATGAGCAGGTTATTCAAGAGCAGCCTTAAAATAGGGTTTTTAGTCACTTGGAAAAGTTTTTATGGGCTGGAAAA
This sequence comes from Maratus michaelseni, assembly GCA_963931845.1. Lineage (NCBI taxonomy): Eukaryota > Metazoa > Arthropoda > Arachnida > Araneae > Salticidae > Maratus > Maratus michaelseni. The sequence goes on along the minus strand of OZ007600.1, from coordinate 28,014,683 downwards.
GTCAGGGGATTGTCAGAGAAATTTGGTCAGAAACATTTTCTGAATATAAAACTAAAAATTTGATATTGCAGTGCCAATAAAATCTTCTAACCAATTAATACCAGTTTCACTGTAATTTTGTACAGTTTTATGAGATTGATTAGTTGATTCAGTCCTCTTTACTTATCGTTTGGGATCTGGACATTTGTTAGATTAATTTATTGAAAATTTAAATCTTTAAATTAGGGGAGTTACAAAGCAGATATATGACTTATAAAGAAAAAAAATTGTATTAACACATGCTAAAGCATTTTGTATTTAACTGACTGACGTGATAAGGAATTTCATCCTAATTGTACAAAATGGATAGAATCTGATGCTAATAAAAAATCACCAGATGGAATTTTCATTGTATTTAAAAAGAAGTCATGGTAAGAACAAATTTGTTCAGATGTTCTTTAAAAAGGCAAAAATTAAATTAAAAGAGCTATGTATATAATTTTAAAATCAGTTTCTTAATGTGTGTTATAATGTTTTCATATTTTTTTCTTCAAACTATCTTTAGAAGGGTTATAGCTGTATTTAATAATATCCATCTATTATGTATTTTAAGGCTGTTCTCAAATCCAAAGGAGCAACTTTCTGACACAGTTTTAAAGTCATTTTTATTCGAGAAGGGATGAAATTGTCAGGTGTTATTATTAAGAAAGTATGTCATCGAAATGAGTTTTCCATTTTTTTGGTAAATGCAGAGAATCTGTCAGAAAATATTGTTAAAGTCGGCGTTTTTAACCCAAAGCAGCAGAGACAGAAAGGGGAAAAAACTTCTCGTCACGGGGCACGAATCGTATATATCTCGATAAGAAATTTATTTATCAAAAAAATGGAAAACCTGTTTCGATTCCAAATCGCTTTAGTAGTCAGGCCTGCCAATTTTATGCTTTTACGTTTAAAAATGAGTCAAAATTTCGCGTTATTGAGCCGATCATTTCAAGAACATCAGAACAGCCTTAAAACAGGGTTTTTAGTCACCTGGATAAGTTTTTATGGGCTGTTAAAGTCGTGGGATTGTCAAGGAAAATTGGTCAAAAAAATTTCTGAATATAAAAATAAAAAATATGAAATTGCAGTGCCAAAAAAATCTAATTTTGCTTTTTATAAGCACTACTAGTATATAACCCCGTCAAAAATGACGGATTGTTGATCTGCGTTTCATTTTCATAAGACTTCATACAAACAAACAGCATGGAGATTTATTATTGAAAGGTTTGTATTGTAGAAAAATACATTTTAAAAAGGACAAATGATTTCTACAAATAAAAATAATAAGGATATATATATATATATATATATATATATATATATATATATACTTAGTATTAAATTTCTGAAATAGTTCAACGATTGGACAAAATCAAATATTAACAAATAATCCATGTGCGAAAGTTTTTGTAAAAAAGTGTTATCAATGAGTTTTTAAACAGCTTGGCTTAACTCATTGTTTGATTACATAAGCAAAATTAAATGGAAATTACGCTGTACTATGCATTTCTTATATTTTAATTACGTTTGATAATAAAGAATCATTTTACAGTATATGACCCATTATCCGAAAATCCAAAATCCGGAAAAACCCGAAGTCCGAAAAGAAAAATTCGAAAATTTTGTAAATTTTTACTAAAATTTTAGATTTTCTGAAATTTTTCGAAAATTTTACCGATTCCTAATTTTTTTTTTCAGTCCATTGTGTTTCAATGTTTAATCACTAAAATATTGTTACTTCAGTGGCGGGTGAACACGCCCCCCCCCCTTCTCTTCCCGAAATTAAAAACAAATCATTTTTCTCTCAAATTTTAGTTTAAAATTAATTTATATTACGATTCGTTAGAAACAAAAAATAGTTATGTATTTATTTCATCAGGGGTGATTCTGTTCAAGTTTTCCTAAAAATGTAAGGCATTCGATTTCGAAAATTTAAGTATTCAGTCTAAAATTTCGAACATAAATATCTCGAATTTTGAACGATAGTCGCCGAAAAAAATCAATTATGTCTATTGTTCGAAGAAAAAATAGAAAATTTCATCAAAGGATTGTGGAAACAACGTGAATTTCGTCAAAGTACCGAAAATAAAAACGCAAATTTCGTTGCAAGATTGAAAAAAAAAAAAAAAAAAAAAAAAAAAAAAAAAAAAAAAACGCTAATTTTGTTAACAAATTGCAGAAAAACGTGATTTCCATCAAAGTCTTACGAAGAAAACGCAAATTTCTTCCAAGGACTTCGAAAAAAATGTAAAATTTCATCAAGGGATCACAAAAAAAAAAATGGTTAAAGGATCGCAAAAAAAAAAAAAAAACTGCGAATTTCGTCAAATAATCGCGAAAAACATGAATTTCTTCAAGGGGTCTAGAAAAAAAAAAACCACAAATTTCTTCAAAGCACTGCGAAGAAATGTCTAATTTCGTTAAGCGATCGCGAAAAAAGTGAAATTTCGTCAAAGGATCGAAAAAAACAACCGCTAATTTCGTCAATCTCAGAAAAAACTCGAATTTTGTCAAAGGATCGTGAATAAAAGGCAAATTTCGTCAAAGAATAGCAAAAAACGCAAATTTCCTCAAAGGATCGCAAAAAGAAAACACAAATTTCTTCAAAAGACTACGAAAAAATGAAATTTTGTCAAAGAACAGCAGAAAAAATGCAAATTTTGTCAAAGAATCACGAAAAAAAAACATGAATTTTGTCAAATAATCGTGAATTTCGGGAGGACCCGAAATCCGGAACGATAGAAGAAATTTCAAAATCCGCCAGTAGATGGCGACACTATACTGAATCAACCTCAAATCTCTCCCAAGGAAATAAATCACCGCATTCTGAAAAAAAAAGTGCTTACAGAATTTCTTTTTTTACAGAAATGTTAATATACCTTTTTTTATGAAATAGTGTTTTAAGGTTTTAAACAAAATTAAAAGATTTAACAGCTTGAATATGCTTTTACAAATATTTAAACGACGAAAGTAGATAATATAACTTCTTTTTCAGTAAGCCTAACATGGCGTTTAACTACGGTCGAATCGCAGAGTGGTACAGCCCGGTACCGTTACAGACACTCTCTCGCCTTTGGATTTTATTATAAGTAAGATAAGATAAAGAGTATTACAATTTCTCATGCAATCCCCTTTCAGTCCTTTCTTGTTACCAGTTAAAAATTACCAGTTTCACTGAAATTTTGTACAGTTTTGTAAGATTGATTAGGTTTTTCAGTCCTGTTTACTTATCGTTTGGGATCTGGACATTTGTTGAGATTAGTTTATTGAAAATTTATAATCTTTAAATTAGGTTTGTTACAGAGCAGAATATATTACTTATAAAGAAGAATTCTTTTGTATTAAAATATGTTGAAGCATTCTGTATTTAACTGACTGATGTGATAAAGAATTTCCTGCTAATTGGACAAAATTGATAGAATCTGATGCTAAAACTATGTATCTCAGAGCTACCAGCGACATGGAAAATCAGGGAATTTCAAAGTAGTCAGGGAAGATCATGGAAATTTTAAACTGTATAGGAAATGTCAAGGAATTTCCAAATATTTCCTAAAAAGTCAAGGAAATGTCTGGGGAAAAAAATATTTGAAATTCAAATCATTTCTTTTTTAGAAAAGTGTTACTATATTTCTCGCTGCATGGCGCCTCTGAAAAATCTCTAGAATCTTGTCGGTTTCAAGATTGAGAAATTCCTTCAAATGCAATGCAGAAAAACCATAATAAGTTTTCTACATTTTTTAGACTTTATCATGACATTTCACATTCTAGACTTCGTTGTATGGCATTCATTTGAAAACTGGCAAAGATGGAGTTTTTTTTGTGTTATAGTATTAGAATTTCATTTTGCAATTTTCTTGAAAGGTGCTTGAATTTTCTCCTGGGAAAAGAGTATAAACTCTGTTATTACGATAGAAATTTCAGACTTTTTTTTCTTTTTTTTTATGCTGATTGTTTTTTATTGTATTTTAAACTTTTCTGCACGTTTTTATAGACATGAATCTTTATTTTTAAAGTAGTCTCCTGGGAAAAGACTATACGTTCTACTTGTACTACTACATTTTCTACATGTGCATGTAGAAAAGTTTAATATTCAGTTAAAAACAATATGCAAGACCAACCAATCAAGCTTTTTATGGTGTAGAATTTTCATAACTTTTCAGTTACAGAAAAGCCACAAAAAATATTCATACGAAGCAGTTATGGTTCAACAGTTTAAAAAAAATTTTTTAATTAAAATATCAATTTTTAAATTTTCAGTTATTGAAAAATTATGTACGTGATACAGATATGTTTTGATTTCAGCTGAATGGAAATACTTATTATCGAATATTTAATATTTTAAAATGAAAAAACTTTCTAGAGCATAGTTTTTGCTCGAGCAGAACCTCGAAATGAAAAGCTTTGAAGAAAACTTAGTTATAATACAATAAAAGGCATCTCGTTTTAAAATTTCATACATTTACTTCAGATATATGGTGACAAATTACGAAATCGTTGACTTTAAATCAAATACAAAAAAAAAAAAAAAAAAAAGATCCAAGTTTGTAAGGTTTGTATCAAATACAGGAGATGTGATAACGCTTGATTTTGATATTGTAGAAACATGGTATTCATAATTCTAATTTTGAACACGTAAAACTCCTTTTCTGGTGCAGTTTTTCCATCGACAGGGTTCCCAGCGACATGGAACGTTATGGTAAATCTGGAAAGTCGGAGAATTTCAAAGTAGTCATGGAACGGTCTGGGGAGCAAATTGAATTTGAAATAATTTCTTTTTCAGAAAAGTGTTACTATATTTCTCGTTACATGGCACCTCTGAAAATCTCTAGACTCGTATCGGTTTCAAGATCGGGAAATTTCTCCAAATGAAATGCAGAAAAGCCAAAAGTTTGGACAAAATAGACAAAAGTTTTCTACATTTTTCAGACTTTTTCATCACATTTCACATTCTAGACTTCCTTGTATGGCATTCATTTGAAAAATGACAAAGGTGAAGTTTTTTTGCATTATAGTATTTTATAGAATTTCATTTTGAAATTTTCTTGAAAGGTGCTTGGATTTTCTTCTGGGAAACGTTATTACGATATAAATTTCTGATTTTTTTTTTTATGCTTCTTGTTATTTTGTGTTATTTAAAACAGATTTTGTGTATGCTCGTTTGATCATAGAATTTTTTTGGATTTGGTCAGGGAAATTGCCAGGCATGTTTTGCTGGGAACCCTGTATCTGCAAAATGTGTAGTATGTAAAAAAAAAAAAAAATTCTCATTAAGACATATAGAGGCTCGGAGTAATCCTTTACTGTGAAGCAAATATCTTTAATCCATTACGTTTTAATCTACGGAGGAATATGTATTTTCGATGTATTTTAATGATGTTATAATGCTTCAAACATCATATTAAAAAGAATGACTGAGGTGTAATACAAAATGTTTTCTACAGAATAATGAGTTATTAGCATTTATCTGCATTTACAGAGACGCACAAAAGAATTCGATTACAGGACGGACTACGGTTGATTTAATGGATTTAACGTTCTTGTTTTCTTTTAAATGCTAAAAGGTGTAAATTAACAACACAATACAAATTAAAATAACTTTTATTAAGTTCGTTTGACATGTTTCGAGTCACTCCCAGTCATTTTCAAAAACAAATGAGAATATTCCATAGTTGCAAGGGTTTGAAGTTATTATTTAAAATGCTGTCAATTAATTTTCATGTACTTTTTTAAAAATTACGTACGTTATCTTTTATTTTTACTTGGCTGTTTACTTTCATATCTGTAACCATGGAGTAACTCGAGCCACAATTTCGGTAAGTTAAAAGATGCCGCATCGTTACATATTATATTTTTCCGTGTTAATATCTCTATGCTAGTAGCTCAGCTGGAGTTACTCCATGGTTACAGATATGAAAATAAACAACCAAGTAAAAATATAAGATAACGTGCGTAATTAAAAAAAAAAGTACATGAAAATTAAATGATAGCATTTTAAATAATAACTTGAAAGCTCGTGCAATTATGGAATATCTTCATTTGTTTTTGAAAATGACTCGGAGTGAGTCGAAACATGTCAAACAACCTAATGAAAGTTATTTTAATTTGTATTATGTTGTTAATTTACACCTTTTAGCATTTAAAAGAACTATATTATTACAAGGTGTTAACATTTATTATATTGTTTTTGTTTTCTTTCATAAAAAATATGAAAATTTAATTTGAAACATCTAAAATGATATTTGATGAAAATAAATTTGATAACTGCTATTCTAAGACTCAGTGAAAGTATTTTGCTGCTTTGAAGTTTATGTCACTGAAAAATTTGAAAGATATCCTGTAAATTATTTGTTTTTAATGAATGAATGTGAATCCAGAATATGCTTTCATTCGCGGTGCGCCAAAATTAACTTTTGTTGTAGTCTTTTTATTTACATTCATTCTGATAACTTTTGTAAAAACAGGGCTAGCATTCCCCCTAAATTTCCTAAATATCATTTTATCCCTTAATTCTCCTAAAATTTTCTTCTTGTTCCAGAAAATTCGAGATCGCCAAAATTTCACCAAAAAATATCATGAATTTTGACAAATGGTCACCGATAAAGATGCGTATTTCGTCAAAAGATTGCTAAAATGACGCAAATTTCGTCAAAAGATTGCTAAAACAACGCAAATTTTGTCAAAAAATCATGTAAAAAACGCAAAATTCGTCAAAAGATCACGGATAAAAGCAAATTTCAACAAAGAATCGGGAAAAAAACTTAATTTCATCCAAGGATATCGTGGGGGGGGGGGGGGGAAGCTAATTTCGATAAACAATCCTGAAAAAAAAAACTCTAAGGATCGTGACAAACACGAATTTCTTCAAAGGATCGCAATTTTTTTAAAAACATGTCGGGGAAAAAAACTAGAATTTCTTAAAAAAATCTCAGAATAAACATGAATTTAGATTAAAAAAATCGTGAAAAACCCCTCAAATTTCATCCAAAAATCAAGGAAAAAAGATAATTTCGTCTAAGAATCGCGGAAAAAAGCGAATTCCGTCAAAAGATCGCGAAAAAAAAAGCGAATTCCATCAAAAGATCACGAAAAAACGTGGGATTTTGTCAATAAATCGTGCAAATAAGGCGAATTTCGTGAAAGAATCTAAAAAAAAATGCATGTTTCGTCAAAATATCACGGAAAAAACGTGTGAAAAAAAACCTTTCAGAAGTTTTTCTGTGAGGTTCAGATTTTTTTTTTTCTCTATAATCACCCCTGCTTCCTGCCTCTTGTTCTCTAGGTTCACCTATTGACTAGAAATATAAATGGACAGCGGACTCCTTTCTTTTCTTCCGACAAACTTGAAGAATATATCTTTCCCCTTTCATCGCCAAAAATAGGCGAAAGGGTGCCGCTTTCTGGCGGTAATCCCTTTCTCAAACTTGACAAACTCAAACGCAAGTGAAAAATCTCTGTTTCTTCTCGGGAGCTGTGGAATTTCCGTGACAGTTTGGCGCGGAAAAAACCTGTTTGGCAGAATATTCTTCCTCCACACCTGCTGGAGGAAAGGACATGTTTTCTTCAAGAAAGCGTTGCTAGTCCGCTGTCCATTTATATTTCTAGTCAATGGGTTCACCGAGAACATCCAAAAGAGAGAGAAGGAGAGCATTCATTCTGGTTAGGCTCAATGATCCAGGAACTCAAAATTCTAATTAATACAATTGCAGTAAGCATAAGCTGTCAAAACGGTTTGTAATATGAAGCCGGTTATTGTGCAAATTTAAATGCGCTCATTCGCAACAAACAACACAAGCACATGGAACAAGGGCTGAATTCATTGGAATGATGGTAATATTCTTTGGCAGTGTACCACATGTGCCTGACTAGCACAAAAATACTGTTATTACATACTTGTAATGTTAAAAATATCGCAAATGACCCTAAAATTTTCCTAAAATTTGGGAAAAAGCTATTTTTCTATAGATTGACAAAAAGTAAAAACTATACATCTAAATATATATATAGTCCCTTTGGTTTACAAAATAGCACCCTTATTGCCCCCTCAGTAAAATAATTAGCACCCTTCCATCAGTAAAAAAAGTGCCCTTTCTCCTTTTTGCATTAAAAAATTTACTTTCATATTAAAAATTGACTCAATGTTGTCTTGAAAATAGTGTCCTGACTTTTAAATATCAAAAGTGGCTTTAAAAACCAAAGTAATACCTTTTAACAATTAAAAAAAAGTGCCCTTAAGAATCCGAAAAGTGCCTTCAAGAATCCAAAAAGTGCCCTTAAGAATAAAAAAGTGCCCTTTTCTCACCAGCAGTACCCTGCCCTTTTTTAAACCTGCGGGAAACTCTGTAATATATATTTAGATGTATAGTTTATAATATATTAAGATATATTTATATATCTAAATATTTTATGTTTTATAATTAAGGAAAATAATGTTGAAAATGTAATTTCACATTTTTTCTAATGGAATTTTAAATCAATAAAATGGTTTGGAGAGTTATATGACTTTGTCATCCATTTCAGTTAAAAAAAACAATAAAAGGATTATTATATTTCTCAGTCTATGAATTTAGAATAAATTTTAATCATATACTTTTTCTGGCCTTATATTCCCAGAAACAGACTCCATTCATTTCTTTAACTTTCTCCTTTCCTTTCCATATTGGAGGAAATCACTGTCTTTTCTTCGTGATATTTACTCTTTTTTTAAAATCTCATTTGAGACTTTGATTACATCCTAGCATCAAAACAATATTTGTCGAACATTTTTGTATTGGCTAAATTGTGATGAAATATTGCTTCAACATTAGGGTGTTTACATCTTCACAAAAAATACTTTACCATTTCATTCCTAAAATGTCGAACAAAAAACAAACTTTTAGCCAATATTGTTTAGAAGCACGACTAATTTCAGTGAATGTAACAATGGCTCCTATGGAAACAGTGTTTATTTGCAACTAGGCATACTAGATTTATTGCATACTGATAATGTAACATTTTTCTGCAAAAAAAATATTTTCTTGAAAATAAATTTTAATACTATAACACGACTTTAAATAAAATTTTAACATTTGAGGCATGAAAAAAAAAATGTAACATTTAGTTATCATGACGGTTGTTCTCAATTCAGTGTTGATATTTTCCGATACATTTACGATTATCTTTTGAGAAATAAATATGTGAAATTTTCAGATCATCTTAGGTTTCAAGGAATCAGGCAGTGCTTTTCAGTTTTCTAACATCCTAAAACACCATTTCAAAACTGCACTCAAACTTGGTATTTTAAAGTGGAATTCTAGACAAGACAGTCACAGAAGGTTAATCATCAGATACCACTTGTCTCTAATAAAAATATTTATCCTAATAAATTGAAAATAGAAAAAGTTTTGAGCTATTGGCATGCATCTGTAAATGTTAATGAATTTGCTGTCGAAAGAGGAGACGGAAAAAATGACATCATTCCTAAACTAGATATAATGCTGAAATCCTGAAATTCATGTATTATCCATATATCTCAACGAGTAGACACCAGAGCGCAGATGCTCTGCGCTAGTTTAATAGTAATATACGACCCAAAAATATACTAACCCAAACGACTATAGTCGTTTGGGTCCACCGTAATACTTACCCATCATAGATATGCATAATATAAAATATGAAAATGAAACATGTGTAAACTATTTATAAAATGCATTGCAATTCGAATAAAATCCTGGCTTGATAACGTTAAATGCTCTATTACTGAATTGCGTAAAAGAAACATCCTTATAACTCCAAAATTGATAATCATATTAACTAACGGTTTACTTCGTCGGATTAAGCGTCTCATTTCCAGGTAAAATATATCTTTGAATTGAAATTTGAATGAAAAACGGGGTCTTGAAAAATCGAAGAGTGTGGAAACTAGGATTAGAAATATCTCGGCAACTCATTATCCGATCGACTTCATTCTTTATGCAAGATTCATGTTTTTTTATTGTCTTTTATATTCACTCCTTAAAATAAACAATTTTGAAAAATTTTATATACCTTTTATCAGAACGAATATTTCGAGAGTCCGAAAAAAAAATAGTTCCGGATAATGGAGGTTACTGAAATTCAATAAGCTTCTTCCCATTATTACATACTAAGTGCATACCAAATTTCAAGTCTCTATCGCAATTTGTTCGGGAGGTAGAGCGTTTACAGGCACACACACAGATAGACGGACGGCAATTTTTTTTTCTTCTAAAAATATGTTTTTTGGAATCTCCAGTGTCTATAACGTGTAAATCCGTCAAAAATTTTGTTTCGATTTTCAAAACGATTTCAAGACTTAACCTAGACTACGTATGATGGGTAAGTAATATTGCGAAAAGATATCTGATATTCTTAGAAGTTCCATGAGAGGTGTGAAATTTTATTCAAAGTTACGTGAAAACACTCGGATGCTAATATTACACCTAAGGGAGCTAATTCGTTATTCTTTAAAAATTTCTTGTTTGTTTTTCGATATATTTCAATACTTTTTTTCCTGGAGGATACTTTCAATTTCAGGAACTTTTCCGAAAATGTAAGCGTCCTTATTAAAACAAACAGCAAAATAATCGAAATAGTACAAACCTACAACGTTAGACATAAATATCAGATATCCTATGGGGAAAATTCATTTAAAAATATTAAAACATACGCGAGAAATTTTAACACGTTCACTGTCGGGATAAAATTACCGAAATTTTATTTTATTTAGAAAGTTCTAATTCTTACCAGAAAATACTAATAGCAATATTTACTTTATTTAATTTTAACAGACATTTCCTGATTACATAAAATAAAAATTCTTCTTTCGAAATTTTCGGTACGAATTCGTAATGCAATATATCTTATACATTATGTGCATATGATTGATAAATCCGTCTTATTTGTGTAGATCTTTTAAATATGTTTTGATCTGTAAGGACAATAGTCATAACCAAGGAGAATAACACATTTGTGTAAAACTCTTATGGTAAAAGATTACACTCAGACACAATCTGAATTTCCTACTTACTAACATTTTCAAAATCATTTGTAACACTTATGCTTAAAGTATTCAGATATTCTTATTCAAAATCTCTAAAATGAAATTTCTTTTCCCTTCTATAAAAACACAACCTATTTCAGGAAATATTGCCAAAGTTGGAATTTTAAACTTATCCCATGTCATTGATAGACACATAAATGATAACTAATTATGAACCATATAAAATAGAGACATGCAATGTCTGTATTAAAAGAAAATATGCTGATTATTTTGAACATAAATATAAATAACTAAAAATTTGGTGCATGCATGAATGAAAAAGATTGTTAAACTATATTGAAGTTTCAAAATGAAAATTGAGAGATATAAAAATTTTGTTTCGTAGAAATTTTTTGTTCATCAACAAGCATAACTTAAAGCAATTTCAGAATTTAACAAAATAAAACGCATCAAAGCACATTCATTAGAAATTTATTCAAAAGTACAGTTTATTCAGTATAAATCTATTTCTAAACCATGTTTATACTCTTCGTCATATTTTACAATTCCTGACTTGGATCTATTGGCAATAACAAAAGGATGTTTTTCAAAAGATTCAGCCACATCTTCATCAACATAGACATTCTTCAAAGCCTGGCATGACTGGAGGAGGGAAACAACAGTCTCACAAGTCACAGTCACAGAATGTAGGAGGCAGATTGTTTTTAGTTGAGAAAATGCTGAGTTACTAAAATTTAAATCATGGCCTTCTAGGTCAACCATGCATATGCATAATTCTTTTAAATTGATTCCATGATTCTGTATTGCTGAAAAAGTCCTATAAGCAGTAAATGTGTATCCCAGATTTAAGACATGCAACTGATTCAAGAAAGAAAAGTCATCGCCAAACAAAGAATCGTCAATATTTGAACCAAATAAATTTAATTCTTTTAAGTATGGCATTCTTGAGAATGGGGGCTTATTCAGGCGGGCTGCATTATAATTACAATCAAAAACTTCCAAAATCTCAATTTTAGAAATACTATCCGATTCACCTGTTGAATGACAATCAGGAAATGTACACTGACGAAATATCAAATTCTTTAAATCCTGTAAAAGTTGAGCGCAGAAATCTATCGCTGAGGAAAAACTGCAGCAGAATTTAGATCTAGTAAAAGATAGTTCTTTAAGATGAGGACATTTTTCTTGCAAGCTCATGCAAAGTTCCAAAAAATCCAAATTTACATTATCCTTAGAAAATTCTAATTTCAGAGAAGTTGCACAAGATGGTAGTCTATTAATGAGAGATTTAGTTGTAACAGTCGAGGACCGATGAGTTCGCGAAAATTGCACAGCCACTTTTTTCCATAAAACATCGCTCCTTGTTAGCACATTCCATCTTCTGCACACTCTGTAATTAAAAAAAAGAAAATGTAAACATGAAAATGCCTGTCTATGTACAGGGTGATTATAAAAAAAACTATCCTGATATATGAGTCTTTAACTGTCACACCGTTCACAGAAACTGTCTGAAATTTTGGTTTTAAGTATTTTGAGGTATGCGCTCAAGAATCGTATGAAAAACAACAGTTAAACTCTAACAGTTACGGTTACAGTGACAAAAATTTTGAAAATTTCAAATGGCAACACCTATTTTTTTTTTTTTTTTTTTGGAATGTGATCTTCATAGTGAAAAACCATAAAAAGCGTTGGAACGGTACCGGTAGCACGAAAATTACCGGCGCTAGACAGACTAAGAAGAAAAGTGAAAACAACGAATAAGGACAGAGAATCAACAGAAAACAAAACATTTTATTGTGTTTCACAAATTTTCCACGTCACACACGAAGACACGTTGCATGCGGCAGATGGTGGATAGCACTGAATAATAAAATGTTTTACTTTCTGTTGCTTTCTCTGTCCTTTATTGGTTGTTTTCACTTTTCTTCTTAGTCTCTCTAGCGCCGGCAATTTTCGTGTTACCGGCACCGTTTCAACGCTTTTTATGGTTTTTCACTATGAAGATCACATTCCAATTAAAAAAAATAGGTGTTGCCATTTGAAATTTTCAAAATTTTGTCACCGTAACCGTAACTGTTAGAGTTTAACTGTTGTTTTTCATACGATTCTTGAGCGCATACCTCAAAACACTTAAAACCAAAATTTCAGCCAGTTTCTGTGAACGGTATGACAGTTAAGGACTCATATATCGGGATAGTTTTTTTATAATCACCCTGTATTTACACTTTGATACCGTAATTTGAGCTATTAGATCACACTATATTTGAAACCAGAGAAATAAAGAATATTTATAATTCATATATTAAATTATTTAAGATATCTCATAATGAATACGAGCAGGGAAGACCGAGCTATGCTCAATCAAAATTAGCTTTGAGTTCAAATATCATGACCCATGACAACATGTGACCAAGCCCAACTGTCTCAGGGTTCGTACGGTCTCCTTGGATTTTCAGAGAATTAACCAGTATTTTCTTATAAAAAACTCACCTTATATAATCGTGAGATTACACAAAGCGAGTTTTTCTGTAAGAAAATACTGGTACTTTCCCTGAAAATTCCAGGAGTCCGTACGAACCCTGTGTCTTCTTGTGCCAGAAACCCGTAGAATATAAAATTTAGTCAAATTAGAGTGAGCAATTATTAGATAAAATTAGCTTGACCCACAGTGACCCAAAAATGACCCACTAATCGGATTTTCTCGAACATGTGACCTAGCCCAGTGCCCATAAACAGTAGATACAACATTTTGTTAAAATCATCTGAGCTGTTTTTAAGATAAAAATGGCTTGACCCATAACCAAAATGACCCACTAATCGAAATTTATCGAACATGTAACCTAGCCCATTAGTCTTCTCGTTCCCTAAAACCATTAGGATAATAAATATAGTTCAAATCCTCTAATCCGTTTTTAAGATAAAAATAGCTTGAGCCATAATGACCCATGACCAGAATGACCCACTAATCGAATTTTCTCGAACATGCGACTAGCCCTACAGTCTTCTCGTGCCCGAAAACCATAGGATGCAAAATTTAGTCTAAATTATCTGAGCCGTTTTTTAGATAAAATTAGCTTGACACACAGTGACCCAAAAATGACCCACTAATCAAATGTTCTCGCACATGCAACCTAGCCCAATGATTTTCTCGTGCTCGAAACTCGTAGAATACAAAATTTAATCAAAATCGTTAAAGCCGTTTTTTAGATAAAATTAACTTGACCCAAACATGACCCACTAATCGAAAGTTCTCGAACATGTGACCACCCCAATAGTCTTCTCGTGCCCGAAAATGGCAGGATACAAAATTTACTCAAAATCGCTTGAACCTTTTTTTAGGTACAATTAGCTTGACCCTGACCCATGATGACCCACTAATTGAATTTTCTCGACATGTGACCTAGCCCAATCGTTTTCTCATGCCCCAAAACGGTAGGATACAAAATTTCGTCAAAATCGTTAGAGCCGTTTTTAAGAGAAAATTTGCATAACCACACACACACATACACAAGATTTGCTCGTATTAGAATATTATATATGATGATGTATTTAAAAGATGAATATCACTATTTTCAAAATTAAAGTTACATTCCAAATAGGATGGTTTAAATGAATATCGACATTATCAATAGACAGATAATTCTACTCGTAAGGAGGATTTATTCGTGGAATCTTTCACTTTCTCTCATAGAGAATGTGAAACACGTCATAAATAAGCTTCGATCACACGTACACCATACGATATGAAATATATGCTATTGCCTCTTGATTGCTTGGAGCTATTCTTTCACGCTGCAAGTATTGTTACTTTCAATACTGAAAGTTATCTGCAAATGTAAAGAGTGGACGTAACATTTGGCGAGTAATTTCAGCTATAAAAAGTAAGCTGTTAAAGGTGTTTTAATATTTCGTGTGCAGCTCGATTGATAAACAGTAAGCATTATCGCGTGCTAACAATTTACAGTGAAACTTCTATTTAACGAAGTCTCATCGTTACACTCAAATACTTCGTTATGAAGAAAATTCGTTAAATAGAATTCAACTTAAATTTACGAAACTTGTATAAACATAACCCACATAAAATGAAAAGTACACATAAAATGGAAATATTTGAAAAAAAAAATAATAATTCGGGCAGTCATTTTTTTATGCTATGTAGATATGAGAATAATTTAATTAGAGTAATGTAAAAAAAACACATACGAAAGACAAGTAAATAAAAACCGAAGCGTACCTTTCCTTTTTTCATTAAAATGTGTTTAAATGTGTGTGTTTTGATTAAATGATTCAAATGTGTTAATTTTCATACAGTCCGCTGAAATAAATCCATGCACCCATCGCCACAGCAATCTCTCCGTTTGAATACTGTACGCACGAAAGTGGAATAAACTTTGTTATACAGAATAAGTTTTTCGTAATATGGAGATTAATTTACATGTTAATGATGTTCAAAGTCAAGGTTCTGCAGAAAATTTCGTTAAGTAGAAAACTTAGTTAAAGGGAAGTTCCACTGTATATATATTTAATTATTTTATTATAATTATTTTACTTCCAAGGTAATATTAAATTCCAAGATAATAAAAACAATAAATACTCTTGCTGATATAACATTAGAATTCTAAATTATCAATGTCCATAGAAACCTGATCTTTACTTTAAATCTTTCATTATCTGTAAATATTAAGAATTCTAAACTCTTATAGTGTTAAGTGACTTAGAAAAAATAATATATTAAAACTAATTTTTCGTAACATGTAATGCAACCGCACTTTGTCACTAAACCGAAATCTGTAAGGCAAAGAAAGATTTTAAATCAAGTTTTAGTTATTTTGCTAAAATCACTATTATGACACTTTCAGTTAATATATTTTACATATTTTTTAATGTAATTCATGTTAGATATTGAATGTAATATAAAATTAAAATACACTATAGAATTTACGTATAGTTCCCCCTCTTTTGTAGTGTTTTAATCTTTGGTATTGATGACTTAAATCATTTTTTGAAATTTAAAACCAGTTTTTTATATTTTTTGTGTCAAAAACTCAATCTTTATTTTGATACATAGTGTGTACAGTCCTGGAGAGGGGGGGGAGGGGGGGGGGGGGTACCACCCTATACTAACTCTGCCGCAAATCACTCTATAAAAATGTCACAGGTGCCAATCGATTACTAATAACAACTAATAGTAATGGTGTACATAAATTTTGCTGGGGGGGGGGGGGAAGTTTCGTATAGTAATTGTAACATATTCTGAAACATTTAATACTAACCCCTAATTTCGACATCATATTTGGATTGTTCGGTAAATTTTACCTTATGTTACTAAACTGTAAGTCACTCGGTATTGTAGCTTAGAAATTATGCAGCTTTTTTATTTGCACCTCCTAATGTTAAAGCAATATTCAATCGTTGCAAAACAGATTACAATACATCTGTTTTTTTAAGCATAACTTAAAAACTATTTGCCGGAATGAGGTTTAATTTTGGGATCGCTTATTTGAAAATTCTAGAAAGATATTTCTGTTAGGAAAGTTTTAGGTTACAATTATTATAATTATTATTTTTTTTAAAGAAAAATCAAATATACTCTTTATGTCAAATGTATGACCTTCTACTGTTAAGTTACAACATTAAAATTAATACATAAGAAACTTTCTTTTTTCTTTTTTGTACATTGATAAAAATACTTGCATTTAATTTTCAAGAGAGAGAGAAAAAAAAAGATATCTATTAAAATGTTAAACCATAAAAAGCAGATTTTCAGTGACAATACATGTGTTTTTTGTTATTAATACAAAGTTTTTAAAAAAGAGGGCATTGTTTAACAAATTGAAAAACAGATAAATATTTTTAATTTATACACCACTAGGAGGGGGAAGACAAAATTTCTGGCGGTTGAAATTCAATAATTAAAAATGAAAAATAGACTGAAAAGAAAACACTAATCTCGAAAACACCCGCTCGCTAATGTTAATTTTATGGGACAGTTATTCCGCATAATATCTCGTTTGCATTCCAATACTTTAAATTTTTTTTTTTTTTTTTTTGGATAGCTGAGGTAGATCACTACTAAGGCCCTTTTCTACTTTTTCGATTTTGTATCCAGATTTTCTTTTAATGACGATAATTTAATTTTCGAAACCGGTTCCGAAAGTGAAAGTATCTTAATAAAAAAAACTTGTAATCAAAATAGAAAAAGTACAAAGTAGCGTGCATTGAGATTGACCTCTGTTAACCAATACAAAAAAATCATTTAAAAACATTGAAATGCGAATGAGGTATCGTAAAATATTTCCTCCATAGGATTAACATTAGCGAGCGGGAGTTTTCGCCTGAGTGAAGTAGCCTCTTAAACTGCTGAAACATTTTTTGCATTCAAAAGTTTTATGACTGAGAGTACACACCGCTGATGTTTCAGTTTTTCTGAACATTATCTGAATTAAAACTGCAAATGTAGTACGTGACAAACTATATACAATGTGTAAATAAACATTAAAACAGGTATTCATTTATTAATGTCTGTACATTTGCACATTTATTCACCATATAACCAATTTTACACTCAGACATTATCTAAAAACATGGTTAAAAGTTCCATTAAAACAGTCCTTCATTATTAAAAATGTTAAAAAGTTTTACATAAAACAGTCACCATTACACAAAAAAATCCCTGACGGCTCGGCCTACAGGCACTGGTAGATTTCGAAGACGCAGACCGTGGGGCACCTGTTTGTCGGGAATTGCGGAAGAAATGACCTTTTTGCGATGATGCGGCAGTTGGAACCGCCTACTTCGAAACGTAACTTGCTTGCAGGCGAAGCCAGCAGGGATTTTTTTTTTTTTTTTAGCTATAAGAGTTGGTCCTATAAAAAACTTGTCAATATAAAAGTTTCAGATAATATTAAGAGGATTTATAATAAATTTAAGCGGATTTGAAATCTTGGGAATTGACGAAGTTATGAATTTTTTTCTTCTAAAACCCCCCTCCCCCCCCCTTAAGGCAATTTTTAATTATATCAAAAATCTGTCATACATAAATTTTCGGCCCTTCTCCTAGAAGTAATAATAACTTCAAACGGATTCGATGCGTATCATAATTAAGAAATTATGGGTTTTTTTCTGTTTTCACAAAAAGCCCCCCCCCCCATCCCCCCCTCTGGTTAGATTTTGCCCATTAACGAACTTGACCGAGATTTTATGCCCCTTGATTTTATGTATCAGTTTCGAAAAGATGCGAGAGTTGGAGCCGCCTACTTCAAAAAATAACTTGTTTGCAGTCGGAGCCGACAGGGATTTTTTTGTTTTTAATTTTTTTTGCTATAACGGTTGGTCCTATAAAAAACTTGTCAATATAAAAGTTTTAGATAATAATAAGAGGATTAATAATAAATTTACGTGAATTTGATATCTTGTGAATTGACGAAGCTATGATTATTTTTCTTCTAAAACCCCCCTTTTTCCCCTCCTTGGGGCCATTTTTAATTATATCAAAAATCTGTCATACATAAATTTTCGGCCCTTCTCCTAGAAGTAATAATAACTTTAAACGGATTCGATACGTATAATAATTAAGAAATTATGGGTTTTTTTCTGTTTTCACAAAAGCCCCCCCATTTCTCACCCCCCCCCCCCCTGGTTCGATTTTGCCCATTAACGAACTTGACCGAGATTTTATGCTCCTTGATTTTATGTATCAGTTTGGAAGAGATTTATGCAGAATTTTTCCAGTTATCGTGGTCATAAAAAAGTGACATAAATAGATAGATACATAGATAAAGTTTTGAACTGGGGGTGTTTTTGGATTCTGGGAGTCATAATCGGCGCAGATCTGCAAAATTTTTTAAAAATTTCCTACTTAGGTGAGAATGTAATAGGTAGTATTTCTTACGAAATCTACCTAAAAGCGCTTTCACTCTGGTTAGAGCATCATCAGTTGTAACTCTCAAGCATCTGATTCTTCAGCGAAGAGTCAGATGTCCATCTCAAGCCTCAACCATCTCAGTCCATCACAAGCATCTGACTCTTCGCTTGAGTCAGATGCTTGAGAGTTACAACTGATGATACCCTAGCCAGAGTGAAAGCACTTTTGTGTAATGGTGACGGTTTTATGTAAAACTGTTTAACATTTTTATCAATGAAGGGCTGTTTTAATGGAACTTTTAACCATGTTTTTAGATAATGTCTGAGTGTAAAATTGGTTATATGGTGAATAAATGTGTAAATAAAATTTTAACTTTTTTAGGAGGAAGGGAGCAGGAATAATAAAGTGCATGAACTTTTACGCTGAATATGGTCATAATTACTATTATTCATTAATTGTTTGTATTTATAATCTTAGAATATATAAATAACAAAATGATACAGATGAATGATAAACATTTAAAATATTGAATTCCTGGTAAAATAACAGTTATTGTTTTGAAAGCTATAACAGTTTTAAAATCCAATTCTTTCGAAAGAACGAGCAGAAGGGTGTATCTAATTTTTAATATTTTAGTATCAAATGAATATTTTATACAAAGAAAATAAATAACATATATGAACTTTAAATAGTCACTCTATGTCTAATATTTAAATATGAAAGCTATAAATAAATTTTACATACCGTGCAATTTGACCAAGTTCTTTATGTTTTAAATAACCAAAAATTTCTAAAAAAACTTCATCCGGCAGGGAATTAATATCGAACGTATCAGCATTTGATTCTTTAACCTAGAAATAAAAGTATAAGATTATGAGTGAAATATATATACATACATGCATGCTTTCTGTTTATCAGAAAAAAAAAAAAAAAAAAAAAAAAAACATGATTTATGTGATAAATTGGATCGGAAATAAACTTTTAAAATTAAAAAATCATAGAATTAAAGATATTATTTAACAGATTAAAAGACATTTCTGTCAAAAAAAAACCTTCTTCAATCTATCATACAGTCAAAATATTTTTAACTCTTTCCAAGGTAGTTGAAAAGTGTTTTTAAATTTAGCTTGTTTAGCACGCTGTCTGTCCGAGCTCTAACTTGCCTAAATGTACTCAAATTGCAATGTAATTGATACGAGGTTTAACTATGCCATGTTCGGTATTGAAAATGAAGTGTGTAGTATTTACTGTTCGTTTATATGCCACTCAAAAGACACATTACATTATGATCTATAGAGAAAACTCGTTTTCAATGTATTTTAATGATGTTACTCTATTTGATATGAAGTGTGTAGTATTTATAGTCCGTTTACATGACACTCAAAAGACACATTACATTATGATCTATAGGGAAAAATCGTTTGTAATGTATTTTAATGGTGTTACTCTATTTGGTATGAAGTGTGTAGTATTTATAGTTCGTTTACATGACACTCAAAAGACACATTACATTATGATCTATAGGAAAAAATCGTTTACAGTGTATTTTAATGATGTTACTCTATTTCAGACATAACTCGCATAAATACACTGTCTATCAGGGATATTTCTTAAAACTACGATTTCAGTTGTGGTATATGTTTTGAAATTTAATTAATTTAATGATGTATATTACTTGGTGTGCATAAATTCTATACATCCTATACAGGGCTTCACAGAAGAATTCGAGTACATTTCTGTTTATTGACGGAAATTCCTGAAAGGGAATTTTCAATTGATTTATACGTTTCCTAACTGACCTAAATTAGAACGGACATTACAATATATATAAATATCTGTAGATCATATACAGATTTCACAAAAGAATTTGAATACTTTACCGACTAGGGAATATCGTGAAATGAAGTGCTGACATTGGTTTTTCGTATGCATTTTTCAAATTGTTTTTTTTATAGATATCATTTTACTTACCCATCATACGTAGTATAGGGTAAGTCTTGTAATCGTTTTGAAAATCGACAAATTTTGCATGGCCACCTCGGTGCCCTGATCTTACAACCTGCGACTTTTGGCTATGGGGTTACCTAAAGCCCAAGGTCTATCACGGAGATGTCCAGGATCTGGCTACGTTGAAGGATAACATATCGCGAACTGTACGGGAGATTCCTGTAGACATGTTATTCTCTGCTGTTGTAAATGCTGTGCACAGAATGCAATATGTGGTCCACAAAAACGGCGGCCACATCAAACCTGAGTTGGATGTGCTAAATAAACGGTAATTTTATTTCAGTATTGATTCTTCTTTTTTGAATATCTCTTTTTCGAATACACAGCGCCACATATTGTCCTGGCGGTGACTTTTGGAACTAAATTTTTTTTCGCGGAATCCTTCGTCCCCCGTCTTGTTTAATCTTCCTACAAAATTTGGCACCATTCTCGCAATTAGATCGCGCTACAGAACACTCTGAGTACCGTCAGTTTAATTATGGCCACCTTGTATTTCACATACATAATTAAATTATTTTCATATTTTACATTTTATTTATTGAAAACCCCACACAGTATAATATTGGGAAGAGTAGGTTAAAACCGAAAACCTTATTTTCTCACTGATGGGTGCTGTTTTGTGGACAGCGCTCGTCTCAACATTAGCGTCCCATAACAGCAGCGTCCGTTAGCGTCCCATAACATAGTATGCGATTGGATTTTGAAGTAAGCTAATCTCTTTGTTCATCTACTACTATTGAAAGGAATTCACCTCAGAAGTATTCATTTTTCGCAGTCTTTTCTACTCTTTAAATAAATCCTGCCTGACGGATCGAACTAGTTAAGTTAACCAACTGTTTTCTATAGCTTTCACAAGATATTTTGATGTCAAGTAGAACTGTGTACGTTGTCCATCTATACAACCACTGTTTTCTATAGCTTTCACAAGATATTTTGATGTCAAGTAGAAATGTGTACGTTGTCCATCTATACAACCACTGTTTTCTATAGCTTTCACAAGATATTTTGATGTCAAGTAGAAATGTGTACGTCGTCCATCTATCCAACCACTGTTTTCTATAGCGTTCACAAGATATTTGGATTTCAAGTAGAAATGTGTACGTCGTCCATCTATACAACCACTATTTTCTATAGCTTTCACAACATATTTTGATGTCAAGTGGAAATGTGTACGTCGTCCATCTATCCAGAAGAACGACCATGTTGAATTTCGGTTGTCCGTTGAGACAAAACCGGGTACCCATGGATTTGCATCGAAATCTGCAACGAATGAATTATTCACCCAACAGGAGGTGAAGGATGGATTCGATGTCCAGTCTGCAAAGTGGACACATGAGGAATGCCGCGGATACGAGAAGTAAAAGCTGTGTTTTAAAGTTTTGTTCAAAATTTATTACAATAAAGCTTTTTGTTGCTAAAAGTGTAAAAAATTAATTTCTAATTAGTACCCGGTTTTACCCTACTACTAATATTCGGAGTTGCTTCGGATGGTCTTAAAAAATGTCTTTTACCAAGTAGTGAAGAATTTTCTGTGGCAACATGTGGGGTTTTTCAATAGCCCATATGTCCCCAAACACTTTTGTAGTGTGTCCCTTCTAGATTTTTGCCAATACAGGAAAACCGTTAGGTATCCGGTTTTACCCTACTTTCCACTACTAATAGATTTTATTTGAATTATTTAAATATTATTCTTACAATACTCTAGTAATCTGGGAATCCCGATTTTCCGGTATATCTTTAGAAAGATAAATACCAGATTAAAGAAATTATACTGCAGTTATGAAACAAAATTACGCATTTCTGAATCAGAACATATTTTACATGCAGAATGGCTAAATATTTTTGAAAACTTAACTGACATTCTTAAAAAGCATGAACAATAATTTAATAATATTAAATAAACTACAGTGTAAAATGCTAACTCAACTACTATGTATAACGGAATAACAATTCATTCTTTTAAATGAAAACTTTGAAATAGCTTGCTAACATGTAAATATCTAACGTAACACAAAACATTTAACACATTTTGTGCAAAAGATAATCAAAATAAACAGGAATAGAAAATGTTTATACATACCAACACAGTTGCAAGATTGGTTGCTTTGTCAGTTCTGGGTTTTTTATGCAACTTTTCAATATCTTTCAAAGATACGATTTCTTTTCTGCAATAAATATAAAAAACAGTAAGATAAAATTCGTTTTAAGAAAATTGAAACATCATCAGGTTATTTATTAGCAGGGTTGTTACGTTTAAAACAGTTTGTTTAAAACAGCTGTTTAAAACATGTTTAAAACATTACATTTAAAACAACGTTTAAAACATGTTTATTGTTTATAATGTCACAATGTGACAATTCACAAATTAAATTCACGTGGAAATCTTCCAATAGAAAATTAATTATTGTAGGAAGAATTTTATTGTGGATTTTTAAATTGTTGGCAACTGCTATAACGAAAAATGTTTAAATTTAATAGGAAAAGGCTGTTAGATATTTAGTTTTTTATCTCTCTATATTAAAATAATATGATTTTTTCAAAATGTTATGATTTTCAGTGTGACAGTAGGTATTCAGCTGTAAGTACACAAAATTTCAAGTCTGTTAGTTATACAGTTTCTGAAAACCGGCTCTGTGACGGACAGACCGAGAAGTAGAACGAATAGGGTTTCGTGAGATGAATGAAACCCTAAAAATGTTATGCTGTCAGTTACCAATCATAAATTCATTACTCAGGAATCAAATAAAGTGGACAATTTTGTAGAAACTAGGGGGCTCAGCCCCCCTACTCGCTAACGCTTGCCAACCCCCCGTGAATAGCGAAGCAATTCACATTGAGACCGCTACTCGTTCCCAGCTCGCTTCTTTCGCTCGCTCCGTTTTATTTTTGCAGAAATTCTAGCCGGAATCCGGAATAAGTTCTATCACAAAATCATTTGAACATATGAAATTGACAATTTTTTTTTAATGTAAAAAAGTAATTGAACTCTGTTGAAAACATAACTAAAAATGCATTTAGTTGGAGCTACTAATGAGCATATAAATCATTTAAATACTATGAATAAAGGATCTTGGAAACATAATTTGTTTAAAACTTATTGCACCTAATATTGTACAGCACGGTTTATTCATTAAAAACACTACGTAATAGGCAGATAGTTTATCATCAATGATTGTTTAAATTTCGTTCGACATTTTACTATTCTAATTGATTATAGATTTCTGCAACAGATGGCAGCAGGTGCAACCTAGACAGTTGATATTTTTACTTCTCTCCGATTTTTCATGTGAGGGAAATTCATAAATTCTAAATAAGAGTTGAGAATTCATTTGAAATTAGGAATATTACTCATAATTAAAATGAGGAAATCTCAGCTCGCTTTGGATCACGTACATGTTATTTTATTTTTAATATTTACTATCTTGATTTTCACTGCTCTGATAATGACCGCCATATTGGAGGTGGAGCTGATCTATCTAACACAATCTAGTCTTTTCATTAGTCTGAGCTCAGGAAACTACGGTTGTTGCCAACAATAAGCTAGAAATTCAGCCCTATTTCAGCGCCACTTAAGACAAATATATATATATATATATATATATATATATATATATATATATATATATATATATATATATATATATATATATATATATATATAGATAGATAGATAGATAGATAGATAGATAGATAACACCTTTATCTTGGTAGATAAGCCTTGAAAAACACGTCGATAAAAATGTCATTCAGATCATAAAACAATTACAAGCAGCTGTATGCTGTACTGCTGGTTTAGAAAGAGTGTTTTCTACTTTTGGCTTTGTGCAGAACAAAACTTGAAACCGGCTAGGTGTTTGATAAGGCTGCCAAACTTGTTACTATTTTTAAAGAACTTAATAATTAAATGCTTTAGTTTGGAATAAAAAAATTAATTGTTAATTAATGTTTGGTATTTATTAAATAATTTTTTTCTTCCTTACTGTTTTTTAAAAAATATTTTCATTCTTTATATTTAATTTATTAATATAAAATATTAATATAATATACTAAATATTATTTCATTCTTTATATTAATTTTTGCTCACTTTAATCAAAATTGTGCTGTTGAATGAGAAAAAAACGTTTTAAACGTTTAAAACATGTTTTAAACAAAAAAAACACGTTTTTTTTTTTTTTTTTTTTTTTTTTTTTTAAAAAAAACATGTTTTTTTCCAACCCTGTTTATTAGTCATATGATTATTTCAGAAATAAGAAATATTTACACAACAAAGGGGGAAAAAATACTTACTCATAATTATCCTCCACATTTACTTTACGTTTTATCCCAGTAGCAAGTTGAACTTCTTTCGCTGTTGGAGCCATAATTTCCATAGAACTTTGCTGTTGATTCCTAAAATACAATTAAAACTTAAAATTAATAATGTTCAGTAAAAGGAAATACTTTACAACAAAAATTTAAAGTAATAGAAAAAAGTTTTCTCTGGCTGTATTCTGTTTAGAGACCGGAGTTGTTTGTTTTCTTGTTGTAACCTTTGAAGAGTCAATGAGTGTTCTTTTTTCATTTTGTTTTTCTAATATGCGGAGGGAAAAAAGTAAAAATATGTAATTGATACAGTATTAGTTAAATTTGTTTAAGTTTTATAAAACCAAAACAGGAATCAGCTTAGTTAAAAGATTCTTAATCAGACATTCGGTAATTTTAAAGCGATTTTTCACAAGTGTGAGAAATTGATCTTTTGTAAGCAGTAAAAAATCAAACAAAAGCCAAACTTTTTCGATTTCAATAGTTTTTGCAGTATGCATGATTCCTTATTTACATAAGAAATTAGTAAGTCATTATTACAGACTTATGTATCTTTTTCAGAAACAAAATTAAATTTATCCAATCTTGATTCAAATGTGTCGAATGTTGCACATGATAATGCAATTCCTTCATTTCTGGGAATAAGTTCACGACCATTCTTTTCAAATTCTTCATGTTTCTTTATGTGAACATACAGCTCATAGTTCTTATTCATTTGTACTTCAACGATCATTTCCTCACCTTAATTCCAATGAGCAAGAGTAAAAACATCGAAAAACTAAAATATTTTAATATACCGACTGATGTCTGAAATTTCATATTTCGAACTGTTTGTCAATGAAAGTCTATCAGATGTGTGAAGTTCTTTAGGTGAAAGATGTTCTATGTTTCACTAAGCTAGGTATGTTATTAAATGTTTCAGAACAATCGTCACATTTACAGTGTCTGGGTAACTGTCTACTTTTCCTTTGTTATTGCTTGGGAGTGTTGTGAATTTTCCCATGTTTTAATAAATCACTCTTTTGTGAAAAGACTTCGCCAAACAGATTACAATTAAAAATCATAGGGGGTTTTTGAATGAATCTTCATATGATTTAATAAATGAGTCTTTCTAACAAATGTTTTTTCACAGATTACACGCACAGAAGGTATTTTCTCCAGATGGCATTTCATGTGAAACGTTAAGTTAACCTTTTGAGGAAAAGCTTTGTTGCAAGTAGAACACACAAAAGCTAACTTCTGTTTCTGTAGTACTGATGAGGTGGGTTTCACTTCACATTTCGAAACGGGTGCTTCTTTAGGTTGCATTGAAAATGCCATGTCTTGGTCATTTAATCCTGATGATGAGGATTGACTCTTCGCGTTAGACATATTATTAACACTTAACAAAGCAGAATGCATGGTTCGTTCCATAATTATTTAAATGAAAACTAATTTAAACAAAAAAGTCCTTCCGGCCTGTACCGGGAGGAAAAGGTAGCTTTCCTATATCTTCGTTTTTAAGTTTTAGCTAATGTTACTTGAAAACAGCAAGCAAAAATGCAAAGAAACCGTTTACAAAAGATTCGTTAATACTGAATTTGAATAAGAAATTCGCCAAATTATTGAGCTATAGCCAAGTTGGCTTCATTTATGAAAACCTATTTCGGTCGCCAAATTTGGCGATATTTCGCCAAATGTCGCCAAGTTTGGCGATAATTTGGCGCTAACGGATATGAATATATAGTTTTATGCGTACGATTGGGAAAATGATTACAACAATGAAAGATAATAATTAGCGAGAAGTCGCGTTCACTAAAACATAAATTAATCGTTGGAATTTTGTAATGTGCTACCTTGTTTCAAAATGTCTGCCACCCTAGAATTTCAAACCGCTGTATCTCAGCCGTTTTTTAAGATAGAGGTAAAACAAAAAATGCTCCGGAATCCTTGTATCAAGGCCTAACACGTAAGTATAAAATAAATTTGAATTTTTAACTTTTTTGTTCATTTATTTTAGTTTTAAATTTTTAAATGGCCGCCATCTTGAAACAAAATGGCGGACCAAGCTGGCCAACGAACTCGGTCGAGACATTGGTGAGCTTAATACACACAATTAGTTTGATCAAAATTGATTTATAAATACGAGCGTTATCGTATAACATAGGTCAGATATATATATATATATATATATGGATATATATATATATATATATATATATATATATATATAAATCAACATTTGAACGGAGGGTGGTTTTGGGGTCTGGGGGTCATGATCGGTGAAAATATACCAAAATTTTCCTGAATTGTTTTCCTCCGGACGGCTGCAATAGGTAGCTTTATACTTTTTTGTATTGAAAGCTACCTAAAACACAAACTTTCGGAACGATGACAGGGTACAGTATAATGATATTCACTCGTTTCGTGAAAATTCATAAATTGATAGATTACGCTCATTTAAAAATATTAACATTTTATTGGTTTAAATAGTCACGTGGTTACTTTATCGCACTCTGTTATAAGTTCAATAGTCACTTAATTCTTGCACAATAATTCAGAAAGGGTTACATACAAGAAGTTCATGTTCATACATTTGTAGGTCACAAATTCTTATTATTTCCGTATTTAGCGCTTTTAGAAATAATACTTTACTGGTCGAATCACTTATGTGTTATACATCTAACTTTTTTTTTAAATGTTAGTTGTATAAAGTCAATCGCTTATTATTTTTCAACAGTTGTTATTACTTTTTTGAGCAGTTGTGATTATTTTTTGCCTATGCTTTTTTCCAAACAGGCGAAAATTTCAAAAAGTAGTCAATATAATAGTTTATAATTCTAAAATTATCGGAAATCTTTTTTAATGAATGCAGTCTGTTACAAGATCAGCACAAAAAGTTAAAATTATCTTTCACATATAAACCCTATTTTCACAATATAATTGAAACTGAACAGACAAAATTAAAAATCACGCAGTTCCTTTTCATAAATATCTTAAATCTCGTCCAACCACCATGATGTCATAGATTGAACAGTTAAACATATCCTAAATTATCAAAGCATTAGATCACTTTGTCATGGGTTCGAATACAAGCTAAAACTTTTAAAGAAAACCTTTTATTAAAATCTTCCAATAATATTTTCGAATCCTAAAAGAATCTTCTAATACATCAAGACTACGTAAACTGCATTCTACATTTTAAAAAAATCATCTATGAAATTCATACGAAATTTCTCCAAGAAAAACATCACTTGTTCGCGGTGAGGCAAAACAAAAAATTTCTTTCTCCGTTCGACGACAAAAGGTTTTTGTTGTCGGATGAAATTAACAGTCTCGCATAAGGGGAAAAGGTTATACCAAAAAACGGCATGCAGGTAGATTGAAAAAAAAAAAAAAATGTGCAAAAAAGATTTTTCTAACCTCATGAACACCAAATTCAATGAAAAGTTTATTTGAAAAATTTATGATGTATAAAAATTTATGAATATATTAATTTAAAATGTGGATTTTACACGATTTGGGCCACAGTGAATG
Organism: Maratus michaelseni; assembly: GCA_963931845.1. Taxonomy (NCBI): domain Eukaryota; kingdom Metazoa; phylum Arthropoda; class Arachnida; order Araneae; family Salticidae; genus Maratus; species Maratus michaelseni. The sequence continues at coordinate 27,985,976 of OZ007600.1, read as the reverse complement.
ACGTGTATTCTCGAACAGATAATACAAAATATATTAATTTTTATATATATGTTGGGGGACCCATAGCCAGTGCAAAATATACGTTTTTTTTTTTTTTTTTTTTTTTTTTCAGATTGTAAACCAGAAAAAGAAAGATATTTTCATCTTCATGCAAACTCTAAGGTGATTCGAAGAATTAAACCCCTCTAAAAATTTAGCCCCTCCTTCTATTACATACTTCCTTTAAAAAAAACCCTGTGTCGTAATATCACTTCCCACAATTTTTTCCTAAAAAAAGTTATATATCTCTCTCCATCATACTATAGTATGATTTAAAAATATCTAATCACATTAAAAAAAATCGTTTCCAGTAGATAAGAACAAAAAAAAGTCTCTCATCATACTATAGTATGATTTCACTCCCTCACTCCCTCCGCCACCTCCTCTACAAGTGAACCTTCCTTTTCCTACTACTTACATTTATAGGAAAATGGGAAACAGGTTTTGATTTTCATGTATTTGAAAATGAATACTTGTACATTTGATGAATATTTTGAACAAAAATGACTTTCGTAATGTGTCAGAAAAAAACCATTTTGAAATTCAGAACAACCGTAATATTGGAAAAGGAAGGATTCTAAAAAATACTTTAAAAATATCCATTTATATCTTTTATTCCAGACATAGGTTACTTTTACTAACATCAATTTCTTACTGCTTGGTTTAATATATTTGAATTTGTTACAACTGCTATTGAAATCAGGTTTATGTACGATCTTCAGCTATCTTTGACAGGGTTCGGTGATGCATTTATCTATTATTTATACCTGTACAGTGTATATATCTTAATACATATATTGATATATCCGATATTTATATTCCAAATGTTATTATGTTTGATATTCTCATATATGTTATGTTTATTTTCAAAATTTCAGTGTGTAAGATACATTCGATATTTTCAGTAAAAACAAGTGTAAATGAAACTGTCAACTGTTATTGACTGTGTTGTTTCATTGATAAAGCACTTTAGTAGTTTTAGTGACTTTTTTAGCACCCTCCCCTCCCAAATAAATAAATAAATAAATATTTTCAACGCTTTAAGTTTGAATCTGCATTTATAACCAACTAGCTGACTCCCGCCCGGCGTTGCCCGGGCCCGTGGTAATAATTATAAAAAAGAAAAAGAAAAACACCAAGTTTTTATTATTTTACCTCTTTAACCCCATTTTGTTTGAAATTATATTCTCATCTCCCGAACTTTCCGAGTTTTCAGTCGGTTATAAATATAACTGTATCCAAGCTCTCTTTAAAATTTTGCGAAAAAATATGCATATTTAGTAATGAAAACATGAGTTCTCTAAAAAAAAGCTTTAGCTTTCAACCTCAGTGCAAAAATATATTAGAAGGTCTATGCTTTCAATGCAACGGTACGGCTTCATTCGTTTTCTATCAACCCTTTTCAATCCCTCTAGGCTAAACAGGTTAGGGTTAATCAATCAGGTTTCCCGTTTCTGAGGGTAGAAGCCTTGAAAAAAAAAACGTTGAAGCATGCGCAAAGAAACGATTTTCGTGTGGAAAAGATAGTGTGGATTTGATAGAATGCGCTTTTCGTTTTAAATATATAGATAATTAATGTGAGACACTATTTACTTAGAACAGCCACTGAAAGAAAAACTGTCTAATTTACAGCTTCATTAGAAGGAATCTTTCTTCTGGTTTTGTTTTAGTTCAGTTGAAACTGCACAACATGCTAGGGAATGAAAATACAGATCAGCTTACATTTATGTTTGCATTTTTCCATAAAAAACAACTTATTTTATATTTAAAATTTTGTTGTTTAAAATAAAAAAATTCTTTATACTTGATACCAAATCCTGTTTAATTTTTGTGAGTGTAAAAAGCAAATCTTGTCAGTTTTCAATTAGTTGACTTTCAATTTTGTTATTTAAAGGGGAAAAAAAAAGAAAAGAAAAGACATTTAGAATATTGTTTTAAGTTTTTATGGTAAGTTCAGTATGTTCTAACTTCACTAATTTATGTTATTTCTGAAAATATTTAGAGTCATCAATAAATTAGCTAATTTCAAAATATCATGATATGTACAGGGACCGATTTACAAATTTTGGGGGCCCGGGCACAGATGCATATGGGGGTCCCCTTGCACCGATGCTTACAGAGGACTTGAGTAAAAAAAATATAATATTGAAAGCAGTACTTATTAAAACAACCACTATTGACTTTAATAATTTCTTTAAAATATCAATTAAAAAATTAAATGGGATAATCATTAATTTACTTTTAAATAATTAATTCATGATTATGAAATTTTAATTGAATTTTATAATAAACTGTGTGGCGCTGATTGTTTTCCTTTATGCAAGTCCATATATCTAAAATGATAAAGTATGCAACAACTAATAATAAATTTACCGCAGTACCAAGCTATAATTATTTAAAATATTAGCATATCCGATTAATCATATTACTTTTTCTTTCAAATACAAGCTTTTACGAAAAAAAAAAAAAAAACTAAATTTATACAAGTAACTACTGGAACCACATGGCTTTGTCCATGTTAACCACGATAGCCTTACAGGTAAAATAAATAAAAATGAAAAATATCCAAAAATGGAGTTCTGTACACTACTGCACATAAATTGTTAAAAGGCAATCAGGAAAAAATGAAGTTACTTTGATAAATCATAGACAATTCTTTGACAATCAGATTTTGACATATTAATTTTGTTTTTTAACAGTTAAAATTATTTTGACCAATAATTGAAAAATCTTCAGTAGCATTTGGGAGTCCCTGAAAATCGGTGGCCCTTGGCCCGTGCCCTGCCTTAAATCAGGCACTGGATATGTACGAACCCTGATTTTGCTGATCAGAAAATCTCATGGTATATCAGAATATGTAGAGTATATCGGAAATTTGAAGTACGATTTAATTTTTTATTATCTGCTGGAGATAAGTATGCTATGTAAGTTGGAAATGTATTTAAAATCAGGTAAGGAATGAGTTTTAACTTGGTTTAGAAAAGGGAAGGATGTGGTGTTTATTTTAATGCATATATAATTACCAAAATTTATTAAACCATTTAATTTACAAAACATTTTCCTGAAATGCTTAAAAAAAAGTAGGGGGGGGGGGGGGGGTAAATAGAAATATCAGTTTCAGAAATCAGATCTGAAAAATTCAAAGTTACAAGATTGCAAACATAGCAGTTTTTAAATAAAAGAAAGAAAATTTGAAATTCGTCAGGCATTTTAACAGAAAGTAGAAAAGTGCAAAAATTACAAGTTACAACAAATATTAATTTAAATAATAATAATAATAATAAAAATAAAAACATACAATATTTTCAGAACTTTTGCGCATTCGAAATAAATCATAAATATTATATGAAACGAAATTGTGATACTTGAAGTATTCCCCTTGATATTTATACAGCGGTCCATCCAGACGAATTTTGGAGTTAATTTAAGGCTCCTTCATAAAAAAATATATAATAAAACAAGCCTCTCAGAATATTCCTCTTAATCATACTTTTCATTAATTATTTTTATTTTGTTAGACTTTAAAATGCTGTAATTTGAAGAAACAAAAAGTTCCCCAGAAAGGAAAACTTTAAAGACGTAAATAACATATTATTAATAAATACTTTGTTCGAATTTGAGTAACTTCATTTCATCTTTTGTTACAAAATGGTCCTTTCCACATAAATATAATAAATAACAAAAATAACTTTTACGGTGTTTATTTTAATGCATATATAATTACCAAAATTTATTAAACCATTTAATTTACAAAATATTTTCGTGAAATGTTTAAAAAAAATGGAGCGGGGGGGGGGGGGATTTAGAAATATCAGTTTAAGAAATCATCTCTGAAAAATTCAAAGTTAAAAGATTGCAAACAAAGCGATTTTTTAATAAAAGAAAAAAAAATTGAAATTCGTCAAGCATTTAAACAGAAAGAAGAAAAGTGCAAAAATTACAAGTTACAATGAATATTCATTGCCGAAACGTCAGTTGAGGCTTACTGTGGAGACCCGAAAAGTTTTTGGTTTCTGTCTCTCTGTCTGTCTGTTTGGCTGTCTGTCTGTCTGTTCCGCGATAACTGCCGCAAAAATTATCCGATTAGTTTGATTTTTGGTAGGTATGTTGGTGAGGTACCCGGAATTAGCTTTATAGTTTTTAGTTACGTTTGGTTCATTCGTTCGGAAAATATAAAACATTTCTTTATAGGTCATAATGCTTTCCTATGAGAATTCAGGCGATTTTGAAAGTTTTCATCCATTGAAATAAAATGGCGCATTTGATTAATGTATTTAATGTGTAAGTTATGAAGGCTAAAATTTATCAAGTCAGGTCTTAAATTATTCAAATTAATTTGAAATTTTGTTAATACATTCGGCAGATTTTTTAAATTAGGTGTACAATGTTTGGTGCAATTTTATACATCTGCTCTAATAATATAATACATGTTATTCTATCATTTTTTGCAAATTTTAAAATGTATTTATTTTTATTTTCCTCTTTAATTTAATCGTAACCTAGCAACTACATTTTAAAGAATATCAAAATAATAAAATTCAAATAACTCAAACTATTTTGATACAATATTTTATTTGCAAAATAAAATAGTTTTGAGTGATTTTAATATTTTATTGAAATAAATGAGAATTTATTTTGAAACAAGTTACCTTTTAACTACTATAGAATATAACCAAAACATTTTTACATGAGATATTCATTTTCTGGAAGAGATATGTATTTTTCGTGGTTCAAAATTAGTATTACTTTTAAAATAGGATATAATATCTCGAACAACGAGGTGGTTAAGCTAAAGAAATTAGCTTAGTAAAACGCATCCATACAGCCTGAAATAGCACTATTACTGGAAACTGAGATCATACAAAGTTATCACAAAAAATACTTTATAGCGCCAAACCACGGTTGCTATTTAGTGATATGGCAGTGGGCACGATTATGAATGATTTCCCAATAAGTTTAAAAGTTTCTAAATAAGCCTATTTTGGGGAGATTTTAGTATGCTATTGCCATCGAGTTAGATCAGGATGTACTTAGGTAAAAGAAATATTATAGAATGACCATCAAAACTGTTTTCCGAAACAAAAGTTGCAATAGCACTAGATTTCTGAAATAGATATAAGTGAAAAGATTCAGTTTACATTTCCATAAGTTGCTTTTGTACACGAGATATTATTCAACCTATTTATCAAATGCGAGTGTTTCGTGGTTGGCAGGTAAGTAAATATTGCTATTTAGGCATTAGGATAACATGAAATTATTTTCGAAATTTTTGCTTATTCTAATAAAACCACTGTGTAGAACGAAATCCAAGATATACTAGAATCATTCACACAATCAATAGTGAATCACGAATATAAATTTGTTAAGATTAGGGGGGGGGGGGGTTCAAGGGGGCTCTGCCCACCTGAAGAAATATACTTTTTTAATCTAAAACATAGAATAAGAAGTTCATAAGAATGTCAGAATATTATTGCATAAACCGTGTTTAATTAAACGTTTCTAATTTCTGAAACCTTCAAATTATTTTAAAAGCGTATAAATATGTATGTAGCAATTTTAAAAATTTAATTTGCGGATTGTAAGATGTTAAATATTATGAGAAATGGGATTAAAAAACATTGACTTTCAGAGCTGACGTTGAGGCTGTAGATTTGTAGATTTACTAGTTTAAATAATAATGAAAAAAAAATTAAAAACATACAATATTTTCAGCATTTTTGTTGCGCTTCGGAATAAATCCGTAATATTATATGAAACGAAATCGTGATACCTGAAATATTCCCCTTGATATTAATACAGGGGTCCATCCAGACGAATTTTAGAGTCTATTTAAGACCAATTCATAAAAATATATGTAATAAAACAAGTCATTCACAACAGTCTTCTTAATAAAACAAGTCCATTCACAAAACTTCCTTCCATAAAAACATACTTTTCATTAATTATTTTTCTTTGTTAGGTTTTAAAATTCTATAATTTCAAAAAAAAAAAAAAAAAAAAAAAAAAATCTCCAGAAAGTAAAACTTTAGCAGAAAGACTTAAAGAACATATTATTAATAAATGCTTTATCCGAATTTGAATAAATGGATTTCCTCTTTTGTTACAAAATGTTATTTTCCACAAAAATATGATAAATTTAACAAAAATAACTTTTACTTTTCACAAAATAGGCTCCAAGAATAAAATCCTGGATCGACTACTGATTTACGAGGAGTTTCTACATATTTTTTTTTTAAATCTTTTTTCTTCCTCGTAACCAAGAATATTTATGTCTAATTTAAAGTTTTTCCCAAATCCAAAGTAGCTACTTTGTAATACTTTTTGAAATTCATTTTTGTTCGGAGACATATGGAACTGGCAGGTGTTTTCATTCGTAAACTATGTAATTGAATGGTGTTTTCCATTTTTTGATGGAAGCAGAAGATCTTTCAGAAAATACTGTCGAAGTTGGCGTGTTTAACTGGATTTCCGGACGCAACAGCTTGGGAAATGAGAAAATCCTGTCGTCACGTGACTACAATCGCCTATGCATCGATAAGTATTGCATTTATCAAAAAATGGAAATCTCCACTCGATTCCAAATCGCTTCAATAGTCACGACTGCAAGTTCCATGCTCTTCTATTTAAAAAGGAATCCGTAAATGCGTCAGAAAGTTTAGCGTTGTTGAACGGGAAAAAATACTTTTTTGAGAACAGCTTTAAGAAAACAAATCAGAAAGAAAATTTATATTTGAAAAAAACAAATACAAAAAAAAAAAAAAAAAAAAAAACAGACAGGGAGTAGTACTAAAGTCTAAATATAGCATTTATTTAACTTTGACGCAAATTAATTAATAAATTATTAAAGCATTTCATTTTAAGGAATAAAACATAATTAAAAAATTTAGTCTTTTGAAAATTTTTGTCAAAAAACGGTAAAAATACATTTTCAGGGTTCGGAGAAGTTAGGGGATTTCAATTCGAATACCTCAATTTTTGTAAAGTAATAGTTAACATATTTAAAAACCAAATATATTTATTAATATAGTAAACATTACTTTACGAAAATTGTGGTCTGTAATTCCATAAGGCATATGAATCCTGATTATTCACTAATAAATGCATTTAAATCAAATAATAATAATAAAAAAAAATGATTTCATAGAATAAAGTAAAACATTGAGTACTCATCTGCTGAATTTAAGAAATTTCTAGTAATTAAGTGTCAGCGGTAATTGTAATCATGCTTAAATATTCAAAAATATTATTTGATAATCATACTAAATTTTTCTAAATAAACCATATTTCTCTCACCAACCAGATATAATTACGTTGGTGGTTTTCAGATTTCCTGCTCAACAAATTGCTAAGGCTGACTATTGAAGTGATTTTGAATCGAATAATGTTTTCTATTTTTTGATGAATAAATTACTTATCGAGTTATAGGCGATTCTTGTCACGTATCGAAAAGCTTTTTCCCTTTCTCGCGATGAAGCATCGGGAACTCAGTTCAAAACTTCGACTTTGAATGTACTTTCTGAAAGTTCTTCTGCCTTTTCCAAAAAATGAAAACACCATTCGATTACATAGTTTATGATTAAGAACACCTGTCAATTTTATGCGTTTGTGAACAAAAATGAATTCAGAAGTATGTCCTTTGTGTCAGAAGCAGCTCCTTTGGATTTGAAAATATATTTAAATTTTCTTTTGAAAAAAGAATAGAATACTTTTTAAAAAATTCAAGAAATCACTTGTAATTTTAATGAATAAACAATTACACGTATTTTTGAATAGCAAAACATAAAATGTGTAATGAAACTAATTTCTATATGTAATAATACTAATTTTTATGTGTAATCCCTGGTAATGATACTAATTTCTAATTTTCTATCTGTAACAAGGTGAAAGTACTTTTATAAATTTAGGAAATAAAAGTTACACATTTAAAATGTTTTAGGTATTCGTTGTAATTTTGACAAACAACTGTATAATATTTATCGGTAAGATTTAAAAAAAAAAAAAAAAAAAAAAAAAAAAAGTTTTCAAATCCAAAAGAGTTATTTTTTGACACATTTCTGAATTCAATGTTGTTTGGATACACTCGTAACTGTCAGGTATTCGTATTCAGATACTAAGGAACCGAAAGACGTTTCCCATTTTTAGGTAGATCTCGTAAGAAATTCTACCTATTACATTCTCCCCTAAGATGGAATTTCTGAAAAATTTTTGCAGATCTACACCGGACATGACTCCTAGAACAATACCCCCCCCCCTCAAGTTCAAAACTATCTGTCTATCTATCTATCTATTTATCTATCTATTTCACTTTTTTATGGATACGATAACTTCTATAATTCTGCACAAATCTTTTCCAAACTGATATATAAAATCAAGGAGCAAAAATCTTGGTCAAGTTCGTTAATGGGCAAAATCGAACCAAGTGTGTATGTGTGTGTGTGGGGGGGGGGGGGGGGGGCTTTTTGTGAAAACAGAAAAAACCTCATAACTTCTTAATTTTGATACCTATCGAATCCATTTACAGTTATTATTACTTCTAGGAAAAGGGCCAAAATATTATGTATGACAGATTTTTGATTTCATTAAAAATTCCCCCAAGAGGGGGGGGGGGGGGATGGAAATAGAGGTTTCGGAAGAAAAAAAATTCACAACTTCAATTCACAAGATATCAAATCCGCTTAAATTTATTATACATCTTCTTAATATTATCTACAACTTTTATATTAACAAGTTTTTTACAGGATCAACTCTTACGGCAAAGAAAAAAAAAATAATAATCCTGTTGGCTCTATCTACAGGCAGAGGTATATTTCATAGTGGGTGGTCCCAACTGCCGCATCATGGCAAATAGGTCATTCTTCTGCAATTCCCAATAAACAGCCGCCCTACGGTCTGCGGATTCGAAATCTACCTGTGCCTGTAGGCCGAGCTATCAGGGATTTTTTTTTTTTAAAGGCAGAAGATCTTTCAGAAAATACTGTCGAAATCGACGTTTTGAATCGAAATCACGATGCGGCAGCCCGAGAAGCAGCATGACCAGAATCGCTTAACTCAGTCATACTCAACCTGCACCCCGCGGGCCGCATGTGCCCGGCAACCTGTTATGTGCGGCCCGAGGCACGCAATCATTAATCCATATTTATAAAAGAGAAGAAAGGTATTTAAAAGATTTATCTTTATTTTATATATTTTAATGAGAAGACAAAATCTTCCCAGTCATTTATAATTTAAAAGTACTGCATTTGCTTAGTTAAAACCTTCTTGCATAGTCCAATTTGCATGACAATTTGCATGACCAATTTGCACCACTAATCAAATATTATTTCAAATTAACTAAATTTCAACTGTATATGTTCACATTTTAAAAATATATAAAGCTTTTGTATTGAGCTAAGTCGGATTTATTAAATAAATTTTAAAAATCACAAAAAATCAGAATTTAAAAATTTTGCAGTATTTTATTATCTTGTTTTATACTTATTATATAATAAGTATAATGTATAGTAAGCTAATTATATTTCGTTATACTGCTTTGCTATATTACTTTGTAATTTTTCTATTTTAACAATTTTTTTTTTACATTATTATATAAGTATAGTGTGCTGCGGCCCGCTTAACGAAGCAAACTTATGTTTGCGGCCCGCGCAGAAAAAAGGTTGAGTATGGCTGGCTTAACTCGATAAGTAATCTTTTTATCAAAAAATGGAAAACTCATTTCGATTCCAAATGGCTTCAATGTGAATTTTATTGCCTTTACGTTTAAAAATGAGTCAGAAATGATCTCGCTTTTAGCAAGTCATTTGAGAACCACCTTTAGGTAAACTAATTTTTAAGAGTAATCACTTAAACATTAAAAAAAAAAAAAAAAAAAAATGAAAATACACTTTTCTTACAGCAACCCACACAAAAGTAAAATTTTGGAGGTTCTGTATATAGGATGGATAATTTTCCAACAAACTAAAGTGTAATTTTTTCAACAGCAATTCACAAAATTATCAAGTTCTCAAATTATCTGCTCAACAAGGCGAAAGTTTCTGATATATTTTCTCTCATTTTTAAACGCAAAGACATAAAATTGACAGGCCTGACTGTTGAATCAATTTGAAATCGAAATGAGTATTTTTTCTTTTGATAAATAATTTACTGATCGAGTTATTAGCGATTCGTGTCACGTGACTTCCCCCTTTCTCGTACTGCGGCATAGGGATTTCGGTTCAAAATGCGGATTTTGACAGTATTTTCTGAAAGATCTTGCCTTTACCAAAAAATGGAGAACGTCTTTCGATTACAAAGTTATTAAAAATGTGTCTAAAGTAGCCAGTTTGGATTTAATCATGTTAAATTTCCTTAAATATATAGTTTTAAAAAATCGTTCAGTAACCAGTTAAAATTAGTTTTAGAAATTTCAGAAATAAACGACAATAATAAAAAAAAAAATAATAAATAAAAATAAAGATCTAAACCTTAAAAATTCTAACAAAAAACAGTTATATCCTGAAAATCTACAGTGATTTTCAAGAATGAACAACTATATGAATAGTGAACAAAACAATTAATTTTGCAAGTAACAAATAGGAAGTTACTTGAATATTTACCAATATAAAGTTAAATTTGGGGCGATTGTTTTAATCGCACTCGATTTATTAATAATCAGTAATGGGGACTCACCTTTACAAGTAGGTAATTGAAGAGATGTAAGATAAAATCCACGAAGGTGACACAGATAAACAATATCCAAGCATCCAACACTATGATTATTAACTAAAAACACACTGCAGAATGAGAAACTTTACAAGTAGATAATTAAAGAGATGTAAGATAAAATCCACGAAGGTGACACAGTTAAACTACACAATATTATTGCAACACTATGATTAGTAACTGAAAACACCCTCCACAAATGACCAGGAACGTAAATTTCAGGACTTTTAGCGTAAGTGAGAAATTCACATATGAATCTTGTCCAGAATTATGCAGTTTTTGAACAGGGCTACAGAACAATAGGGGCTTGCCATGTGGCAATGATCACGTGATACATAATACAACAGAGCCTGAATATCCATGGACCACACTCCCGTCATTGATTCTAAGCCCTCCCCCCAGGGCGAAATTTCACTTGAAATTCCTGGAATATTGCATCCTTTTATTCCCATAGTAAGGTTGACAATTCCTCTCCTTTTCTTATCTACAAAACCCGTATTTTCAAATATATAGTCACTAAGATTATTTTGAGGTATTCAAATGAAATGCTATGTCGTTGTTTTTAATAAATATTCTGTTGTCTACAAAAACGTTATAATTAATTTAAATATTTATGATCCGAATGTTTAAAATTATGTTCCAATACGTTCTAATAAAAAAGCAAAAAATCTTTCAAAATATGATAACAATATAAAGTCTTAGATTAAATTTTTAAACGTTAATTACCCCCATTTTTATATTTTTAGATAGCATTTTTAAAGTTTTTATTTATTTGAGAAAGTCTGCCTAGTAAAATTTTACAAATCCACGTTGTTTCTGAGAAGAGCCTCTTAATAAGATTTCTCTCAAATCCAAACTGTCTACTTTCAGACGCATTTTTAGGTGCGTTCGTAATTATATAAATACGTAGCACCTATTGTCGTCGCTTGATCCATTCGTCTGTCCGTCCGTCTGTCTGTCTGTCCGTCCGTCCGCATATAACAACGCAAAAACTATCCAACCGAATGGTTTGCAATTTAAAATACTTTGCAGAATTTTGTCGAGACATTTCAAATTTTATTAAAATCGAATCAAACTTTAGGAGATATTAATAAAAATATTTATTAAGAAATTTGATTTTTTTTTTTTTAAATCGGTGCTTTTTTGTTATAGGAGCTTCCGAAATTTAATCGTCAAGCGACCGAGATACTTATTTTATGACAGAAATGAATCTGCAGACGATATAATTCATTTCACAGAATTAAAAATCAGAAAAGATCTGAATATTTATGTAACTAGCTATAGTACGAACGCACCTCATTTGTCACGTTTGACGTACAATTTCCAACATGTTAATATTATATTTGTTCGCAACTTATTAAATTGACTAGTGCTCATAAAATTATTCTTCGTCAGTATGGATTCCAATAAAGAAGCAAAAATTTCTTTCAAAATATGATAAAAATATAAAGTCTTAGATTAAAATTTAAAAAGTTAATTACTCCCATTTTTGTATTTTTAGATATAGCATTTATAAAAATTTTCTTTCTTCTTCTTCTTTTTTTTTTTTTTTTTTTTTTTTTGCAAAAATTTGCCTAATGCAACCGATAAAGCCACATTACTTCTGAAAAGAAGCTCTTAAAGCTATTCTCAAATCCAAACTTGCTACTTTCAGACACATATTTAATATATATTTGTTCGCAAACTTATGAAATCGGTCAGTGCTCTTAAAAGTATTCTTTGGTCTTCCAAGCAAAAATTTCTTTCAAAATATGATAACAATATAAAGTCTTAGAATTTATAAACGTTAATTAGCCCCATTTTTATATTTTTAGATAGCTTTTTTAAAGTTTTTATTTTTTTGAGAAAGTTTTCCTAATTAAAATACAACAAAAAACATCTACATTACTTCTGAAAAGAGGATCTTAAAGCTATTCCCAAACCCAAACTCTGCTCTTAAAATTATTCTTTGTCTGTATGGATTCCAATAAACAAATAAAAATTTCTTTCAAAAAATGATAACAATATAAAGTCTTAGATTAATATTTTTTTTAAGTTAAATTGAATATATATATATTTTTAATATTTTAAAAATTTAGTTATATATTCTTTTTCACAGTAACCCGAAATGATCTGAAAAAGAAAAAAATCATACTTATTATTTTAGTTCTCATATACACGAATTTGTAAGCAGGTCCTGATCACTGAAAAAGCACACAAAGTAGTGCTTGTTTTCTAAAATTCAGGAGGACGTTCCAAAAATGACTTATAAATAGTTCCTCCAATACCCATTTTTATATTTTTAGATAGCATTTTTAAAGGTTTTCATTTTTGAGAAAATATGCCTAACACAACGAACAAATCCACATTACTTTTAGAAAAGAGGTTCTTGAGGTTATTCTCAAACCCAAACTGGCTACTTTCAGACACATCTTTAATATATTTTTGCTTGCAAACTTATCAAATTGAATTATGCTCTTATTAATATGCTCTGTAATTGGTCCTTTTTTTTTTTCGTTTTTCGTTAAAGGCAGAATTTTTCAGACAATTCTATCATAGTTGGCGTTTGGAATCGAATTTCCGGTTGTGACAGTGCAAAAGATGAAAAAACTGTCATCCTGAGATTACAATGGCTTATAACTGAAGATGTAATTCATTTATCGGTAAACGAAAAAATCATTTCGAATACAAATCACTTCAATAATTATGCCTGTAAGTACGATGCTTTTCTGTTTAAAAACGAATGAGAAAATGGTTCAGAAAGTTTAGCATTGTTGAGCAGGGTGTTTATTATTATTTATTTATTTATTATTATTATTATTATTTTTTTTTTTAGTACCGCCTTAAGGTGGTTTTCAAATGATCTTACATTTTCTTTTATTTGTAACAATATTCTGAATGTTTTGGAAAGTGTTTCATAATCTATGCTTTTAACGCACGATTTTTATTTCTTTGTCTTTTTTTTTAGGGTTTCGTTCATCTCACGAAACCCTATTACTCCCGTTTCGTTGTCTGTCCGTCACAGAGCCGGTTCTCAGAAACTATAAAACTTACAGGCATGAAAATTTGTGTACTTATAGCTGAATACTTGCTATGAAGCTCAAAATCATAAAATTTGAAAAAATCGTTTTATTTTAATATAGAGAGATAAAAAACCAAAAATCTAACAGCCTTTTCCTATTAAATTTAAACATTTTTCGTTATAGCAGTTGCCTACAATTAAAAATTCACAATAAAATTCTTTCTACAATAATTCATTTTCTATTGAAAGATTTCCACGTGAAAAATGAAATAAAAAAGTTTCACCAATTGAAAAAAAAAGCAGCTTAAATGACGTCATTAGAGAATTAAAAAGAAAATTAATCTGACGTCATAACGGATTTTTCAAATGTTTGAGAATAATAGAAAGAGTGTATCAATGTTAGTAATAGAGAATAATAAATATACAAGTTTGAGGAGCGCATTGAATCATGATAAAAAATCGATTATGGAAATATTGGCATATTTTAACATTTTGAAGGTCTCTATACAGCATGTTTAATTATGATTTTTTTTTTTAATATCGCATTTAGTCCACATTAAGGCTCCTTCCTATAAGGGGATTATAGGAGCTCTAGTCCACATGACAGATATTATTATGACATCGGGCCGGTTCAGATATTCGAAAAAACGAGAAAAATAGACCGGTAAATTTTTACTTTATAAAAACATGACTTTTTTTTTTTCTTTGGAAATGGGATTTATTAAAGAAAGGATAAAGTTTTTTGAAATGAATATTAAACTAAACCCTTTGTGCGATCTTCGATCACAAATTTAGTTGGTTAAATTTTTAATTCAAGTCACCCATGCTTCTGTACTATTTTTGCTTTTGCTGAGAAATTAGATAGATAATTTACAGCTTTCTTTGGAGTTTCGACATGTCAAACATATCAATCCACAATGGTGTTTGGATTCGATTTCCCCTTTGTCTGACATATCACTTCATTCAAAACCAGGTTTAAAGTAAATAATCCCGTATCCGTATTTCCAAAAAATGGTTGCTGCCAAAGATAATACAAGTTTCCTTCGAAATATCAGTTTTTTGTCAAAAGTGAAAGGCTGTTGTCAAAAAACTTCTTTAAAAGCTATTGTAAAGATAAATTTTGCAAGTAATGCTAAAGGGACACAGGAAGGACATAAATGGTGAAATATGCATATGTCAACGGAATAGGAACCAGAGCAGTAAAGAATATATTTTAAGAAATATCTGCAATCTTTGAAGACAGGTGACAAACACAGACAGTAGGCAAACCCGAATCTTTCATTGTTATTAATATTTGTATTGTTTGTCTAAATGTATTTTGCAAGGGCCTGACTTAATGCAGGTGCTTGCGGGGCAGCTCACTGCCACCTCTACACATCTGTAGCGGTGGCAATGGGCAGCTGCGTACTGCTCCCCCCCCCCCCTTCATTTGAGTACCCATGAGCGTAATCTAAAATGGAGAAGAATGACCATTTTTACTATTTTATATCTTAACTAGTCGTTGGGGGGGGGGGGGGGGGGGGAGCACCGTAATACACATACACATCATGAATATGCATAATATAAAATATGAAAATAAAACATGTATAAACTATTTATAAAATGCATTACAATTCGAATAAAATCGTGGCTTGATTACGTCATAAACTTTAAATGCTCTATTACTGAATTACATAAAAGAAACATCCTTATAACTCCAAAATTGATAATCCTATTAACTAACGGTTTACTGTGTCGGATTAAGCGCCTCATTTTCAATTAAAATATATCTTGAAATTGAAATTTGAATGAAATACAGGGTCATGAAAAATCGAAAAGTGATGAAAATAGGATTACAAATATCTCGGCAACTCATTATCCGATCGACTTCATTCTTTATGCAAAATTTATGATTTTTTTTTTTCTTTTATATTCACTTCTTAAAATAAACAATTTCGACATTTTTTATATACCTTTTATCAGAACAAATATTTCGAGAGTCCGAAAAAAATAGTTCCGGATAATCGAGGTTACTGAAATTCAATAAGCTTCTTCCCATTATTACATACTAAGTACATACCAAATTTCAAGTCTCTATCTCAATTTGTTCGGGAGAAAGAGTGTTTGCAGATACACACACAGACGGACGGCAATTTTTTTTTTATATAAAAATATGTTTTTCGGAATCTCCAGTGTCTAAAACATAAAAATCCGCCAAAAAAAATTTTTTTTTTCGATTTTCAAAACGATTACAAGACTTACCCTGTACTACGTATGATGGGTAAGTAAAAATGTTAAATTTTGAATATCTTAATTAAAACAGTTTATATTGTAATAACTTTGTAATTTTCGGTGGACGTTTTATCGGTGGGCTTTCTTCAAGGTGCCCTTTTTTCCAGATGCGCTTTTTTCGGGTGCGCTTTTCTCCTTGCGTTTTTTTTTTCGCCTACCTACAAAAACACAATTTTCGAAGGTGGCAATAGATACATGGTTTTTGTTTCATTCCATTTTGTTTTAAGATCATAATGAGGAAAATTAGTTGTTTTATAGGTTTTTAAACTTATCGAGCAACAAATTGGAATCACAAGTTGCGCTCATGATTACAAAAAAATGCCTGCGTATAAAAAAAAAAGTTTGCGTATCTAATCATACTTGAGATAATTGTGCTTATACTGAACCTAAAAAAAGTCTTTTTATTTAGAATTTTTATGTTTTATAAACAAAAATGTATCTTGCTTATATAAAATTTTCAAAACTGTAGTAATATAACACCAAGGAAAAAAGTACTATTTCAACAAAAAAATATACCGTATAATACTCGTGTATAAGTCGACTCGTGCATAAGCAACACATCCTACAAGAACTCTTGTAGGATGTGTTGGCATAAGTCGATCTCCACCCCCCCCCCCCCCAAAGCTTACGGAAAATTTTGAAAAAAAAATTGAATTTCCGTGTATAAGTCGAACCACATTTCTGGTAGTATGTTGAAAAAGGATTTGAAATCGAGGATAAAAAAAAAATAATAATAATAAATTTTCATTAAATTTGTAAACTTTTTTTTTAAAAACATTCCTAATCAGACATTTTTTTTTTAATTCAACGTTTTAAAACTGTTTAATTATGTAAAACTGAAGAAGCTTAAATTATTTTGAAACCTATTCACATAATTTTAATGATACTTAAAAAGAAAAAAATTCTTTGAAAAATCTATTCAAGCCTTATTTACAAGGGTAAACAACTTCTTAAACTGCTATAATATAGTACTTCTTTGTATTGTAGGACTTTTAGGAGAGAAATCTAGAAGCATTCTCAAGTTGAACTCTCTTAAAAAGGGGATTAAAATGTTGAAAGGAGTGCCTTGTATGGAAGGGAATTATATCTCAAGAGAAAATGGGTGCAGAACAATTACAGGGACAGTATTGTTGAGCTTTTTTCGTCAATCACAGGGAAATTACCATTGTCCGCTTTTATCTCTGTCTCTCTCTCCAACCGAGAACCGGTGACTCCGGCATTAATTAACTAAATTTTTTTTATTAACTCGTATATAAGTCGACCCCTCATTTTCAACTCCCAAATTTTGTCTAAAATGCTTCGACTTATACACGAATATATATGGTATGTGAATTTAGGTTTAGTTTATTAATTAACTACCTTGTGTCCAATGCCCCAAAATCACATTTTGAGAAAAATGACTTTCAAGTTCTGTCTTTGAAAATATTCCCTATTTAACAACTATATTAAGAGTGTCATTCATTTTGTTTTAAAGCTTTCAGAAATGATTACTCTTTAATATATATATATTTCAAAGACTGAATTTTTTGGATGTTTAAAAGTCCTATGACCTCTTAAACGGGTGCCAAATGATTAAAACTGTTTGTAAAATTTAGCCAAATGTGACCAAAATTCTTACATTTTCAAAGATTTAGGGAGGGAGTGCGGCCCCTCCTTCCTCTCCCTGCTTCCCTTCTCTCCTCGGCTCCAACACACACACACACACAAAAAAAAATGAATTACATTATCAGAAAACTAATGATTAAATATTTTTTATAACAGATTAGTTTATTATAACAACTTAGTTAACAACCATTGTTTTCAAAAGAAATTCGTTATTCACGTTTTTCTCATAACGAGGCAAGTAAAACCATTAATGATGGCATTTTTCTTTTACACATACACAGGGTTCGGTGATATATATCTTGATATTACATGATGATATATATCCGATATTTATTTTTAAAATATCATAAAGTTTGATATTTTCGATATTTTTCCATATTGGATATTTATTTTCAAAATATTGCGTATAATATTTTTGATATTTTCAGTCAAAACAAGTGCCAAGAAATTTTTTAAACTGTTATTGGCTATGTCGTTCTGTAAAGAATTTTTGTTCTTAAAAGGGCTTTTTTAGCCCCCCTCCCCCCCAACCAAAATTTGGTCTTTAAGTTTTTTTTTTGGTCCAAAAGAAAAACAAACAAACTTTTCTAAGCTTTGTTTGAAGCTATTATATATGGAAGCTACTATATATTGCTAAATATATTAGCTATATATATTATATATTTAAAGCTATTATATATGCACAATATTTACTTAGAAGAGCCACTGAAAGATAAACTATCTAATTTAGATATACTTGCAGTTTCATTAGAAACAATTTTTTTCTCGTTTTGGTTTTGTTCAGTTAAGCAGACCAAGCTTACTATATTTAAGTTCAAATTTTCGAATAAGAAATTATTTTGTTGTATAAAACATAAAAATTTCTTAAAACTTGATTACTAAATCTTAATAGTTTGTTTTTGGTGAGTGTAAAAAGCAAATTGTGTCTGTTTTCAATTAGTTAATGTTAAATTTTGTTAAGTAAGTAAAAAAAAAAAAAAAAAAAAAAAAAAAATAGAAAAAGACGTGTTAGAATATTGTTTTATTAAGTTTCCATGCTAAATGACATATGATTTAATGTCTAATTTATATTAACTCTGAAAATATTTATAATCATCAATAAGTTGACTATTTGCAAAATATCGGATATATATATGAAAAATATCGGATATATATAAAAAATATCGGATATTTTTGATATTTCGAAAATATCATAATATTTACGAACCCTGCCATACGTAGCATAAGCAAAGGGATAATTTGCAAACAAATACTCCCGTCAATTTAACCAATTTACCATTTTTTGTACTAGTTTTCCTACTAGTATTTTACTTAAACTTTTGACCATTTTTCTTGTGATACCCTGTATACTGATGTGTATAGTACCAGATTCGACATTTACGTAATATATACAGTAGAATAATATGGATAGATCGAAGGGGGCACCCCAGAATGATGCTCACCATAGGGCCCAAAGATAGCCTAAGTCGAGCCGTAGTACACTAGTAGGTCCTAGGGAACAGCAAAGAATATTATTTTAAGACATATTATCTACAATCTTCGAAGAAACACGTGGGCAGAACGAGCGCCGACAGAACATAAAGGTGAGTTTATATCTCGATTTCAACAATCCTCGACAAAAACTCGTAATTTTTTCCGCTGGCCTTTCTTTTCCAAAGGTTTTGTTGTCATCAACAAAAGAAAGGGGAGTCACAACAGAAAAAAGAGGGTGGTAAGGACCTGTCAGGGACTCCCCTGGTGAATCCTGACCACTTGACAAGTTTCTGAAGACTGATTACAACGAAAGAGCGCCTGGGCAAGCAAAAGTACCGCTTAACAAAAACGTAGTCTATTTTAACCTTAATAGGGAAGTTGCAATCAGCTGATCAACCATTGTACTTTACTTGGAGGTCAGGGTACTTCCACCAATCAGAACTGCTTATTCGTAGTGTGTGACCTCCAACCTGACGTCAATTGCAACTGCCCTATACTAAGGCTCCTATAAAGGGAGCTGACGCATATCCATTATGTTGCCCAAACTAACCGCCATATTGTGACCTAGCTCAGCATTAGGAAACCGCCTGAGCAGGTGTTTGCCGTACCTGTTACCGTTACTCGCGGTCCACTAGTACGGTAAGCAAACCGGTTTTAGCTTGGTTTTTGGTCCGCTGGGTCATTAAATGGCGGTATGATTCAGCCTGTATTATAGGAGCTCTACCCTATACCCTGTTCGCTTCGGATATTTAAGGTATCTTAGATCGCTATTTTTGAGGTGGTACCCCCCCGGAATTCAATACCTGTTCACACCGCAAAACTCATCTAATATAACTCACTGAACGTCGCCGTGTCTGAGATCTGAACAAACCTAGAATGTGCGCATGCGCATAAGTGAAAGCCAGGCTCAACAGCCAATCAGTTACAGCTAGCCTCCAGAGCCAATAAAAGTGAGTGGTAGTGACTGTATCTAGCAATAGATAGTTCGAACTCACTGAGTGAATTTGTGGAACTCCCTCAGTGAGTTCGGCGGTCTTAAATTTTAAATATCCGATCTGAACTGGGTATAAGGTGGTTCTGGGTATAAGGTAGCAAAGGCATAATATTGGTAGGTACCAATGTACCAATGCGATGGGTGTTGAATTGCCTACACCAGTCGTAATTCTGGCGTTTATGTTCCTTCTAATTTGATGGTGTCGGATGATCTTGATGAGTTCAACAGGTTAGTGGCATTTGCAGCGAAAATTCCTGAGCACTTGAATTGGTATACATGAAACAGAAAATACTGTGGGTAGAGGCGAACAAAGCTAATAGAGCCATATAACTCATTTTTAAATGCAGAAGCACGGCAGTTGCATAGGCCTGACTATGGAAGCTATTTGGAATAGATCAGTTGCAACTGACGTCATATCCTAGCAACCACCTTAGCAACTAGCTTTGTTTTTTGTTTGTCCGCCAAAGATGATGGATTGTGATTGGTTGGTTCGTAATACAGGCTACAAATCGACGATTATGATTGGTTGAATAACGCTTGGTGGGCAGGTGATCACGTGGTTGAAACTGATCTATTGAAATGAGTCTTCAATTTTTGATAAACAAATTACTTATCGAGTTAAAAGCGATTCGTTTCACGTGACGACACGTTTTTCTCCTTTCTCGCGCTGCCGCGTCGGGAATTCGATTCAAAACGCCAAATTTGACTGTATTTTCTGAAAGATCTTCTGACTTTACGAAAAAAGGGAAAACGTGTTTCGATTACATAGTTTCTGAATAAGAAAGCTTGTCACTTTCATGCATTTGCGAAAGTAGCTACTATCTGAGGAATTTCTGAAATATTTTTTCTTCAGAAAAGCATGAAATTAGGCGGTGTTCTAATTCAGAAAATATGTAATCGAATGGTATTTTCCATTTTTTGGTAAGGGCAGAAGATATTTTAGAAAATACTGTCAAACTTGACATTTTGGATCGAATTTTCGAACGCGAGAAAGGAGAAAAACCTGTCGTCACGTGACAACAATCGCCTATAACTCGATAAGTAATTCATTTATGAAAAGAGAAATAACACCATCGGATTCCAAATTGCTTCAGCAGTCGGGCCTGCGAGTGTAGTGCTTTTGCATTTAAAAATGAGTCTGTAAATATGTCAGAAAATTTCTCGTTGTTGAGCAGAGATTTTTTTTTTTTTTTTTTTTTTTGGGCTTAAGGTTGTTCTCAAATCCAGCTACTTTCCGACAGGATTTTTTAATTCATTTTTGTTCGGAAAAGAATGAAATTGGCAGGTGTTGTAATTCAGAAACGTGTGAAATCGTATAGCCTTTTCCATTTTTGTATAAAGGCAGAAGATCTTTCAGAAAATACTGTCAAAGTCGAACCGACTTTGAGCAACAGCGCGAGAAAAGAGAAAAACCGGTCGTCACGTGACATGAATCACTCATAACTTAAGAAGTAATTTATTTATCAAAAAGTAGAAAACTCGTTTCGATTCCAAATCGCTTCAATAGTAAGGCCTGCCAATTTTGTGCATTTATTACATTTAAAAACGAGTTAGAAAATGCGTCAGAAAGTTTCACGTTGTTGAGCAGAGAATTCGAAAAATACTTTAAGGTTGTTCGCAAATCCAAATGAGCTACTTTCTGACACATTTCTGAATTCATTTTTGCACGAAAAGCATGAAATTGGCAAGTGTTCTTATTCAGAATGTATATAATCGAACGGTATTTTCCACTTTTTAGGTAAGGGCAGAATATTTTTCCAAAAATCCTGTCAAATTTGGGGTTTTGAACCAAATTTTTGGGCGCAACAGCACGGCAAAGAGAAAAACCTATCATTCTGAGACAACAATCGGTTATAACTCTATAATTCATTTATCAAAAAATGGATAACGCCATTCGGTTGCTAATTGCTTCAAAAGTGAGACCTGAAAGTTCTGTGTTTTTGCGTTTAAAACTTTGTTGAGTAGGGAAAAATATACCAAGTAAAGAGCAATTTTTTGGGCGGTCGGGTTTTTCAAAATTGAGAATGTAAATTGGTGAAAATTGGTTTATCTTCTGTCATGTGTTAAATTTATTAATCACATCTCGATTGTGTATTCTTAAATATTCGTACTTTTAAGATTTAATTTATTATTATTTCACTCAAATATGCGTTTACATCAAAGATTAAACTCATACAATATTTATCAAGCAGGGCGGTCGCTCTGCCAAGCCAAGCTTTAAAAAAAAAAACGCCACACAAACAACGCCAAGAACTGGAATAAAGACCGCTAATGCTTATATACAGAAAGCAACTTCGCAATGTTAAATCGACAAAACATGCCAGATTAAAATATCAGATATCAAACAAACCAAGCGTCGTAGAAAAAAAAAAAAACGAAAACTAGAAGAATCTAAAGAAGAATTTCTTCAATTTAAGACCAAACTCATATTCATAAGTGATTTATAAACAGAGATATAGCTTCTTTTTAAAAAACGTCGAGTTACTTAAAATGATCACTTTTTTCTTCGTCAAACTTTTTTTTTTCAAACAAGCTACAGGCCTTAATATTGGGCAGAATAAAAAAAGGATTGCATTTTTGGACAAGTAATTAAGTAATCTATGTGCTTTTATAAAATTCAGTGTAAAAAAGAATTATTTTCTATTCTTAATTAGCAAAAAACTGTTAATTAACTTGGCGATTAAAAAATTATGCCAAAACAGAGATAAAACCCGCCAGCGACCATGTACCATCTGTATAAGGAAAGGGCATGTTTACAAACAAACAGTTCCGTCAACCAATCTACCACTGCATTTTTGTCGCAGCTATCATTACAGGAATCGTCATAGCGACGTAGGCCAATTATATTGTTATGAATTTTGTATATATCTGTAAATATTCCATTTGTTTAAATTTATTTTATTTTATTATTGTGAAAATTGCAGTATTATTAATGTATTTCCTATTGAGCATCATGTAACTCAATGCTAAAGGCCTCAGGTGGTTTGCAAGGAAAACAACCTTACAGCATCGGTTTTTATAATGAGTTCTATTGGAAAATCGCCAAGGAATGGGTTTATCGCCAAGTTGGCGATGGTTATTTGCGACTTATTTTTGTCGCCAAATTTGGCGATATATCGCCAAATGTCGCCAAGTTGGCGATGGATTTGACGACTTTTTGTGCAAACCCCCCCCCCCCCTTATACCTTTACATTGGGATCCTTTCTCGTTTGGGGTACTCTATCGAGAGTTAAAGCACCTTCTGGTAATTTCTAGCATCCGAAAGCTCTGGAATAATCTGGAAAGATCTTTAAAGCCTATATAAGGGACCTCCACCAGTTCAGTTCAGTTAGTTGTCTGTCAACTGCGATTGAATTCATACGAGAGGCTTTGCATTGAGAACTGTGTTTCTCGGATCGATTTTGTCGTTGATACGTCGTATTGAGCGCATTGTTTCTGTGTGAAATTTTGCTGTGCTTTTATTGGATTTGAAGATTACTGAATATCTTGTAATTTTCAAAAGATATTGGTGTTCGTATTGCACTGTTTATAGTGAATAAAGCCTTTTGATTATTCTTATATATTGGCATCAGTAGTGTATATTAGCCGGTTCTGCGCCACCTGAGTCGAGCAGCGGCGCAGCGGCGGGCGGCTGTGGAGCTGTGCAGGTGGAGCAGCGGCGGAGTAGCGGCGCAGCGGTGGAGTAGCGGCGGAGCAGGTGAAGGTGGCGATAAGAGCATGAGCACTGATAAGAACGGAGGGTTCGATGGGAGGGGGGTGCGATAAGGATTTCTACTATAAGATAAGGGGATTATTTTAATGAATTTTAATTGGGGGACTTGAAAATTTTCGATTTTTTTTTTCGGTTTGTAGCAAAAATATGAATTAAAAATGGTCATTAATTAATTTTAATTGGGGTACTTGAAAATTTTCGATTTTTTTTCGGTTTGTAGCAAAAATATGAATTAAAAATGGTCATTAATTAATTGTAATTGAGGAACTTAGAAATTTTTCGACGCACTTTTTTTTTTTTTTTTTTTCGCGGAGAATTGGTGGACGAGGTGAATGTCAACGGATTTATTATAGCGAATTAGAAATTGAATTAATTTTAATTTTAATTAATTTTAATGGGCGTACTTTAACATTTTTGCAATTTTTTTTTCAACTAGAGTAGGTTATTTGATATACATGTTAGAGTATATTTGAGGTGAATTTTAAAAGTCTATAAGGGTTTAATTAAAAATAGTGATTAATTTTAATGGGAGAACTTAAGAAATTTTGGCGAGGATTTTTTTTCTTAACGCGAGTACGCAGTTTGAAGGGTGGATGTGAATGAAAAATATGAATTAAAAAGGGTCATTCATTCATTTTAATGGGCGGACTTTAACATTTTTGGGGCAAACGGTTGTGTTTTGATGAATTTGATACAGGTTAGGGTACAAAATACAGGGTTCCGTATGAATTATACTGCACTCAATTGAATAGCTCCCCCCCTCCCCCTCCCCCTCCCTTTTTTTTTTCTACCCAGAGGAGCCTTTCGATAGACTAACAATACACACTTCCAAAAGTATAGAGTACTATAAAAAGAAGAATTCAACGTAAATGTAAATAAACAAGAATGAAAAATCAGGCGTAGCGTCATAATTCATGAATCACTTTCCAACATCATTGAAATGGTATGTGAACAAAGTGTAATTTTACCATCGAGTGCATAGCGAACCGATCCCCTTTTTAATAAAAAGACGGCCTTCACAAAAATCCAATTATGCATAAGAACCCTTCCTAAAATCAGATAATTTACACCTTACCTTTTTTTTTTCAATTCAAGTTAGGCTAAAAGTACAGCTTACGCATCGATAGGTTCAAAATACAGGGACCCTTCGAAGTGTGAACTCGCATTAGACTATAGGGCCCTTCATAAAATAAATGAGATACATGCCCTATTCGAAAAAAAAAAAGCCCTTCACAAAAACTGTAGGGGTTCCCTTTTGGAATAAAAAGACGCCCTTCACAAAAATCCAATTATGCATAAGGACCCTTCATAAAATCAGATAATTTACACTTTACCCTGTTTTTTTAAATTCAAGTTAGGGTAAAAGTATAACTTACACATCGATAGGTTCAAAATATTGAAATCCTTCAAAAGAAACTAGAAAAAGTTAAAGATTTAAGCCCTGCTCATAAAATAATGCGACTACCCAGCGTCCTTCACAAATAATAAAACCTTATTCGAATCCCTTCGCCCTTCACAAAATAAATCCAATAGATTCACGTTATTTTACAGCGACATAAATATTAGGGATATTGACCTTTCATAAAAATGCATGGTCCGCTGTTTGAATGAAAAGGGCCCCTTCACGTACCCTGTAAAAATACTATGATTGTCCAGTTATTTTAAGAAATAGAGTGCTATTCTCAAATGAGTACGTATTCATACAATATAAAAATAAGTTTTACACGAATGTATTTTTAGTTTAAAGTTCAAAATATATTTTAGAAATGAAATTAAGAAAAACAGACGGCTATCCAGTATCCCCTCGACATACATATCGCTGAATCACAATGAGTCATATTAGCAGATAAGCGAACATCTTGCTTTGTCACGATGAATCACTCGCGATAAGAAATGCGGCTATTGGGCTTTTTCTCAAATTTAAACAGTTCTGACGCATTTTTTGTAGGTAAATGAGCTATTTAAACCCGTCAATGTATGCGAATTATTTCGTGTAGTCCTATATAGGTTCTACTCTTCATATATACATATGGTGATATATATATATATTTATACTAAAATCTATTAAGTTTTAAAAAGCTTCATTGAAAAAATAAGAAATAGTCATACCCTTAAGAATTCTGAGGATAAGAGACGGGTTTTTAATGAATTTGATACACGTTATGGTAGAAAAATACAGGGTCCCCTATCAGATATATGAATTAAACTTTAAATATTTTAAAATTATATTCGTTTATGCTTTTTGTATTGCAAAGTATAGAAAATTATAACTAATCTTTGTTTTTATAAAATATATATTGTACTATTTAGTTAGGGCATTATTTCGAAAATTTTGTTTTTAATATTGAAAAAATATATATAAAAATGTATCTTACCTATAAAATTCAACCATAATGTACTAGACTTCAGTCAAATTTGATCGTCTGCTATACTTGTCTTAAAAGAACTAAACGGTATAACATGTTCGCTTATCTCTTAAAACCACGGGATATTGTGACGTCATGGATAGGGCATAGGGTAGAATACAGAATGAATAGGTAATATAAGACAGAAAAATAAAATAATCATAAATCATAAATTTTTGCATACTGCATGCAAACACTTGTAGTATGTGAAATGATTGGTAGCTTACTTAAATATTTAAACCATAAAGTACTGGACTTCATCCAAACTTGACTGCATGCATGTCTTAAAAGAACTAAACGGTATAACATGTTCGCTTATCTATTAAAATTACGGGATATCGTGACGTCATGGATAAAGCATAGGGTAGAATACAGAATGAATAGGTATTA
The DNA here is from genome assembly GCA_963931845.1 of Maratus michaelseni. Classification (NCBI taxonomy): domain Eukaryota; kingdom Metazoa; phylum Arthropoda; class Arachnida; order Araneae; family Salticidae; genus Maratus; species Maratus michaelseni. The sequence continues at coordinate 27,959,388 of OZ007600.1, read as the reverse complement.
TAAAGCAGAATCATAAATGTTGCATATTTTACACTTGTAGTATGTGAAATGATTGCTACTATTGCCTATATGAGAAAATGAATCATCAACGAATCTTATTAGTGTATGTTATATTTAACCAACAGGCTTGAAATGCGTGAATTTTGACTAGAATTATTCACTGAATGTAAAAAAAATTATTTATATTTAGATCTAATATTTATATCATTTAACATTTTAAATCCCTATTAAAAGTATATACATTAGTATGCTTGTGAAAGGTCTATTTTTAAGACGAAACATTGTGTGAAATGTCCTGTTTTAGGGTTAAAAGTTTCGTGAAGGGGTCTGTTTGAAGGACCCTGTTTTGAAATGACTTAAGAACGGACAATTTATTCCTAAACATATTCACAACTACAACTTTGTATACATTATGAAAATACATGATAATATTTATACATTATGCCATAGTTTTTGAAATATTTTTCCAAAGTTAGATTCATACAATAAAGCGAGATTGATACCGTTAATGTATGTGAATTCCTTCATGTTATCCTCTATAGCTTCAACTCGATTCGTTATATATGCCTCAATGAAAAATAATAACTAAGAAATAAAATTAAAAATAGTAATTAAAAGGTAGCCTTAAGAATTTTTGGAATAAGAGATTGGTTTTAATTAAATAGGTTAATGAACCTAATTCGATACAAGTCTTACTAAAATGGAAATTACACTAAAAATACAGAGTCCCCTACAATATATGAATTATACTCCACTAAATTTAATAGCACCCTCCCCTATTTTCATAGAAATGGCTTCAATATAATTTAGGCTAACAATATACGCTTCAAAAAATACATAGTGGCCACAAGAAGGACAGGAATTCGATATGTACTACTACTTATGCAAAATATAATTTCTCTTATCGCATAAAATATATTAACAAGTCCTGTAAAAATATAATGACATGAACTATTAATACATGATTTAAATACATATTGGTTATACAAAACATATATATATATATATATATATATATATATATATATATATATATATATATATATAAATTTATCGTTACCTAAGAATTTCAAGCATGATTTACTAGACTTAACCCAAATTCAACTAGATTTTTCACGTGGTTCGATGACATCACTGATCGCGATAATATTTTAGATAAGATTTACTGATAAGACCACATATCAAGTCATTTCTTCTAAAGCAAGTATAGGAGTTGGTTCTGAGGTCTAGGTATGTAGTAGGTTAGTAGTAATATATTTTTAAAGTACTTTTTATTATGTGTTAAAAGAAATGGTTATTTTTTTTTTTTACGTAGGGCAGTAAAAATTCAAACATAAAATATTAAATTTAATCCTTAGTAATATAAAGACTTACACCTACAGAAACGCAAACATCCTTTTAGTTATATTCATGCAGACTTTAAGATATATCGCATATGTTCTTTATTTTACCATGGCATATAGGGATTTTTTTTTAATGTATGTCACGTGACTATCTAAAGCGAGATTGATACTTAAAACCATTAATATATATGAATTCTTTCGTATAGCCCTGTATAGATGCTACTCACCATATATACATCTATCTATATATATATATATATACTAAATCTGGTAAGTTTTAAAATGCATCATTGAATTTCAATGAAAAATAACAACTAACAAATATTAATTAAGAGATATGCTAATGTTCGGACTAATAAAATTTTTGGGTGAACAGATCAGTTTTTATTAAATATGATAATGAATCTAATTCGATACAAGTCTTGTTAAAATAGAGATTATAGTGAAAATAGAGGATCCCCTATAATACACACTAATTATACTGCTTTAATGCACTACCCCACTTATATTATCACAAAAATACCTTCGATAAAATTTAGACTATCAATACATACAAAATATATACAAAGTGCCCAGAAAAAGGGTAGGAATGACTGAAGAATTTTAACATAAATTAAAAAATAGAATCTACAGTAAGTAACTATAAATAAATATGAAGGAAAAATCATGCGTCATGGTATACTTTATGAAACACTTTCCAAATGGGACTATCGTTATTACTTTAAAAAACTATTGAAATATGTGAATTAGATTAAATAATCCATACTGGAAATGTATTTTTAAAAAATTACAGACTTCGTTTCTTTCTTTTTTTTTTTCACTTTGATATAATTATAAGGCTTCTTTTACAATAAAGACCTGATTCTTGTGGAGAGATTGAAAACTAGTATTTTATTGAATCGGCCTATATATGTTGGGTTTGCTATACTAGAGGTCTCTAAACTTTGCATGTAAGATTTCCATTATAACTTTATAAAGAATACTTAACTTACCATATTCAAACACACAATATTTATAAGGATATAGAACAATATCGTGATTTCTTTAACTTCTCTAAGTATTCAAAACCACATCGTCTATACCACACAAGTTTCGAACCCACAAACATATAATCATACTTGTCATTTTATACCCAGGACGCTAACTATTGGGCTTAGTGAGCCCCTGCTTATTTTATAGTCAACATGTTAACTATTGGGCTTAGTGAGCCCCAGGCTAACTTATACCCACCACGCTAACTTTTGGGCTTAGTGAACCCCCGCTTATTTTATAGCCACCATACTAACCACAGGGCTAAGTGAGCCCCCGCTTATTTTATACCCACCACGCTAAGTATTAGGCTGAGTGAGGCCCAGGCTATTTTATACCCACCACGCTAACTACTGGGCTGAGTGAGCCCCAGGCTATTTTCTACCCACCACGTTTACTGGGCTTAGTGTGCCCCCGCTTATTTTATAGCTACCACGATAACCACAGGGCTAAGTGAGCCCGCGCTTATTATATAGTCAACACGCTAACTATTGGGATGATTAAGCCCCACGTATTTTATACCCATCACGCTAACTACTGGGCTGAGTGAGCCCCAGGTTATTTAGTCGCATGAATATGATTTCCAAGGTATATGTCCTAACTTGATTTAGACCATTGCCTATGATAAGATAAATTGGTAAACTATGTACATTTCCCTTGAAAACTCACTTGTATTTTCTTAAATATCTGCAGAAATCAGCATAGTTTATTAAAATTATATACATTCCCATTAGTTTATGAATCTACTAACTTATAATATCTATATGGTAACTTGGATTATTAGTATTCCCACTTAAAAATTTCTTTTGTAGATTTAATATGATAAACACTAACATGAGACTGACTAAACTTTTACCATTTTCATTTCAACTTAGTTTTAGGAAATTTATCTACATAGCTTTAAATTTTACTGTTTAGTAAGTCTATTATTTCAAAGTATTATTTTTTAGTTCTAATATTCAAAACATATTAATATCGTTTTACATAGTAGGTATCAAATTAATTTAAAGTCATATTAAAAAAATATATACTAAATAACCTGGGGCTCACTCAGCCCAGTAGTTAGCGTGATGGGTATAAAATACGTGGGGCTTAATCATCCCAATAGTTAGCGTGTTGACTATATAATAAGCGCGGGCTCACTTAGCCCTGTGGTTATCGTGGTAGCTATAAAATAAGCGGGGGCACACTAAGCCCAGTAAACGTGGTGGGTAGAAAATAGCCTGGGGCTCACTCAGCCCAGTAGTTAGCGTGGTGGGTATAAAATAGCCTGGGCCTCACTCAGCCTAATACTTAGCGTGGTGGGTATAAAATAAGCGGGGGCTCACTTAGCCCTGTGGTTAGTATGGTGGCTATAAAATAAGCGGGGGTTCACTAAGCCCAAAAGTTAGCGTGGTGGGTATAAGTTAGCCTGGGGCTCACTAAGCCCAATAGTTAACATGTTGACTATAAAATAAGCAGGGGCTCACTAAGCCCAATAGTTAGCGTCCTGGGTATAAAATGACAAGTATGATTATATGTTTGTGGGTTCGAAACTTGTGTGGTATAGACGATGTGGTTTTGAATACTTAGAGAAGTTAAAGAAATCACGATATTGTTCTATATCCTTATAAATATTGTGTGTTTGAATATGGTAAGTTAAGTATTCTTTATAAAGTTATAATGGAAATCTTACATGCAAAGTTTAGAGACCTCTAGTATAGCAAACCCAACATATATAGGCCGATTCAATAAAATACTAGTTTTCAATCTCTCCACAAGAATCAGGTCTTTATTGTAAAAGAAGCCTTATAATTATATCAAAGTGAAAAAAAAAAAGAAAGAAACGAAGTCTGTAATTTTTAAAAAATACATTTCCAGTATGGATTATTTAATCTAATTCACATATTTCAATAGTTTTTTAAAGTAATAACGATAGTCCCATTTGGAAAGTGTTTCATAAAGTATACCATGACGCATGATTTTTCCTTCATATTTATTTATAGTTACTTACTGTAGATTCTATTTTTTAATTTATGTTAAAATTCTTCAGTCATTCCTACCCTTTTTCTGGGCACTTTGTATATATTTTGTATGTATTGATAGTCTAAATTTTATCGAAGGTATTTTTGTGATAATATAAGTGGGGTAGTGCATTAATGCAGTATAATTAGTGTGTATTATAGGGGATCCTCTATTTTCACTATAATCTCTATTTTAACAAGACTTGTATCGAATTAGATTCATTATCATATTTAATAAAAACTGATCTGTTCACCCAAAAATTTTATTAGTCCGAACATTAGCATATCTCTTAATTAATATTTGTTAGTTGTTATTTTTCATTGAAATTCAATGATGCATTTTAAAACTTACCAGATTTAGTATATATATATATATATAGATAGATGTATATATGGTGAGTAGCATCTATACAGGGCTATACGAAAGAATTCATATATATTAATGGTTTTAAGTATCAATCTCGCTTTAGATAGTCACGTGACATACATTAAAAAAAAATCCCTATATGCCATGGTAAAATAAAGAACATATGCGATATATCTTAAAGTCTGCATGAATATAACTAAAAGGATGTTTGCGTTTCTGTAGGTGTAAGTCTTTATATTACTAAGGATTAAATTTAATATTTTATGTTTGAATTTTTACTGCCCTACGTAAAAAAAAAAAAAAATAACCATTTCTTTTAACACATAATAAAAAGTACTTTAAAAATATATTACTACTAACCTACTACATACCTAGACCTCAGAACCAACTCCTATACTTGCTTTAGAAGAAATGACTTGATATGTGGTCTTATCAGTAAATCTTATCTAAAATATTATCGCGATCAGTGATGTCATCGAACCACGTGAAAAATCTAGTTGAATTTGGGTTAAGTCTAGTAAATCATGCTTGAAATTCTTAGGTAACGATAAATTTATATATATTATATATATATATATATATATATATATATATATATATATATATATGTTTTGTATAACCAATATGTATTTAAATCATGTATTAATAGTTCATGTCATTATATTTTTACAGGACTTGTTAATATATTTTATGCGATAAGAGAAATTATATTTTGCATAAGTAGTAGTACATATCGAATTCCTGTCCTTCTTGTGGCCACTATGTATTTTTTGAAGCGTATATTGTTAGCCTAAATTATATTGAAGCCATTTCTATGAAAATAGGGGAGGGTGCTATTAAATTTAGTGGAGTATAATTCATATATTGTAGGGGACTCTGTATTTTTAGTGTAATTTCCATTTTAGTAAGACTTGTATCGAATTAGGTTCATTAACCTATTTAATTAAAACCAATCTCTTATTCCAAAAATTCTTAAGGCTACCTTTTAATTACTATTTTTAATTTTATTTCTTAGTTATTATTTTTCATTGAGGCATATATAACGAATCGAGTTGAAGCTATAGAGGATAACATGAAGGAATTCACATACATTAACGGTATCAATCTCGCTTTATTGTATGAATCTAACTTTGGAAAAATATTTCAAAAACTATGGCATAATGTATAAATATTATCATGTATTTTCATAATGTATACAAAGTTGTAGTTGTGAATATGTTTAGGAATAAATTGTCCGTTCTTAAGTCATTTCAAAACAGGGTCCTTCAAACAGACCCCTTCACGAAACTTTTAACCCTAAAACAGGACATTTCACACAATGTTTCGTCTTAAAAATAGACCTTTCACAAGCATACTAATGTATATACTTTTAATAGGGATTTAAAATGTTAAATGATATAAATATTAGATCTAAATATAAATAATTTTTTTTACATTCAGTGAATAATTCTAGTCAAAATTCACGCATTTCAAGCCTGTTGGTTAAATATAACATACACTAATAAGATTCGTTGATGATTCATTTTCTCATATAGGCAATAGTAGCAATCATTTCACATACTACAAGTGTAAAGTATGCAACATTTATGATTCTGCTTTATAATACCTATTCATTCTGTATTCTACCCTATGCTTTATCCATGACGTCACGATATCCCGTAATTTTAATAGATAAGCGAACATGTTATACCGTTTAGTTCTTTTAAGACATGCATGCAGTCAAGTTTGGATGAAGTCCAGTACTTTATGGTTTAAATATTTAGGTAAGCTACCAATCATTTCACATACTACAAGTGTTTGCATGCAGTATGCAAAAATTTATGATTTATGATTATTTTATTTTTCTGTCTTATATTACCTATTCATTCTGTATTCTACCCTATGCCCTATCCATGACGTCACAATATCCCGTGGTTTTAAGAGATAAGCGAACATGTTATACCGTTTAGTTCTTTTAAGACAAGTATAGCAGACGATCAAATTTGACTGAAGTCTAGTACATTATGGTTGAATTTTATAGGTAAGATACATTTTTATATATATTTTTTCAATATTAAAAACAAAATTTTCGAAATAATGCCCTAACTAAATAGTACAATATATATTTTATAAAAACAAAGATTAGTTATAATTTTCTATACTTTGCAATACAAAAAGCATAAACGAATATAATTTTAAAATATTTAAAGTTTAATTCATATATCTGATAGGGGACCCTGTATTTTTCTACCATAACGTGTATCAAATTCATTAAAAACCCGTCAATTATCCTCAGAATTCTTAAGGGTATGACTATTTCTTATTTTTTCAATGAAGCTTTTTAAAACTTAATAGATTTTAGTATAAATATATATATATATCACCATATGTATATATGAAGAGTAGAACCTATATAGGACTACACGAAATAATTCGCATACATTGACGGGTTTAAATAGCTCATTTACTTACAAAAAATGCGTCAGAACTGTTTAAATTTGAGAAAGAGCCAATAGCCGCATTTCTTATCGCGAGTGATTCATCGTGACAAAGCAAGATGTTCGCTTATCTGCTAATATGACTCATTGTGATTCAGCGATATGTATGTCGAGGGGATACTGGATAGCCGTCTGTTTTTCTTAATTTCATTTCTAAAATATATCTTGAACTTTAAACTAAAAATACATTCGTGTAAAACTTATTTTTATATTGTATGAATACGTACTCATTTGAGAATAGCACTCTATTTCTTAAAATAACTGGACAATCATAGTATTTTTACAGGGTACGTGAAGGGGCCCTTTTCATTCAAACAGCGGACCATGCATTTTTATGAAAGGTCAATATCCCTAATATTTATGTCGCTGTAAAATAACGTGAATCTATTGGATTTATTTTGTGAAGGGCGAAGGGATTCGAATAAGGTTTTATTATTTGTGAAGGACGCTGGGTAGTCGCATTATTTTATGAGCAGGGCTTAAATCTTTAACTTTTTCTAGTTTCTTTTGAAGGATTTCAATATTTTGAACCTATCGATGTGTAAGTTATACTTTTACCCTAACTTGAATTTAAAAAAACAGGGTAAAGTGTAAATTATCTGATTTTATGAAGGGTCCTTATGCATAATTGGATTTTTGTGAAGGGCGTCTTTTTATTCCAAAAGGGAACCCCTACAGTTTTTGTGAAGGGCTTTTTTTTTTTTTCGAATAGGGCATGTATCTCATTTATTTTATGAAGGGCCCTATAGTCTAATGCGAGTTCACACTTCGAAGGGTCCCTGTATTTTGAACCTATCGATGCGTAAGCTGTACTTTTAGCCTAACTTGAATTGAAAAAAAAAAGGTAAGGTGTAAATTATCTGATTTTAGGAAGGGTTCTTATGCATAATTGGATTTTTGTGAAGGCCGTCTTTTTATTAAAAAGGGGATCGGTTCGCTATGCACTCGATGGTAAAATTACACTCGATGGTAAAATTACACTTTGTTCACATACCATTTCAATGATGTTGGAAAGTGATTCATGAATTATGACGCTACGCCTGATTTTTCATTCTTGTTTATTTACATATACGTTGAATTCTTCTTTTTATAGTACTCTATACTTTTGGAAGTGTGTATTGTTAGTCTATCGAAGGGCTCCTCTGGGTAGAAAAAAAAGGGAGGGGGAGGGGAGGGGGGGAGCTATTCAATTGAGTGCAGTATAATTCATACGGAACCCTGTATTTTGTACCCTAACCTGTATCAAATTCATCAAAACACAACCGTTTGCCCCAAAAATGTTAAAGTCCGCCCATTAAAATGAATGAATGACCCTTTTTAATTCATATTTTTCATTCACATCCACCCTTCAAACTGCGTACTCGCGTTAAGAAAAAAAATCCTCGCCAAAATTTCTTAAGTTCTCCCATTAAAATTAATCACTATTTTTAATTAAACCCTTATAGACTTTTAAAATTCACCTCAAATATACTCTAACATGTATATCAAATAACCTACTCTAGTTGAAAAAAAAATTGCAAAAATGTTAAAGTACGCCCATTAAAATTAATTAAAATTAAAATTAATTCAATTTCTAATTCGCTATAATAAATCCGTTGACATTCACCTCGTCCACCAATTCTCCGCGAAAAAAAAAAAAAAAATGCGTCGAAAAATTTCTAAGTTCCTCAATTACAATTAATTAATGACCATTTTTAATTCATATTTTTGCTACAAACCGAAAAAAAATCGAAAATTTTCAAGTCCCCCAATTAAAATTAATTAATGACCATTTTTAATTCATATTTTTGCTACAAACCGAAAAAAAAATCGAAAATTTTTAAGTCCCCCAATTAAAATTCATTAAAATAATCCCCTTATCTTATAGTAGAAATCCTTATCACACCCCCCTCCCATCGAACCCTCCGTTCTTATCAGTGCTCATGCTCTTATCGCCACCTTCACCTGCTCCGCCGCTACTCCACCGCTGCGCCGCTACTCCGCCGCTGCTCCACCTGCACAGCTCCACAGCCGCCCGCCGCTGCGCCGCTGCTCGACTCAGGTGGCGCAGAACCGGCTAATATACACTACTGGCATCAGTCCTTTTGAACCCGAGCTCACAACATTTGGTGTCAGAAGTGGGATTGAATGCCGATTACCAGAGCAATGGAGGCACAACTGACTAAATTATTTGAGAAATTAGGAGAGATGGATGAGAAAATGACTGCGAATCAGGCTGAAATGAAGAAGGAAATGTCAGCGATGGATGAGAAAATGACTGCGAATCAGGCTGAAATGAAGAAGGAAATGTCAGCGATGGATGAGAAAATGACTCCAAACCAGGCTGAAATGAAGGAGATGTCGGAAGAAATGAAGAAGGATATGTCAACCAACCTTGGTGAGTTGAAAGAATTAATAGATAATAAAATAACATCTTTAAATGAAAGAATCGACAGCGTGGAAAACAAATTTGAAGGAAGATTTCAGGAAATAGAAGAAAATGTTCAAATGACAGCCAAAACCGTAGAAGTTCAAAAGATCTCCAAAACCGTAGAAGAAAGGATAGAGAGTGTAGAAAAGGAGTTGGAAAATGTGAAGAAACAAAAGATAACTGCCGAAAACTATCCTGAAGATGTGAAGTATCAAGCTATGCTTCCTAGGGCTTCTATTAAACTCTCGACCTATGACGGAAAATCCTCATGGCCAGTTTTTAAGACACAATTTGGGATCGTAGCGGACGCCAATGGATGGGATTCCCAGACAAAGGCTTGCCAGTTAGCTGCTTCTCTACGAGCTGATGCTGCCGACGTCCTACAGACTTTGCCTGCAAATGAACCGCTGGATTTTGAAACGCTCGTCAGTGCCTTAGAATTACGCTTTGGCGAGAAATGCATGAAGGAATATAGCAAACTCCAGCTCAAATCTCGACAGCAGAAATCCACTGAATCCCTGCAAGAGCTTGCTACGGATGTCGAGAGACTTTCACATCTTGCTTATCCTGACTGTCCGACTGAAATTAGAGAAAGCTTGGCTCTGCAGCATTTCATCGATGGTGTGCGTGACTTTGAGATCCAGAAACAACTCCGGATTGCAGATCTCAGTGACTTAAAAGGGGCTTTAGTTTATGCCCTGAAATTCGAGGCAGCCCAGCAAGCTACAAGGAAAGATGGGCACTTTGTGCGAGTAGCCAACATGCCTGAGACGTCGGATAGAGCTGTGGAGTGTTTACAGCAGCAGATGAATGACAAAATGAGAAAGATGAACTCCTTAATGGCCAACAAACCTTACAGGAAGATCAAGTGCTGGAAATGCGGTGGAGAAGGCCATATCCAAATCGACTGCCCAAGACGACCCAACACCGAAGGTAATAGCTCACCCGCTAACGCAGGAGCAGGAAAATTGATTAATGGCCATCTTGCGGGGCGGAGGTTTCCAGATCTTAAGAAGCCTCATTTTCAAGTATGTGAAATTTCTGCAAGAAGTTGCGGCGAGAACGGAGTTTTTCTAGTCGGAAGTGTAAATGATTTGCCTTGTAATATGATCATCGATACAGGAGCCAATGTGACCATCATTCGGAAAGATCTAGCTCAGCGGCTGAAAGAAAAACTCTCCTGGACCCCGCCACGTGTTATCCTTCAAACTGTGACCGGAGATACGATCGACATACATGGAAGAATGACACTGAAAATAAAGTTTGGGAACGCCGCTTACCATCATACAGTCTATGTAGCCGATATTTCAGACCCTTTCATACTCGGACTGGACTTTTTAAAAGAGCATGGATTTACACTGGACTTTAAGAATAATGAGTTACGCTCTGCTCAAGAAGATGTCACTATTTTCAAACTTGGAAATGAGTCCGGGTCTATTCAACGGATTACAGCCAAGGCAGATGTTATCATCCCTCCTCGAACCGAAATGATGATACCTGGATTAACTGGAAACGAAAGAATTTTCCAGTATGGCTTGACTGGATATCCTGAGAAGAGACCAAAAGGAGTGCTAATAGCATCAGCGCTGGTAGATCTGTCGAGAGATGTCATACCTGTGAGAATTGCGAACGTAAGTGAAAAATCTAGAATTATCCAGAAGGGTGAAGTGCTTGCAACCTATGCTCCAGTCACCTGTGTTTGCAAAGACCCGAGCTTGACGTTGTCGGAGCCGCCTACAAGTTTAACACCTGAAATTGGACGAAATGAGAATTTATCTCCTGAGCAGAGACATGCCGCAGAAAGACTGTTCCAGGAATTTAAGGATGTGTTTTCACAAAACGAGAATGATATAGGTCGCACTTCTCTGACACGTCATAGAATTGACACTGCCGACCATCCACCGATTAAACAGCATCCAAGACGCTTGCCGTTCGCAAAACAAGAAGAGGTTGCTAAGCTCTTACAAGAGATGCCGGATAGTGACATCATCGAACCGTCATCAAGTCCGTGGGCCTCTCCCATCGTGTTGGTCCGAAAGAAAGATGGCTCCACAAGATTTTGTGTGGATTATCGTAAACTTAACGATATCACGAAGAAGGACAGCTATCCTCTACCAAGAATAGACGACACGCTAGATACTCTTTCAGGACATAAATAGTTTTCCACACTGGATTTGAAGAGTGGATATTGGCAAGTAGAGATCCATCCTGATGACAAAGAGAAGACCGCATTTACTACTGGACAAGGACTTTGGCAATTTAAAGTTATGCTGTTCGGGCTCTGCAATGCCCCAGCAACGTTCGAGCGCCTCATGGAGACAGTGTTAAAAGGCCTGACTTTTGAAGCTTGTCTCATCTACCTAGATGATGTCATCATTGGTGGCCGCACGTTTGAAGAACATCTAGAGAATATTCGAAAAGTGTTAACGAAGCTAAGAGCGGCGAATTTAAAGCTGAACCCTCTGAAATGCAAGTTCTTCCAACGCGAAGTAAATTATTTAGGACACATCATCTCAGCTGAAGGTGTCCGAACAGATCCTGAAAAAGTGTCTGCAGTAAAGAACTGGAAGCGTCCGGAAAATGTCCATCAGTTGAGAAGCTTTCTGGGACTATGCACTTATTACAGAACGTTTGTACAGGGGTTCTCCAACATCGCAAGACCCTTGCATAGGCTCACTGAAAGCAAGCAGAAGTTTCTATGGACACAAGAATGCGAGAATTCCTTCCAGCGACTGAAAGAAGCTCTCAGATCCTCTCCAGTCCTTACCTATCCACACCCCGACAAACAATTCATTGTGGACACGGATGCCAGCCATGAAAGTGTCGGCGCTGTACTTTCCCAAGAAATAGATGGCCAAGAACGAGTCGTAGCATACTGGAGCAAATGTTTATCGAAACCAGAGAGGAATTATTGCGTCACTCGCAAGGAGTTATTAGCTATAGTGAAAGCCATAGAACACTTCCATCACTATCTCTATGGCAGGAAATTTCTCCTTCGTACTGACCACGCATCCCTAACATGGCTGATGAATTTTAAGAACCCAGAGGGCCAAGTAGCCAGATGGATACAACGACTCCAGGAATACGACTTTGACATCAGGCATCGCAAAGGCTCATCGCATGGAAACGCCGATGCCCTATCAAGAAGACCGTGTCCCGAGAGCTGTCGCTATTGTTCCAGAGCGGAGAGCAAGTATAATCCCGAATATGGCATACGCCAGACGAAGACTTCACTATTGACGCCACCAGATCCCTGGAGTGATGAGAAGATTCGAGAAGATCAAATGGCAGACTCTGAGATCAAACCAATCTTGGAGTTATTAGAATCTTCTAGCACGAAGCCCAGTTGGAAAGACATCTCGACTTACAGTCCTACGACGAAGCAATATTGGGCTCTTTGGAACTCTCTCCACGTCAGGAATGGTGTCCTGTTCCGAAAATTCGAATCGGAAAATGGGAAGACATCTCGGTGGCAGATGGTACTTCCTCGATCCCGAATACCAGAGGTCCTCAAGGAATTACATGGCAGTCCCACTGGTGGCCATTTTGGAGTCATGAAAACATTACATAGAGTCCGAGAGCGCTTCTTCTGGGGAAAAGCGAGAGCTGACGTCGAACGATGGTGCAAATCTTGCGATGCATGTGCAGCTCGAAACGTAGCCGAGGAAGACTACATCTCTACAATGTAGGAACACCTTTCGAACGCATCGCCCTTGACATCCTAGGCCCTCTGCCAAGAAGTGCTGATGGCAACAAATACCTCCTTGTTGTCATGGACTACTTCACGAAATGGCCTGAAGTTTATGCCATCCCTGATCAAGAAGCTTCTACGGTTGCGGATGCCTTGGTACACCAGTGGATATCAAGGTATGGAGTCCCCCTTCAAATGCATTCTGACCAGGGGAGAAATTTCATCTCTGCTGTGATTGAGGGTCTCTGTCAACTTCTCGGAATGGACAAAACTAGGACGACGCCTTTACATCCACAATCGGATGGCATGGTTGAGAGATTTAATCGTACCATCCTCAACAATCTCTCACTGCTAGTCTCAAGAAACCAACAAGACTGGGACCAAAAACTTCCCTTGTTTCTTCTCGCCTATCGCAGCGCCGTCCATGAAACAACCGGCTATTCCCCGTCTCAGATGCTTTTCGGTCGTGATCTTCGTCTACCTTGTGATCTGATTTTTGGTCGCCCTCCAGATGCGCCTTCATCGCCAGAGGGATACTTGCAGAATCTCCAGGCACGATTTGAAGACGTCCACAACTTGGCTCGAGAGCGGATCAATATACAGACGGAGAAGATGAAGACCAGGTACGACACGAAAGCCACGGGACATCAATTCAAAGAAGGTGACAAGGTTTGGTTTTATAATCCGACTCGACGTAAAGGACTTTCTCCCAAACTGCAATCGCACTGGGACGGTCCTTATACAGTCCTAAACAGACTGAACGATGTCGTAATTCGGATCCGAAAGTCACCAAGTTCGAAGCCTAGAGTCGTTCATTACGACAGGCTGGCTCCATACTATGGCCATAGTACTTAGTTCATTGATTGTAAATAGTGTAATGTAAATAATGTAAATTAGTATGACCATGGTCTTGTATATAAATTAATGTAATTATTTATTTTGCTTATCATTATCATTATTATTGTTATTATTATTTAAATACTTGTATGTAATAATGTCTATGCTTTAATTTAATTTAATTTTTAAATAAGTGTATATTTTGTATAATTCAGCATTATGAATGTGTTTTGAATAGTATAGCATTTGTTGGTAACGGGTTTGCTTTCCGATCAAAGGTTGAACTGCCCGGGACGTGCAGTCCTTGAGAGGGGGGCAATGTTATGAATTTGATATATATCTGTAAATATTCCATTTGTTTAAATTTATTTTATTTTATTATTGTGAAAATTGCAGTATTATTAATGTATTTCCTATTGAGCATCATGTAACTCAATGCTAAAGGCCTCAGGTGGTTTGCAAGGAAAACAACCTTACAGCATCGGTTTTTATAATGAGTTCTATTGGAAAATCGCCAAGGAATGGGTTTATCGCCCAGTTGGCGATGGTTTTGGCGACTTATTTTTGTCGCCAAATTTGGCGATATATCGCCAAATGTCGCCAAGTTGGCGACGGATTTGGCGACTTTTTGTGCAACCCCCCCCCTTATACCTTTACATTGGGATCCTTTCTCGTTTGGGGTACTCTATCGAGAGTTAAAGCACCTTCTGGTAGTTTCTAGCATCCGAAAGCTTTGGAATAATCTGGAAAGATCTTTAAAGCCTATATAAGGGACCTCCACCAGTTCAGTTCAGTTAGTTGTCTGTCAACTGCGATTGAATTCATACGAGAGGCTTTGCATTGAGAACTGTGTTTCTCGGATCGATTTTGTCGTTGATACGTCGTCGTATTGAACGCATTGTTTCTGTGTGAAATTTTGCTGTGCTTTTATTGGATTTGAAGATTACTGAATATCTTGTAATTTTCAGAAGATATTGGTGTTCGTATTGCACTGTTTATAGTGAATAAAGCCTTTTGATTGTTCTTATATATTGGCATCAGTCCTTTTGAACCCCGAGCTCACAACAATATCATAGACCAGTTTAACGTAGACCAATCAAATCACTCCATCTCATGTGTACTGTAGGAGTCGTAAAGAACGAACAGGTTTTTCTCGCAAACCAACAGTAATTTAACCAACAGTGACGTCAGATGCCCTTTCCTTATTAAAATAGCACAAATCAGTTACAGGTTATAATATTACCAGATCAAATTTCATCTGCAAGTCAGCCATTTTCTTTTGAAGATATTTAAAAAAAAAATAAAACTTCATAATTATAAGAACACACATTTTATCAGACAATTAAATATGACTGCAAATTGTAGCAGATGACTGTTTCCAACATGAATAAGTATGAGAAATTGCCGCTCAAGGATATCGGTCTGGGTGGCTCTGTCGCAGCGCGTCAACACGGCATGCACAAGGTCCCAGGTTCGAGTCCTGCCCCCGGTTAACGTTTCACTCATGTTTGTTTAGTGTATTTAATTGTCTGTTAAAACGCGTGTTCTTATAATATTGTAAAATAAAGTAATCAGACGTAGAGTTTATGCTTTAAAAAATATTTTTAATATATAATTTACGTTTTTAGAAAGATCTTTAAAAATAAATTAGTTTTTGAGGGAAAATGTACCTTCTAAAATGTATACATTAAGACTTATTGGCATTTAAAATTTCTTTCCAAACGTAAACAAAATTTTTGAAATGAATTAAATGTGATTCATTTATTTCTTTAAAAAAAAAAAAAAAAAAAAAAAAAAAAAAAAAAAAACACGGTAAAGGACAGGCATTTCGTTCGCAGGAATACCTTTCACGTCATTTTCCTATAAATTAATGAAATCCAGTTGTTAAATTACACAAATCTGGGGTTTGAAGAATGGCACTTTTTTCTTAGTAAATCAGTCACGCTGATCACAAATATGACATTAGTTTTTTTCTAACACCCACAGTTTTTTCACAAAACAAAAAAGAAGGGGGTGCCTCTTAATAAAATCAATGTTTAATATTTATAAATAAGATACATTTTTAATAAAAACAAAAATTAATTTCTTAGTAAAGTGACATTAATAAATGTTAAAATACAATACTGCACTAAAGGATGTGAAATATAAATATAGATCGCGCCACTTTATGTATTGATATTTGCCTGAGAAGGCGCAATTTTCTCCCGCGCATTTGTAGTGAGAACATGCATTTATTTTGTTCGTTTATTTATATCTTACGTTTGTTTTGTCAGTTTCTTATAGCAATATGGCATCAAGAGGTTGTATAAATCCAGGATATAAAAAAAAAGTGATTCGGCAGAACTTAGTTGATCCAAAAGAAGTCCTCTTGCCTCCCCTGCACATTAAATTAGGTTTAATGAAACAATTCGTAAAAACCTTAGATAGAACAGGGGATAGTTTTCGATATTTAAATGAAGTTTTTCCACATTTATCGGAAGGTAAAATCAAAGAAGATGTGTTCGTTGGCCCAGATGTGAGATGGTTAATGAAGGACGAAAATTTTGAGGAAAAAATTAAATCAATCGAGAAAGATGCATGGGTTAGTTTCAAACACGTTACTCAGAAATGTTTAGGAAATTACAAAGATCCTAACTACGCAACGATCATTGAAAAAAAATGGTTCAAAACTTTCAAAAACTAAGTTGTAACATGAGTTTAAAAATGCATTTTCTGCACCCCTATCTTGAATATTTTCCTGAAAATCTTGGTGAAATGAGTGAAGAACAAGGTGAGAGATTTCACCAGGACATAAAATGCATGGAAAAACGCTATCAAGGACACTGGAAAGTAAATATGTTGGCAGATTACTGCTGGGGGCTAAAAAGAGACACTAAACCATAAATATTAATTTGGAGCTTGGTGCGATATAATTAAAGTAAAAATAAAATACAACGTTAAAAATACCAGTGTAATTACACTGGTGTTTTTAAGACACTAAACCAGCTTCAAAATCTAAAGGATACAAGCGTTCTTTTGATGATAAAGAAAAGTAATTTTACTGTATATACTAGAATATAATTTCTTATAAAACATGCACACACATTTATATATGTATATATGATTTTATTTATTTATCTGATTTTTTTTGTACATTTTTAAATGAATGTTGTGTAAATTGTATATTCTCAAATTCCAAATTCTTAGTTTCTTAATTGAAAGAATTCTGACGTGATACATAAAAATGGATATTATTTTGAAATAAGCATAGCAGATTTCTTACAATTTACATAAATTCATGAAAACCCCAGATAAAAATTTAAATTTTGTAGGCCTGTGTTATTTTTGTTTTAGAAGTGAAGTTTCCATTTAAATTTATTGTAACAGGACAATGTTTAATTGAATAAAATAATGTAAATCTAAGAAATTGCTAAGAAATTCCAAACATGCACAGGGCAACGCAAAAATAAATAAATAAATAAATCAACAAAAAATAAATAAATAGATAAATAAATAAATAAAAATCAGCTTTCAGAAATTCTAAAAATTGTTCGTATATCTTAATTACAAGCTAAAGGAGGGTTTATTTCTATATTATTCTATATATAATAGTAATTTCAGCAAATATATTAAATTCCAATGCGATCTGATTTAAACTTTAAGATAGTTTATAAGACATGATAAAAACATTTTAAAAAAAGAGTGGCGCGTCACATTTCGGGGAGGAGATAGGGAGGGCGTGAACAAAATTAGGAGTATAATAAGGCTATCTGTTTGAAACTTTACGATATTTTATAACACATAACATAAATTTTAAAAATAAAGCCGTGTCAAAAATTATAGGGAGGGGCGGAGCGTGTTTTGCCTACACAAAGGGGGGGGGGGCACTTTTCTAAATTTTAACGATATCCGTCATGTCACATATCGTTACAAAGGGCTGTGACCACTTATTCCTGTTATGCATCACAGGTGTCACCCTCACATTTTGCGCCCCTCCCCCCGACACTACTCATGTAATATATCGTTGGAAAGGTCTGTGAACGCTTAATCATACTATGCAGGGAGGGGGCGGGGAGATTTCTAAATTTTGCACATACCCCTCATGTGATACATCGTTGGAAAGGTCTGTGACCGCTTAATCCTATTATGCATCTCCGGTGTTCATCCCCCACTTTGCCCCTAAACGTGATTAGCTTTCACCATCAGGGGGCGCTTTCCTATCTCTGTTTCTATGGGTCGGATCACGACGGGATATGGCTCATTCGACTCGACATCGATAGAGCTTTCTGATTTTAGTTCGTTTTTCACTACCAGGGGGCACTTTCCTATCTCTGGTTCTATGGGCTGGATCACGACGGGGTATAGCTCATTCGACTCGACATCTATAGCCTTAACGATTTCAGTGCCCGAGGTTCATATAGAACAGATTGCGCTACCTGGTGGTGGAAGATGGAACTTGAGCGTGCGCAGCACGACTGCTATACGGTGCCGAAGGCAGTGGGGATCCGTGTCGGAGGTTCGTTCGGTTAGAGGTTTATACTATTCGATGTGCAAATTAAGGGATTATCCGGTGCCGAAGGCAGCGGGGAACCTGGTCGGAGGTTCGTTCGGTTCGAGGTTTATCTTATTCGAGGTTTTACAAGATTCGAGGCCCTGGTGTAAATTAAGGGCCCGCTAGTGGGTGAAGCCAGCAAGTGCTAATAATAAAAGAGCGTGATATCACGTTTCATATCAAATGCAGCACTGACACGCTATGTACGTATTCCATTTTTATTCATTTCATGGATAAGTCAGTGATATTTTTTAACGGAGGATAACAAGTATTATAACAAGCCACATTTAGTATGTTGTTTTTAAGAGTGTATTTAGTTTAATTGAAAAATCTACTGGTATTTCTAGTTAACCCTTTAAACAATGACTAAAAGTAAAATGTAATTCTAAATTATTTCTCATGTTTAGATTATTTAAATTATGTTTAATCTATTTTAAAAAAAAGAAATGATATCTACAAAAACAACTTTTCAAAAGTAGAAAAAGCCAAGCGTAAAAAAAAAAAAAAAAAAGTTGTGGCTAAAAAATGGTGTGATATCAAATTTCCAAGCTATTATATTACTTATTTAACTTTTTTCCATTAAATAAGTTATCATATATATAAGTCGAGTGCCTACGTATATGTTAATAGAAGTCGTTTTCTCCTGTACTAAATACATCCTAACGAGTTTCTGAAAATGCAATTTTTTTCAAATTATGCATGATGGGCTTGGCGGCCATCTTTCCATATTTCTAAGCATCCAAATTTCTAAAGTAAAAGAGTAATATGTTTGCACTGTAATATGTTTATAACAATTTCGAACTTCAGATTTTAACTACGGACAGATAAATTAGATAAGACTGATATTTTGAGAAATTGATTTTTACTAGTTTGAAATTATTAATTACTCTAAGAAATAAATCATAGGATGAATCCTTAAGGTAAGTCATCATTATCTTAAGACACAATTTTCAGAGCATACAAGTTTATAAATTAAACGCTTAAAACATTTGCTTGAATAATAATTTTGAACTTCGGATTTTAACTATGGATTTGAGTGTTTAGAATTTTGTGAATAATATGCAAAGATGGCCGCCAAGCCCATCATGCATAATTTGAAAAAAATTGCATTTTCAGAAACTCGTTAGGATGTATTTAGTACAGGAGAAAATGACTTCTATTAACATATACGTAGGCACTCGACTTATATATATGATAACTTATTTAATGGAAAATAGTTAAATAAGTAATATAATAGCTTGGAAATTTGATATCACACCATTTTTTAGCCACAACTTTTTTTTTTTTTTTTTTTACGCTTGGCTTTTTCTACTTTTGAAAAGTTGTTTTTGTAGATTAAAGTCTACAGAAAAAGATCGAAAACTGTTGTCGATATAAATGGCTGCGTTGTTAAACATTCCCAAAGTTCCATGAGTCATAATCACCTTTTCCATCATGAAAACAACGATACTTTTTTTTTCTTTCCTTCAAGTTGAAATCAAGCTGTAGTTTTATAATTTACTACATCTAATGTTTAATAGAGGATAAAAATTTGTGAATCAATTAAACTTTATAAACCCAAGCGTTAAGTTATTATTTGCACGATAACAAACTATGAAGTGAAATGATTCATACCTCTCGAAATATAAATATACTTTGGTAAAATCCCCCGACTGAAGATCAAAGATCATACTGTGACAGGTGGGGGGTAAGGTGAGATTTTCTCATTATGTTTAAATTACGATTATAATTCTTTGAATATTTCTTCATGTGTGTGAATATTAGAATTGATTTTACTTGTACTTTTTTTTTTTTTTTTTTTTTTTTGTAAATATATGTTAGCACCATGCTTTATTTAATACATTTCTTTGAATATTTGCTTATTTTAGCAAAATGCTTTAAGTAAACAAGTTATGTTTTATAATTTCTTTTTTCATATACGGTAAATGTAAATTACATTTTTCTAGGAAGTTATATTATTTAAATAGATATACGCAACAAGTGTTTATTAACACATGGACTGATAAGTTCCCGGTCTAATAAAGAAATCACAACTTTTTAACAAAGCTTTATAACTTTATAACTTTATAACTTTAATAAATAACATAACTTTAAAAATAAATAATAATAATTTAATAATAATAATAATAATTTAAAAATAATAATTTTATAATAATAATTTAATAATAATAATTTTAAAAATAAATTAATAATAATAATTTTATAATAATAATTTAATAAATGATTAATAATAATAATTTAATAATAAATAACATAATTTTATAACGAAAAAGCTCCAAACAGTGCTCAGAACTCGTGTTGTTGTTTTTGGTCAAAAGTCAACACGCGCGGCAGTCACTTTAACAACAGCTTTTTCATAGTCAAATGTTCATTCAAAATAAAACCTACACGTTCCTTGGATATCTTCAGACTCTGAGCTACCTCTTGCAACTTCACTTTACGGTTCCCCAAAACGATTTTGTGGACTTTTTTTATGTTTTCCGGAGTAACCACCTCTTTTACGTGGTGCATCACTGGTGTCCGTACGACCACGTTTAAATTCAGCAAACCAGTCAATAATGGTTGATTTACCTGGTGCAGTGTCCGGATAACGCTTATCTAGCCAAGCTTTTGTTTGAACGGTATTTTTCCCCCCCATCAAATAACAATTCTTGAAATTATTGTTATCCATTTTTTTGTTTATCAACAAAGTCGTTCAACTAAAACCACTCTAACGTTTTATCCACACGGCGAATCGTCGTGGCATTTTTTCTACTACCTTTTAAAGGTTAGTATTTACTAAAAAAAAACATCGGTTCGGCGATTGCAACGCCATCTGTGTGCCAGACTGGGAACTTATGAGCCCATGTGTTAAAATAATAAGACGAACTTATCGTATATTTTCAACTATTAATGAAATATGCGAATGTTTAAGTAAGGTTCTGTGTTAGCAAAATGTATATATATATATATAATCCAATTCTTGTTTGTTCTCTTGTGGTCCAGTTTTCCATTGTATAATGTTCATATTTGATTTATTAGTCCATTTGTGTTTACTTAATAGCAACTCTTCTCTCTCTTTCTTTTTTAAATATTATTCAGGTATGAGTAAATTTGGCCAATTACCTTTGAAGCACATGCTATGGTAAAATTATGATTGCATATGTTAATTATTAGCTATGTGGTATTCTGTTTACATAATATCATTATTTATCTCTTTGTAGATTAAAGTAGAATGATATTAGAACTTGATATGTTTTTTGAAATTTATAGATATTATAATTATATATATATATATTTAACAGAAAGGTTAGCAAATTGATTTAAGTAAACAGGATATGTTTTGTAATTATTTCTTTTTACATATACGATTAATATAAATTAAATTTTTCAAAGAAGTTAATTTATTATTTAAATGTAGATATGCGATATGTTTGCTATAAATGTTAAGAGGAACTTAACTTATTCTTTCAATTACAGTAAACATTCTCTAATCCAATATCCTAAGGTCCGGCATGCTGGATAATCCGGCACGACTTTCGGAAAAAATAAAAAGTATTCCTTGTTTAATCGCTCCTGATGTTTATAATAATCTGATGGAACTTCACAATAAAGCCGGGCACGAAATTTCCGTTCGCCATTGGAAGGTTGGCGAGTAAGTTTTGTCTTTTAAAATGGTGTGTTTCAAATCAAACTGTATACGCTCAGAATATCGTGCCTCAATCTAGACACGCGGAAGTGTTTTAAAATCAAGCGACTGCATTTATCTTCCAAAAGAAGAAAAAATGCGATGTCACCCACTTCCATTTCTCTCCTACGCAGGAGTGAACTTCCTCCGTCTGCATTCGTTCCCGCCGCTTTCGCACCGCGCAAGTGCCAAGGCTGCTTTTTTCGCTTCTGAGGTAGAATCTGATCGCTCTGCACTCCTTCGCGAAGTGAATCAGGTTTCGCCACCTAAGCTCAATTGCTTGAAACATGGTAAAAATTATTCGCTATCTCCCATATTTTTAACATTTTAAAAATTATTCATATTTTTCAGGAATGTAAAATATTCAGGATTTAACAGACAGCTCTTTCTAACAATGGTCAATTAAAATTCAGTTTGTCGTAAATAGTTCATTTTCGGGCCAGGTGTGGTGGCCGATGTTACTGGCTGAATGAATGTAAAATAGTGACGAGCAAAAATTTTACTCTGATGGCTAGTACCTTTTCAACTGAAATTTCATGCCCTGCAATAAAGAATTACATAACAACCCATTACAATCTGTTGAAAATCGCGAATCTATAAATAGCTGTCATCACGACGATGAAAGTGAGGAGAAAAACATTTCTGTGTATAATTTACGAAATCAAACTGTTTTAAAACGAAAATTAAAATTTTATAAATTTTTAAATACTTTTTCCATTTTAGAAAAGAATGTTCAACTTGAAACGGAAATTGACAAGAGTTATCAAACAATAAATAATGAATGTAGATCATTAGATTCAAATGTTTGTTTTATTTCTGCGAAAGATAAACAAAATAATTTAGATGAATCTTCGGAGTACATAATAATTTATTCACCTTTTCATTTTATAATCATGTACATATGTTACATTAGTGAGTATTTTTTAAAATTCTATTCAAGCTGTTTAAAGATTAAAAAAACATGCTTTACTGTCATTTTTGTTTAATTCTAACTTCTAGACGTTTTTCCCGACATTCATCCAGTAATCCGGAAAATTTCTAAATCCGGCATGCTTCAAGTCCCAAACGTGCCGGATTAGGGGATGTTTAATATATTAATAAAATGTGGGAATGTGTTAATATTTTTGTTTAAATAAGATATTTTGTTAACAAAACTTTTTTTTTTTTTTGAAATATTTATTTATTTAAGAGAAATGTTAGCAAATTGTTTTAAGGAAACAGGATATTGTTTTGTAATTATTTATTTTTACATATAAAATTAATGTAAATTATATTTTTCTAAGAAGTTAATTTATTTTTTAATAACAATGAAGGTGTAGTAAGTGTATTATTGGAGTAAATTTATGTCAATTTTCCTTTCTTTCTTTCTTTTCTTGTTTCTTTTATTTTTATTTTTATTTTATTTTTTTGCATAAATGTTTATTATAAATATTTAGAAAAACTCAACTTCAATTCAGGCTATAACTTATCATGTAATGGTATTAAAAATTATTTAATATTATTTCAATGTTTAATAGTTAAACGTTTATGCCACATACTTAACTTAATTTAGTGGCAACATCAAATCAAAAAAATATTAGTCATTCCCTAAAAAAAAGCTGTCCCGCGAGAAAAATTTATTATCTATAACATCCTCTAGTTCAATCGGCAAAATTCAATTTATTTTTATCGCGCGAAACAAAAATTATTCAATCTTCCTATTCTATTAAACTATTCAATTTATAAAAAATACACAAATTTAACAAAACACAATCTCCCTTCAAAAATATCTTCTCCTACATAATATGTCCCGTAAATACATTAAAAAAAAAAAAAAAAAAAAAAAATCTTCCTAATAAAACTTTAATTTTTCTAAGTGATGTTAATTCATTGAATTCGTAATTAGAGTTCTAGACCTTCAATTAGTCGAAATTAAACGTAAGGCATAAATTAATCATTAGAATAAAATTTTAAAGAAATGCTTATAAAATGGGCACTAGGGACCAATAAAATTTTATTAGGGTAGTGGCCGGAGAGAGGAGTCTAAGACTCACCTTTTAAAGTTATGGGGGGGGGGGTTAAAATGCATGGCACACAATAAGTTCAAGTGGCCCTGGAGCCAGGGTTCAAACTGGAATGTAACGGAGAAAAGTGCCCAAAAATGAAGAAGATTGGATTAAAAAGAGGCAAGTTATTAACAATTTAGGGAACAAAAAATTTCAATGGGGCCCCCATACTGGGCTCCCAAGGTCTTAACTGGAATGTAGAAATGGGGAAGTAGCTAAATAGAGAGAGGAACCCAAAACGAAGAAAATCGGATAAAAAGGGGGCAAGTTATTAACAATTAAAGGCACAAAAATGTAAAGGGGCCCGGGTCACAAAAAATTAAAAGTTTGATCGTCAGGTGCATCAGGACCTGCCTCTGACTATCCCACCCAAATTTTCAGACTTCTACTTACGGTAGATTTTGGTAGTCATCACACACACACAGAGCGAAACTTTTTTTTATTAGTATAGATAATAAGTATAAAGTTTTTTCAACATACAAGTTAAAAAACAATAACAAAAATAGGTCTGTTTAATTGTTTAACTTAAAAGAAAGAAAGAAAATTAATATAAAATCATTTAAAGTCTTTAATAAACAACTTCTAAATTTATTTTACAATCTGAAAGTAAAGGTACAATTTTCTAAAAGATGTAAATGTAAATTCTTAAATTTACATTTACATCACATAAATTTACATTTACATCAATAAAGAGTTCAAATACCTATATTAGGAAAGCTGACAGTTTTTTTTTTTTTTTTTTTTTTTTTTTTTTACCGGCGACAAGGCCCCTACCTGCCAGGTTTCCCTAGCTTGAACAGGTTTAGTGCCTGGCACCGGGGTGCGTAGCACCACTGAAGGGATGCTGCGTAGCGTCTGGCTATTGCTGATAGGACGTCTATGTGGGGGTGTTTGTTTAGTTCCCATTTTTGTTTTGCTGCTAATTGATGTTATTTTTTTTTTTTTTTGTATGGACCTTGCATCACACCCATGCGTCATGCCATCTTTACGCGAGTTGGTCTTGTAATTTAGAACCTTGATCAGATGACGAGACCTTTACCTGACTAGGCACCTCCAGAGGTATAATTCACAGGGAACTTAGAAGACTTTGCACCCACGACGATGTTACATGCACAGGGCGCCATTAGAGTACATGAGGAAAAAGAAAAAAAAAAACTGTAAGGGAAGGGGATTAATACATGTTTATTTAACTTTACCTAAAAAATAGAAGAAAATGATTACTTTTACCTGTGTTGAATTGTTTTTTTCCCTTTACCTTTTCCTTTTCTTTTTTCTACTGTACTACGATTACCTGTTGTTTTTCTTTTGCTGCTTGATTTTTGTTGCATTTTTGTTGCGTATTTAGGTTTATCACGTTGCTTTTTGGTTTCTCACGTGTTGCAGTTGTTTCTGGTTTCTCTTTTGTTGCATTTATTTTGGTTTCTCATTTGTTGCGGGTTTCTCATTGTGATTTGGGTTTCTCATTTTTCGCTGTGGATTTTATACTCTGTTGCATCAGTGGTAACCGTTGAATTTGTTGTCATGAATGCGCTCTTATGGCGATCAATCCTTAGATACCTTATGGCTGTTATCATGAACTCGATGAAGCTAATTTGAAGACATGGTGCGCTGTGGAATGGGGCATATTCCTTGACCATTATTCCGTTAATTAGTTCATTAACTTTCACCCCCTTAGACGTTAAAGATCGATTTGAGATCTTTTACTCATGGATAGGGAATTTACTATATTTCATATTTTGCATTATAAACAAAAATCACTTTTATCAAGGAAGTTCGAATACAATTTGCCATCATGTCCTATGCATATTATTGATAGAACTTATGTAGTAGAGAGCCGGATATCCGGCACAGAAGTCGGATATCTGGTGATTGTGATTTGGTTATTTTAAAATTAGCAGGATATTTTCCGGATATCCGTTGCATCCCTAATTGAAAATAAGGCTTATGTGCAAACTTCAGCTATCTTTGTCTCGGTACGGTGATACATTTATCAATGATATATATGTTGATATATATATATATATATATCTTGATACATATATTGATATATCCTA